>VZRO01004511.1:30068-135297 GCA_013397915.1 Daphoenositta chrysoptera
GATTAGCAATTAATTTCCATGTGTATGTGGCATACCCAGTTTATAATATATGTGAACTATTCCAGGTCTCCATAGGAAACTGCTGGCGTGGCGCCTCTGAAGGCTAAACTATAACACATCCCAGCTGTGGGCAAACAAATGGCTTTGGCACTTACCAAAAGATTTCTCCTGATGGAAAATTTATTATTGTTTTTTTTTGTTAAGCAGAACAAAATGTTATAATGAGGAGCACTGAACAAAATATTAATTAGGAAATGCTGCATTGGTGCAACACATTCAAAGGAGATACTCTTCAACCACAACAATCTCTTTATCTGGTTATGAAAAAAAAAATTAGCTATTAAAATGAAACAGAGAAGGAAAACAATGTCACTAATAAAAAAGAATCAAGCAGACGACACATTGGTCAAATCCTGAAAAATGAGGGGAAATTGTTTGTATTTTCCTCCTATGTGCCCCAAATTCATTAAGAATTACTGATAAAAACCCTGCTCTACCTTTGGTGTTGGAGTTGTGAAGGTGAATTCTTAGCACAACTCTTACACTGCAAGTTTATCTCTCCTTCAGATGGGTAAGGTCCACAACCAGGGCCCACAGAACAACCCTCTTCCAGTATGTGCACCACTGAACGCTCATTTATGTCTGCAGAAGAGTAGAAAGCTTAGAAAGCTTGTTTCTTTCCTTATCCATGAGTGGAACAAAGGCATTTGGAACAAGCCCAAGTCTTGTCTGGTTGAGGTGTATTTGTGCAGTGAACAGTTCCTGCAAAGCCCTATGTACCTAATACAATTTTCCAAGGGCCAAATACCAAAACTGTTTTGTGTAACTTGGACTGGAACAGCCAAACAATGACGGTTGTATGCCTTAGCCAGGGGTTCTTGCACCAGTTCCTCATGGGAACAATTTAAACATGAAAACAGAGAGGTCCTTCAATTGCTCTAAATTCTGTATATATGTGAAAAACAACATATGCTTTTTCTTTAAGGAACTCCTTCAGTAGAATTCTATGCATATCTAAGCATTAAGATCAGCCTGTATGTTCACCTTTTACAGCATCAGGACTGCAGCTTTCTAAATCTCAGTAAGAAAATACAGCAAGCAATTGTTTATTATTTCATACATGTTGTTAGGGAATAATTGACATGCATTTAATGAAAAAAATCCTAACAATATTCATGTGTAGAATTTTCACATGAACTTCTTAAAGTATAATAAAAAAAAAAAAAATTGCAATGAAAATGTAAATCAGTCATCATATATTCTGGACACTTAAAAATATGCACTTTGATACTTACCAAAAGTTAGAGAAGCAAGTTAACAACTGCAAAGCAGCACATGTTTGAAGGGATATAGTATGAAAGTAAATAGTCTCTTAAAACAAAGACTTTCAGAAACATTTCAGAGAGAGCTGGGGAGGAAAATGGCACATTTCTAGTATGACTCTTAGAATAGCTAAATGGGCTTAATTAGTGATGCACAATAATTGCTGTTTTAAGAGTGATATTACATTGTGTGCAAAATACATTAGAAAATTGCAGGGCAGATCAAATGAAAGTAATTGCATCATAAATACTATACCTACTTTTGGAGTACTGTAATTCTAGATGGAATGGAATGGAATGGAATGGAATGGAATGGAATGGAATGGAATGGAATGGAATGGAATGGAAAGGAATCTTTCAAAGATATCAGGGAGGAATGCCAAAGGAGGCAAAGAACTATCAAAGTGCAAGGAAAAAACTGATCAAGAAGACACAACAATTTAGTAGTTCCTTCCAAGAAGACCTCACCATAAGTGATTTAGTAGAAAATTTCTCTTGGTGGATTTGAAGGAATGGTGAGGAAATCCTGCATGCTTTCTACATCTCTGCAAAGCTCCAGACATCAAACAATGAATATGTAGGGTTCAAATGCCCTTATTTGCATAGTCTGAACATACTGATGGATTTTGGTGCTAACTTAAAAATGGCAGAAATAATACCATCCTTACTCTTTCAGGACTCAAAATTGTAAATCCTAAAGGAAAAAAAAATACTTTCCAGGGCTTTACATAAAATTTTAACTTCTTCCCACTAATCAAGGTAAGCAAATATCTCTCAGAAAGACTGAAGTCAAAAATAATCTGTGAAAGTTTTGACCCATGGCTGAAGCATGCTTAGTATAAAACATGGTATAAACATGGCCAATGGGTGTGTTTAATAGAGGATTCAAGCAGCTTAGTTTCAATGGGACAAGGGGATGTGATGATGAAAGCAGCAATGGGGCATTTTTCTCATTTGGAAAAATTATTCCTGCCTGGCTGTACTTCGGGTGTGGAGCCAAATATTGTAGGTCTGAAAATGATCAACCTTTCAGGCCCAAGGATCCACCCTGGAGGCTTACCCTGGGAGTCAACAAAGCTTCCTTCCCTTTGATGTGGACCTCTGAAACAAATCTGGAAAATTAAAATAAAACTCCATTTCCACTTTGTAACCTCTCTGTGTCCTTTAAAGTAGGGGTTTTTTTCTTGAGCTGAAACATCAAGCAAGGAACAGGCTTATTATTATTTGACTCACAGTGAGTGCAGGGCATAGAATGGAACAGAATAGGACAGTTATGTTATTCCCAGAGTTCTTAATGACAAACTACAACCCAGGTCTGAGGGCTCCACCCCGGAGAGCAGCTCTGCAGTGCAGGTCCCAGGCCCATCCAGGAGACAGGGGCAGAAATGGGCACACCTACAGCAGGGCTCAGGCAGGGACTGAAGGTCCCAGGCGGAGCTGAGACATGTCCCCTGGGCCCTTGGCAGGAGATGGTGGGGGTGGGGTTCTCAGGGGAGGAAGACCCCCACCCCCAGAACCCTGACAGAAGACTTACACTACTCTTATGCTCAGTTTAAGAGATTGGTGATTGTCCAGTTGGGAGGCAGAGTATTGGGCCAGATGGACCTTCCCTCTGAGAGAGTACTGCTGTTGTGGCTCCTGTGGTTTAATATGTTTTTCCATTGAAAACAGCTCACTCATTTCTAAAAATGAATATGAGAAGATTCCATGGGTAATGAACAGGTATTGCTTACCTACAAAAAATTTTAAAACTTTTAGTTGAGGAGCATGTCCTGCTTGAGGTGTGAGGTTTTGCCATCCTGAGGAAACCTAGAGAAACTGGATGAGCACAGAAGACTTTCAAAAACTGCACTCTACACCTGTTGTTTGCAAATTTGCACAGAGGGTCAAATGATCTCAAGATGATCCACAGCTCTCACCCCCATCAGAAGGTACATACCTTTTTCACATGAGGTGACAGAGCCAATGCCTAGGCTGGGGCATGTTTATGGCTACTCAATCCCTTCTGGTAATGCAGGGCTGGAAGGAAATGTCACCAGAGATTACCTCAGCACATACTGGTAGGGAAATGAGTGAGGGGAATAAGAAAGGAAGGGATGTGAAGGGAAGGAATAGTTCACCTTGAAGGGCCTACAAAAGTCATCTAGTCTAACTGCCTGACTACTTCAAGGATGACCAAATGTTAGAGCATGGTGTTAAAGGCATTGTCCAAATGCCTCTTAAACACTGACAGGCACAGGGCACTGACCACCTGTGAACTTTCTGCAAAGACTGACCTCTCTTACAAAGATCATACAATTCATATTTCCTCCTGACTTCCAATGTTCAGCCAAGATGGTCTTCTGACACATTTTTTTGACTTAAGACACAACAGGATTGCATGATCCTATATTGTTGAAAGGTAGCTCTTCAAAACTGACCACCACACGTGGGCACTTTACCCTGCAGATTCCCAGGGGATGCTGCTAACTAGCTTTCTGACCAGCTTTGAGTTTGCTCTCTTGAGACCCAAGAAAGCAATTCTGCTTACCTTTTTGCTTATCACACCAAAAGCTCTAAATTCAACCATCTCGGGATGACTGTGATTCAGACGGTCACTTACCATTACATCTCCCATGAGTCCTTCTCTACTCATAAAAAAACTAGTCTGAGAGGGCATCTTTTCTTGTTATCTCACTGAGTACTTGGGACAAGAAACTACCTTCCACAAACTTGAGGAATTACAGATCACTTATTAATGGCAGTAGGTTTATTTTTATTTTCCATCCTGTGTTTAAATTATTTATGATAACATACATTATTAACTCCAAAACTTATCAGGTGACACCTTAGGAGGTGGATCATCTACTCTCCTGAATTGTTTTTTCAATCTACACAAACAGAATAGTCCTCCCTGAATATATCCTATCTGCATGTTCAGCAGAAAATATTTAATGCAGATTTGAATTCAACTACTTCTTTCTGTTGATCTGCTTTCCACTGGATTTTGCATTCGTCAGCTATTTTCATAACTCCTTTCAGTGGGATTGAAGAAGAATTACATAGAAAGCATTTGAACTATCAAAGGCCTCATTCTTCTTCAGTGGCCAAAGTGAAGCTGACTCTTCAGCGTCCTTGGTATGTCTGTGTGCTTTCTTATTCAAAATCCCCATGCTGGGGTCAGGCTGTAGCGAGTAGATACCCAGAAATACTAATTTAAAATTTCCCTCTAAAAATTACTTTTGCTTTCATAATCTTCCCAGCCTTACAGCGCTGTCCAGCTGAGAAGCAAACCCTGCATAGTGAATTGAAGTATACTAGCAATAGGTTTGTTTTCACATTTATCCTCCTAGGGGGTCTTACCAGTAAACTATAGGAGTCTAACACTCCCCTAGTGAAATGCTGAAAGCAAATGAAATGCTGAGGCCCTACAGCTTCAGGAGTCTGGGTCTAAGATTGAGTTCTGTTTTAGAGCAAGATTTTAGACTTTTATTTCTTGCTTCCAAGCAGATTCCTCATGAACAGCTAGCTCCATGTTCTCTCTGAATGAATATTTATCTGTTTTCTGCAGAATGGAAAAGCAGAAATGGGAGAGAAAATAATATTTATTAATACTGTATAGCCCATGAGTATAAAGTCTTATTCTGGACGATGAAAGACTTACATTAAAATTCTCTTTCTGAATCAGTGAGAGATGGACATGAACTTGGGAAAGAGTTCGGATTCGGCTATTAAACTTCAAAACTGACTACTGACATGGCTTCAGTTCTCATCTTGAATATATTCCCTAGTTCACAATTGTTACTGTCTGTCTCCCTTTCAAGTAATGTCTGCTGGCAAAATATGTTTCCCTTTCAACAATCAGTCTCATGCTGCTCTTATTCTGAGCAGGCAGTTCTCTGGTTCTTTTGTGAGTGGAAGAGCTTCTCCCAAAAAGAGGTAAATGCTCTAAATCCAGGCATAAGCACAGTGGGACACGGGATAGAAGGAGAAGTTTCGTAACTGAAGATCTAAACAACCAGTCTGTGGGGAGAGTTTACCATTCTTATTTGTGCCTGAAAAGAGAGTTTCAACGTGGGAATTATCTAAAAGATATCTGCTTGGAGCTGAACAAAGCGAGCAGTTCCTTACCAGCACGCATCTCTTGGAGAAGAGAGTTTCACAGAAGGGTCAAATCAACTCAGCAGCAACCAGTTTCAATCTGATTCTGTATTAACCAGCTGTCCCTGCAGCATGGCCATGGATAAATTAAGCAAGCAAGAAAAGTCCTCTGAGCAAGCAACTATCACCCAGAGACTAAACCTCCATACTGAGGCCAAACTCAGTGACTCTTATCTCAGGGAGATCAAGACTGGCTGCCAGTATAACCTATTTGTAATTGCTCTGGTAGACCTGTTGTGAATGACCTGCATGTGTATGAGCAGCCCAAAGACACTGTTACTGTCAAGTTTACAGAGGACAGACAGTGCAAACTACTCAGTAGTATCAGAGGCTTTAAAGGTCAGAGTAAAGTGCTGGTACTTTGTCCAGTTCTGAGATATCAGCTTTGTTACTTTGAACCTGTCCAGCTTGCTTTACAACAGGCATTGTGCTAGTAGGTAGCTGTGAAATGAGCTCTGCATTCCTGTGTAGCCAGGTATACCCGCACTGAGAGGTCTGTTCTGTGTTGCCATGGCTAGTTCATTTGGGCCATGCTAGTTTTCTGCCCCAAGGTACTATACAGATGACCCTTACATAAGTAACTAAAGGAAGAGGTTAATGATTGCCTAAATGTGTATGTCCCAAAAAAAAAAAACAAAAACATATTTAAGTTATTATCAGTAACCATATAGTGTATAATATTATAATGATATAATAAGTAATAATACATATTTATATGGTTTATATATTAAATATTTTATATCCTTCTATGACTAGATCACCTGCCTAGTAGATGAAGAGAAGACAGTGGATGCAGTTTTTCTGGATTTTGATACTGTCCCTCCCAGCACCCTCTGGACAAGTTGTCCAACTGTGAGATGAGCATGAAGATGAGGCACTGGGTGAAGAACTGGCTGAAAGGCAGGGCTTAGTGGGTTGAGAAGAACCAGGCTACATCTGGCTGGTGACCAGTGGTGTTCCCCAGGGCTCAATGTGGTTCTTGGCCTCACCATATAAAAAGGATGTTAAGGTACATGAACATGTCCCGAGGAGGGCAAAAAGCTGGAGAAGGAGCCAGCAGGTGTGTCCTCTGAGGAGTGGCTGAGGACTCTGGGCTTGTCTGGTTTGGAGAGGAGAAGACTGAGGGACGACCTCACTGCTCCCTACAGCTTCCTGAGAAGGTGGAGAGGGAGGTGCTGAGCTCTTCTCCCTGGTACCCAGTCACAGGACATGTGGGAATGGTCAAAGCTGCATCCATCAGATGAAGTTTGAATTTGACTTGAGAAAACATTTCTTTACTCAGAGGGTGGGGAAACCTTGCAAGATCTCCTGTAGAGGTGGACAGTGCTTCATGCCTGTTAGTGTTTAAGAGGCATTTGGACAGTGTCCTTAATGTCATGNTTTCAACTAGTTGAAATCTTCTTTGAATGTTGGACTCAGATGTGTGCACATCCCCCTTCCAAGGATCAGCCACTGATCAGAGGTTTATATTGAGTTCAGCTGCCACTGGTCTAGTCAGGCATCTGAGTGCATTTGGGACTTAGCTGAAAATCAGATATTTGTGAATAACTCTATTACTCATCTTTCAGGTGGAAACCTGTTATCAGTACAACTGAATCATCACCATCTTCCATAAATTTGCATAAAATGTTGTGAACTTCAACTCTGTGTTGAACTCTTTGCATTAGATCAAATTTATTTGAAAGAGGCTTGAGAGTTCAAAGAGAGAGGCTGGATGGTGGATACTGAGGGTCACTGCAAAATTTTTCTTCAGTAGGAAACCAAATGAAAATATGTGGGGTTTTTTTTGGGTTTTTTTTAGATTTGAGTAAGAGTTCACCAATTCATGTGTGCTTATCTTGGATGTTTGACAGATGCTTCTTTCATTTTCACTCTGTTTCTGGCCTCCTTTGTTACTAAACTCTACCCTCTCTCATAGTAAATGTTGTCACTTAGAATATAGGNTAGTCAGGCATCTGAGTGCATTTGGGACTTAGCTGAAAATCAGATATTTGTGAATAACTCTATTACTCATCTTTCAGGTGGAAATCTGTTATCAGTACAACTGAATCATCACCATCTTCCATAATTTGCATAAAATTTTGTGAATCTTGAACTCCTTGCATTAGATCAAATTTATTTGAAAGAGGCTTGAGAGTTCAAAGAGAGAGGCTGGATGGTGGATACTGAGGGTCACTGCAAAATCTTTCCTCAGTAGGAAACCAAATGAAAATATGTGGGGTTTTTTTTGGGTTTTTTTTAGATTTGAGTAAGAGTTCACCAATTCATGTGTGCTTATCTTGGATGTTTGACAGATGCTTCTTTCATTTTCACTCTGTTTCTGGCCTCATTTGTTACTAAACTCTACCCTCTCTCATAGTAAATGTTGTCACTTAGAATATAGGAAGTATATCTATAACCTTTCATCCATAATACCTTGGAGGTTTAGATCCTGCATGAAGAATTCATTTCAGCGTAATCACCGGGAGTGATTGCTTGTTTCCAACTGCTAAACTAGTAAGAACTCAGACCAGTCACTCCCACCTACAGAGGGGGACGGAGGGATGTGATTATGAAAGGAAGAAAAAATTAACTTTACCATCCAGGAAGTACAATGATAATACTGCTGGCATGGCTTCAGGGCAATCATGATACTCCTGACATCATACAGCACTGGGCATGGAACTCCTGTGTTATGTTATGTGTTCTGGTTTTAGCTAAATTGGACACATGGAGAAGCTGGATAAGGCATTTGCAGAGCATAGTCCTTGCTGTTAAAGTTCGTGTAAAAAGTAAGATAGGCTGTTTTGCACTGCCCTCATAATAGTTTCATTTTTACTATAAAAATAAAAGGGGAAGCAGGGGCGGGGATGAGTTTCTTCACTATTTCTGTCACTTTAATGTCCTTATCCCACAGAGAAATATTTCTCTCTCCCTGCTCACGCTATGCTCTACATTTATGCATAATGTGTCACAAGGTCTTTATTTGACTTTTTATACCTCCAACCACATATTTAATATTAAAAGGGCTTTTTCTTTGGCAATGCTAGCAAAAAAGAAAATACAACCTAGAAGTCTTAAGTCAAATTATTTTAGAAATTAGAGACAAAGAAAAAGCAGCAAAGAGAATGGAAGAGATTTTTCAACTAAGCAGAGAAAAAGTAAGTGTTTGAATACTATGGTCCTTACTTAAGATTTATTAGTTTGGTTCCATCAGCTTTAACAGAGCTAGATCACTTTACACTATCCAATTGTACAACATAAATAACATTAACAGTCTTTTTTTATTTTTCTAAAGTTCTTGAGGAGTCATGTCTTGAACCAAGATGTGGACAGTCACCTTTCAGAACTTTCATTTTAGGAGAAGAGGGAAGAAATAATATGCAATGCAAATTAAGGTTATAATTCTTATTTATAGTTGGAAATATATCTCATTGCTGACTATGGCATGGTTAATGCTGAGCTGGGATATTGTACTTTGCTGGTACACTTTATTGAAACTATCAGTAGTACATAAGACTTATTGATAGAATTATTCATAGAAGTAAAAAAAAAAAAAGAAATCACAATTTTTTAGCAAGAAAAGGACTACAACAGACATAAGAATTTTTAGAATGCACACTTCACTGCTTTATACAAGAAGAAACTGCCTTAGGCAGATCCATGCAATTTAAATCAACACATCCATTATCTATAAAAGAGTTTGATCTCAAGATTGGTGAATGAAAATTGCAACATTTACACTACTCAGCAACTAAAAGAGCAAATATGTTATTATGCATTTTGCTAACTGCCAGACACTCCTTCTCTCAATAAAAATTATCAAAGTACCCACAAATCAAAACCCAAGGAAACTCAAAATAGCCGTAGAATTATTAGGATTTGCCCAAGGATAATTTTAAAACTAGCACAATGAATTGTCGGATCTTCTGAATTCAGCTTACTTCAGGCAAAAACTATTAAGTACTGCTATGTAAAGAAAATACAAACGATAATGTCTAGAATTAGGGCACCAATAATAGGAACTGTTATTTAAATGGCAACATATATGCATCTTGAATTAATTTTGAAAACAAACTTGTAGATTAATAACTATTTTGAAAGACACAGTCTTGGCCCTTAGACACCTCAGCATATTTTCAAAATCATGTCAAAATTTTCAAATATAGATTCCCAAATATAGAGATTTATACTTATACTTAGGGTCACAGAAATGCTGATATTTCCTGCAGAGTTGGCAGATAAGTTCAGTACCTATAAATCAAGGGATTTTTTTTTAATATGAAGAGATGCTGTTGTCTTTGCAGATACTAATATATAGAAGATTCTGAGGTATTTTAATCCAGATAAAAATTAAGATACCATGGGATCATAATTCTTTTCATAAGTGCTGTTCTACTGAACAGGAATTCTGTGATAGTTTTACAGCAGCTACCTGGAACAATATTTGTCCTTTAGTTCACCTCACAGACTCTGCATAACTCAAGGACTCTGATTTGCAGAACCTAAATCTAAAGACAACAGAAGTCAAAAGAAACCTTCTTCACTTTAACAGAAATGAATTCATGTGTTTTGTTTTTTTCTTTTAGCTATTTTATCTATTATAATTTTTTGGGTGTTTACTGTAACCATTTATAAAATTAATGAATTTAGTAAGCAATGTATAGTGACAACACTGTGCTGAAACATAGTCCATATGATAAATACATTATCAATAGAAACATTTTCATAAGTGAAAAGTATCATCTTTTATAAATTAAACACCACACTTCTATTACTGTTAATTATAAATTCCAACTAATAGGTGCAAAAGTAGATTATACTGTATATATTATATGTTTCATCTCTAAGGGTAATGAAATTAAATTTATACGACTTCTTTGTCTGATAAAACTGCTAATAGTGAAAAAGAACATGAGAAAAGCTGAATTGTCAAAACACGTTGATGTGCTCCAATAACCTGTAAACACTAGGGTTGCAGTGGTGTAGGCTTCCCTTGCACTTGTCAAATAATCTACATGCATTGCCAGGGAGAATTGTGAACTATTGACTCTAATCACAAGTAATCTGTTACAGATACTAAATATATTCTCTTAAAATACTTTGAAAATACAACAAAAGATGGAGTCTCAAAAATTACTTCTGTTTTGAAGGGGTAATTGAATTGTAATGCTAGCAAGAAAGTGATAATTTAGATTTTGTTGAACTCCGATGTGAAAAGATGGCTGGGGGTAAAACCAGAGGAAACTGAGTGGTTATATTCACATCCTAACAGAAGTTATAATGGTGTGGGAATTATAGGGTGAAATGCTGCTTCCTGGATGGAATGTGGTTGGCATGCTCAAAACCTATTCCAAGATCATTCCCCACACCCACAGTTTGCAACTTTCAGCACCTGCTAAGGGGGATGGAATGGAGTGTGGAACAGACTGTTTACATCCTTGCGGAGAGGGGAACCCGACGGGACTTTGCAGCTGATAAACTGCTTAGCACTTATCAGTCAAGGGGGATAGGAGAAGAGGTTCTGCTGCCGAGCCAGCAACAGTGGCAAAATCACTCTCCTCAGATACAATTTGTTCATTCTAACCTAATTGCAATATTAATGCACAACTCCATCCCAAAGTTACCTGTCCCCAAGATATAACCACCCCTCAATGAGAATGTGCTCTGTGTTTTATTGACTAGACCTTTAAGAGTAAAGCAAGAGAATTTTGCACCAATCAGTGACAAAGATCCTTTATTTTACAGAATTTAATTTCTTTTAATTGAAAAGAATTTTACACCATCACTATGACTAGAGTCACTCAAGCTCCACCTAAACACAAAGAAATAATATAAAAGTAAGTTGAGAATGGGAGAAATTCAGGGAAGACTCCATTATAACTACTGGGATCAGCTGACAGCCTGAACCTGTGGTCTCCCCTGCAGGGACTGCTGTTGGGTGAGAACCATGCTCTGTGCATGCTGAATAGTTTTACTGGGGATTAGAGCTTGTCTGTGGCTTGGAATAAGTTCTTGCAGTCAGATACTATCATTGACAATCCTTGAACCTTAACCTGTCACAATTTTCTATTAATAAAAGAGTGTTATTCTGTGAAGTGTTAGTGTGAGTCCTTCAGGGGTGCTGGCAGTGGCTGGAAGTGGGGAACATACTAGAATAAAGTGGAAGACCCACTGATGGGTCTCCTTTAGCTGTTGGTGTGTGTCCCTGAATAAGTCAGTTGAAGTGCCCTCCGATCGAGTGGGACTGCTCAGGGAAGGGTCCCACTAATGGAACACTGACAGACTGGTTGGCCACAAGGGTCTTGGCTTTCCTGAAATGCCAACAGACCAGCCAAATTATAAGAGTTGAGGGAATCTCCCCTTTTCACATGTCATCTGATGAGTGCAGCCATTTAGGTAGCTATATTTTGATGAAAGCTCACAGTCCCATAAGCAGATATTTTTAGATTCAGTTTTTGCAGGCCCTCCTTCCTTCCAACTGCAATAACAAGGCAGGCCTACACATACCCAAAACCCCTACACAGCCTTTCCTTAGAAAGTGACAGATTAAATTCTCCATTCTTAAATGGTATTGCTCACTCATGAAAGGGTATGTTGTCACAAGCAAAAAGATTAAAGCCAATAAAGTCAGTTCATGCCCTGGTTCACTTATACATTGTCCTTTCCTTGTAAGTTTTAGCAAGCTGCCTTTATTAATGCTTATGCATGTTCACAGTGGCCAAAATCTCTAACCCTCTTTGTATCTGATAATTGGTTTAAAGCTGGACAAAATCATCTCATGGTGTTTCAAAGCTGAAAACTTCTGCTGAAGTGTCTATACAAACCACACATGTAACAATTCTGCTTCATATGGGAAGCCCAATTCTGCCCCAAGCTGAGGGCAAGGGAATAACATGTGATAATAACATCTAGACTGGATACTGTTTTCCTCTCTCTCCTTCAAGACTCACAAATTGCATTTCAGGTACTGCGGGTAAGACTGTCAGCAAGTTCACATTTAGAAGAAAAGATGTCTGCTCATAAACAAGTTGTTCTAGCATGTATTCACTATAAAAATCAGTTGCAAAAAATGATTTTGCAGATAAGAATCATTGAGAATGGCTCCACAGTGTGATTAAAACTTCTCTTCAGTAATGTTTCTTCAAAACGACCAGAGAAATCAGTATTTCTCATAGCGAGAGAAATTTCTTTTCTCCTTTTCATTATTTTGTCTCTGAAATCTGTAACATATTCATAGCCCTGTGGTAATATTGCAGCTTATGGGCCTCATTATTACCTCAGCTGTGTTTTCCGTGGACTGCAAACATGGAAAGAAAGGTGAAAAAGCCCTTGCATTATTAGCCTGAACATTTGGCTGTCAGAGGGCATGGCTATCAAAGATGCCATGGAGAAGGGCATGTCAGGTTAGGGGACTGGACACAGGTTCCTATGATAATGGTTGCAACTGTGTACAGGGGATAGAGCAAACTTATCAAAGTGCATTATATTGCTTCTTTCCATCTTCACATTTGTGACCTGGCCTTGAAGCAGAATATTGCTTTTTTCAGAGAGACAGGGTATACCAAATAGCAACTTCTGATAGAAAAAGCAGAAAAATAAATACAACTAGGTAAATGATAGATGAGTGCTCTCAGACAGAACTGGCCAAAACTTTTTTGACAAAATGCATTTCTTATGAGTGGATGAGGAACTCCCACTTGCCAAAATGAAAAACATTTCACATATATATGTTTATTTTGAAGAGAATTTTTTTAGCACAGAAGTAATGTCTAGTCCAAACGAGAGAAGACACTCTTACCAAGAATTCAGTGTTTGTGACATTTGTCATGGTATAGTAGATCAGTATTTCTCCTGAAACATTTCATGTGAAGAGGTTATGCAGGGCAATAGTTTTAAGGGTAAAGGGGCCACTAACTGCTGCTCTTACAATAAAATGACTGCCTGTGGCAAAAGAGAACGTACAAGGTGGTCTGTGCTGAGCAAACGCAGAACTGAGACACAATATCTTACATTTCCTGTGCCTAGCTCAGAAATTCCCTTTTTATGAATGGAGATGTGCATGCTCTGTAAGGAGGAATAAGCTCTTGGGCTCTCAGGACTGCTTGGCACAGGTTCATGGATCATGAGCCTCACCAAAGGTGGTTGGTTAAAGCATCACCCTTGCTCTTAGCAAGGGCAAGACACGTCCTGCACTGCTAGTGAGGAGCATTGCACTTGAAACTGCTGGGCTGGCAAGGGCTGCACACTGCCTGGATGAGATTAAAGATAAGCAGGGTTGCTACAAAAATGAGTAAAAGGGTGAAATATTCCTATTATTCCAGTGAAGACGAGCAGCTGCAATACATTCCTCTAAAACAATTAAATCGAATGTGTTGTTCTCTACACATTACCAGCCAGAAACACAGTAATATCAGGCTTCCCAAGGATATACATAAGTAAAAATTCCTTTTTTTCGATTCCATTAAAGCAGAAATATCACAGCAATGAAAGTATCCATGTAGGGTTATCTTAATTAGTATTTTCAGTTCTCAGAAAAGAGAGAACTTCTAACTCAAATAAATATATTTTCAGTTAATTGCTACTGCTGTACAACAAAGAATAAATTTTTGTGCATTTACAAGCTGAGGTGAATTTCTGAGGCTTATCTTTCAAATGAAGTACATTTTTTTATCAAAAGCCTCTCATAACTGCTGTTTGCAGCTTTTATCTCTCTGCTGCTGTACATCACTTTATCTACTGGAAAAGCTTGCACATTTTGCACAGCAATATGAGAGAACTGAAATTCAAAACATACAAAAATCTCACAGTGTTATTGTTCCATTAATGCTTTGTATATTAAGTAGCAACAATACCAGCAATGAAACTTCTATGCTACTATGATGGCAATAGTAGGGAACCTTTTAGTAAGTAAAATCCCAAGAGATTTTACTGCAGCTTACATTCCCAGAACACGAAGTTCTGAGGTGAAAAAGTAAGTACTTCCAGAGGTAATACTAATGTTTTCACTAGTGGAAAGCAAAGTTTTTTCGCCATAAAGGTAATACCTTTTTTAAAAATAATGTTAATTATTTTTCATTCCCTTAGAAAACAAAAGAAAATTTTATTTCCTTGTAACACACCACCATCAAGTAATTGTTGTGTTGCATTCACCAATTTTGATCAAAAAGATGAAACAAGACTGTCTCTTTAGCAGAGGTCATGTATCTTTTCCTGCCTGTCTTTCAATATCACCAGTGAAAGGAGCTCAGTGTTTTTTTAAAAGGGTTTTTAATCATTCTTATAAAACAGGAGAGAATTTTAAGACCAATATTTTCTTTTGTTTATTTCTTCTGCTGTTATCATGTCCCTGTTAGCATATCAATGGTTAATTGTTCATTTTCTGTTCCTTAAATCACTTCAAGCTGTGAAGTCTGTCTTTATCTAACATAATACAGGGAACAGAGTGCAAACGCTGGTGCTAAGAACACCCTAAACAGGAGAAGCAAGGTATAAGGTGAGGATCAGATTCTCATTTTGAAACTTATTTTGAAAAACCATGCATTTCCACAGTGCTCCAGAGGGCAGCCTCCATCCTCATTCACTGAATAATGCTGTCATGAGTTCTTGAGCTTGCAGGGACATACAAGCCTTGGAAGGAAATAGTTCCTGTGTTGCTGTCATCAAGGAAAGTCTGCAATTTGTGTTCTTTACAATATAATCTTAATTCATATTTTGAGTTACAGTACCTTAACCTTTGTACTGTAGATAATTTCTCCACAAATGATTTAGCCTACTGACCATTTCATATGACTAACCATATATCCTTGTTTGGAAAGCACAGTTTTCATTAAATTTAATTACTTTGCCCTACGGCTTGCATGGGAAAGGTTCATGATAAAGGTGCAGCTATTAAATAAGTGCAGCTACTAAACAAGGCCAGCTGCTATTAAAATCTACATAGTAAAGGTGAAGCTACTAAATTAAGGTGATTACAGTTTGAAGGTGTTTCTAGATGAAGACATATGGGTAAGCTTTTCCACCTACAGTACATTTTGCCCTACACAATGTTTTGAAACTTGTGTGAGCGGCTCAGCAAGGTGTTTCCATGTCTTGGCTGTTACAACAATGTCATATTAAACTAATTTCTACAAATACGACAAATATTATTTTAAAAATTTTAATCCATTAGGAATTCATTTGAACACTTGACTCTGCAAGAAATTCTGAAATTCATTATGAATCTCAAAATCTTTGCTGTACTTCAAAGTAAAAAATTCCTTTAAAAGTTGCTAAATATTTTTTTCTAAACTGTATCGTGAATGACACTCACAAGTGGAACACAAGTGCCAAGTGAATTGCTGGTAGCTGGCTCATCTCCAATTTTTACAGGCTGTCACACATTCTAGCAAACTGAATTCGTCCACTTCCTATAGCACTTGGCCTATATCTTCTCAAAACCACACTTTACTCCTTGTAGTCATGGGATAAAAGTCTGTGTGTGGCTCCTCGTTTCATTGTACCAAAATAACTACACCTGCAGCCCACCAGAGCAGTGTTTGTACAAGATACCAGAGTTTCTGTGCAAGGCATGAGGCCTTTGAAGGGAAAAGTCTCCAAATACGTTGTTTGTAGTGGTTGGGGGAGCCAAACTTGGCATAAACCATACCCCTGATGAACACATTTGGAAGAGGCTCTGAAGCATACTATTCCATCATCTGTGATCAGGTATTCTCTTTGAGGGAAGTAGTTGAGTTGCTTTAGAAGAGAGTTCAGAAATTAATTAGCATGTATGCAAAGTGTGCAAGGGTCTGGGAAGGGAATAAAGAGCAAGTCGAACTGCCCATGCAGGAACATCCTAAAGTGATGCAACGTGACTGTCCTTTGCAGAGCAGAATGCTCTCATTAAATTGCTCATACAGAATAACATTCCCATTACAAAGAACAGTTTGGGGGTCCATCACTTTTCTATTCTTAGCAGCTCCCAGAATTTCCATTATTTTCCTGAGATACTGTGGTACAGATGGTTAAGTTCCCATCAGCACTTCCTTCAGGCTGTAATGGTATTTTACATCTGGATAATCCAATAGGAGTAATAATGTAATTTTAATCCAATTTGAAATTCACTGAATTATTCTTGTTGATTTCAGATGACTCTGAATGACAATTCACAAATGACCAAAATGTGACACCAGAGTTTTGGAGGCCAGAGGATCTGTCAGACCACTATCTACATTTTTTTTTAATCTTGCACTTCAAGCCCTAATGTCTGAAAGCCAGTTTTGCTGTCATCCAAATTGGATTTGGTGCTGTACTAACACGAGATGCTTTGAAGACGTACATGGTCTTTGCAACTCATACTATTTCACATGTGTTTCATAATCATAAAAATATCATTAAAACAATTATGAAGAATATTTATTTTATTAATATTATTCTTTCTTTCCTGGATCATAGGCAAAGGGGTTTTTACTTGTAGATCTTTGTGGCAAGACCCAGAGTCAGACAAGGCTTTGAGGAAGTTTATCTAAAATTTTTCTTTATGATGAATATCCTAAAATATAAAATGACTTTTATCAATCTGTTTTTATTAACCTATGAATTGGAATACTTTACTTTTTAAATCAAGACAGACATTTAAGACACATTAGGTACTAAAATCTCTGTCTTCTCAAAGTTTCCTTGCTTCAGGTTTTCTCGTAGCATTACAGAAGGTTTCTGAAAGACAGCAAGTTCTGCATTGACTATCTCTGCCACCTCCAAGGTCTGTCTGTCTCATCCCTTCTCTCAATAGTGTCTTCATATGCCCAGGCTGCCTGCATACTTCTTTACCTCTTTATCTGCCTGTGACCTGTCCAGTCTCACTTCTGAAATGGAAGGCTCATGTGGTCCTCTAGAGCAGCAATAACCTGCCCCCTCCTTCCACGACGATCAACCTCCTCTGATCACTCATCTCTTATAAATAAAGAAGTAAACAGGTAGATATCAAATATCACAATCTGAATGACTTCAGGTTTTGAGAAAACTAGACTTTATTATATGACTTCCAAAGAATTTATCTGGCAAATATCTTAAAAATAAATGATAGTTTTCCTAAAGACATATGTAAGTTGTTAAAAGATTAACTCATTTTTTGATATCAGTTGAAGTTGTTAGTTCCTTTGGATTTTCTGAATTAGGCTGTCCTAATCTATATGTATCTAAAGATGGCTTTTTTCTACCTTGAGTCACATGTTTACATTCAAATATTGCGTAAAAAGTGGCAATATTGTCATCTGTCATTAGGTTGCTTAGCAGTTTGAAAGGGAAAGGGAGGAAGGCTAGCACTATTGAGGTGACTATTGAAGGCTTTCAGTTTCCCTCAACCTTCAGAAATTTCTGCAAATTTCATGAACTTTAGAAAGCCTGGCTTACACTGCTAGGAGCCATGGCACCTCTGACAGATATCAAGGAAAACATACTCCAAAGAACATGAAGAACCCCTGCTGCTTTAGTAGTCTGCAAGGGATAGAGCGAAAACTCCTGAAGAAACAAAAGACTTTATTCAAATTCGACGTCTGATTTTCTTAACAGCTATACGTATTTTTTCCATATAAAATACCTACCAGATTCTCCTAACATTTGTGTACCATACACATCTTTTCACCTATTGACATTCTACAAGTATTGGGAGGCACAATAATAGTTCCTATATGTATGCATATTCTGAGTAAAATACTTTGCAACTTTCTTAAGTAATTTTTTTTATGTAACAAGGTTAGCTAATAATACTCTCTGAAATACTCAAAAAACTATAATATGGTAAAAAGTGCTTTGTTTCCAATGGTCTTACAAAGCAGCCAGACTATTATGAGTAAGTAAAGCAGTATTAAATAGGGATTTAAAAATCTTACCTTTTCCAGACCAGTAACTCATGTTTTAACTGTACTTAATTAGTTTAGCACCTCAGAAATACAACATTTAAATAATTTGATTGAAATATAAGCCTTTTTTTGAGACCTTCTACATTCCTTGAGACTTTAATAAAAAGAAAACCCTCAAACACAGGTATTGGTTAGCACTTCTGCTATGTCCCAGCATTATTTTACTAAAGTAACCCACAAAATCAGAAAAAAAAAAAAAAAAACTGCCCAAAGTATTAAAGTGTGAAGTGACTGTTGAGATGGCAAACTTAAGAGATGAGTACATTTAAGACAAAAGATCCAGGTCCAGTGGAAAGCAACAAACTTTATTATAATAGAAGGAACAAAATGGTTAACAAATGAAATTTATGATGGTGTTGATGAGCTTTAGGGATCAAAACTGACATTGGCCCCTTAGTATAATGAAAGCTAAGCTCTGATATCCAGTATATTTATTTCAAACGTTTTTCTTTACTCAGCTGGTTTTTAGAACTTTCCAGAGCATATTGAGTTGTGCCAACTATGCATGTTTTGTAACAAGATGACCTTCTCGCAACTCATAATGAATTTAAGTGCAGTTGTAATAAGAATATCAAAGGGAGTTTAGAAGTCATGTTTATAATCTTTTGGTAAGGCCAGAGACTTCATTATCATAATGTTATAGCACAGATTCAAATCAATTTTAGTTATACTTCTAATGCAATCACAGGCTCATAACCAACTGCTTCAATTATTTTTTTTCAGTAATGTCTCATTCAGAATGTCTGGTTTTTTTCCCTGTTAGCCCCTTTCCTTTCACTCAAAACAGACATATATGCAAAGGGAAAGCAGTCATGAAGTTTCCTGAAGAGCTACTACATTTCCTCTAGAATTACAGCACATCTGCTTGAGTTAGGGCCAGAAATGACACTAAGTTGCTGTAAAAACTCTATGATAAAATTTTTAAATGTTCTCCTTTTGGCCAGAAGGGTTTTTTGTTTGTTTTTTTTTGTTGTTTGTTTGTTTTTTGTTTTGTTTTGTTTTTTGTTGTTGTTTTTTTTGTTTTTTTCTTTTAATGGTTATCTACTAAACCTGTGGAAAATAACCCACTTTTTTAATACGGATTCTTCTCTTAAAATTTATTTATTTGAAGCCGAATTATAAATCTGCGGGCTAAAATACATCTTCCGTAACAAGGGCTTTACTCCAGGTACAGAAGAGCTTTGAATTTCAAACACGGAAGAAGGAACAAGCTCTTTTTTGGGGTACCTTTCTCCAGCTATGAAAGAGGGAAAAAAGACACTGCTGTCTCATTATGTGGAACTATACTGACAGGGAAAAGAAGCCAAATTTGAAAAATTTGTGAATTAATTACTCTTTCATAGTATGATACCTTCAAAAATTCACCTTGTGTTTGTTCTTAAAAGACCTGAGAATTCAAATCATTCCAGGAGATCCTGAGCAACATTCAGGTTGGAGTCCTGTATGTGGGATAATTCAGCTCTGAATTTTCATTATTTCTTTCCAAGAAATATGCTTACGTAGTAGTTTGCTGTTGCTTTTTGGAACCCACTGGAAAATGTCAATTTGACAGAAAGAGCCATAAAGCAGGTCCCCTGGGTAAATGATGCAGCAATACCAAAATGTGCAGCACCAATCAGGGTTGAGATACAGACCATCATACACACACCTTAGAGAAGGTCATTGGGCGAGTGGCACTGCATACATGGAGTTTACAGGCAAACAAGCACAAACTTCTCCCTTGCCTAGGGCTTTGTTTCAGTTCACTGAACAAAGCACTGAAAAGTAATTACAGTCTTTTTCTTGGAAATTGTTTCAGACCCTCCTTGGAGGTTTCTGCTTCAAAGGTGTTCCAAATTATAACAAAAGAAAGTGGGCTATTTGCCCAAAGTTTGAGAAAAATTGCATTTAATAGCACAAATGTGGGGGTTTTTTGGGTTTCTTCTCATATCAGGAAAGGGCAGCCAGGTTTGTTTGAAGTGTCATGTTCAGGAATTACCTTCTTCCTCCAGATTCTAAGTAAAAGACAGCTGGAATCTGTCCTGAGCTAGCCTCATACATTACCATTAAGGCATCTTCATCTCACACTGTTCATAATTTCTTAAGCTGAAAAAGTAGAGAAACAGTCCAAAACTTCACAGGCCACAGATCTATTCCTCCTTCTGCTAACCCATGATGTCTGCCTCTCAGCTATGCTGCAAGGAACAGAGTCTAAAACAAAGACAAAGCCAGTCCAGCACTTTTTTTCCCCCAGAATCTTAGAAGCCCATCAATACTTCTTCCATCAATAGAATTCTTTGTGGAAAGTATCGTCTGTGAAGTTCTACTTTAGGAAGTAGGGAGATGTGTCTTGTTAGTGACTTATGATTCACAGAATTAAAAGTCAAACAAAAAAATTCTAGAAAACAAGCCAGCTGAAATATTACTGGCATCACATCTATTATCCCTTCTACTCAAGACAATTAAAACGAATCAGTAAAAAATAAGGTGTTGAAAATACTGCTGCCATGGAAAATCAGAGCTCTTAGCTCAAAAAGAACATGCAGTTTCTAGCTTCTTTGTGTCTTGTGGTCATTAACAGATCTTTTATGAAAAATGTAATTCTAAACAGTACAGAATCATAAAAAAAATAAAATCATGTTATGAATAAAAATAGAAGAATACATGTATTTTCCAGAAAAAGAATAATAAGCATTACCAGTAAGACAAAGATGGAAAAAGGGTCATCAAATCGAGAACTTACTTGACTTATGTTAATAATTTTATATTATGATTAAGTGCATCTGGTCTGTAGGGAACTCTATAACACTGTCACAGGTTTTGCTGTCATGACAACATGAACCAGGCTTTTACCTGTATAGAACTTTCTGCCCCTTCTGAGCTCCTGTACGTATTTCAATTACACTGCAAGTATTTGCAGAGATGCTGTATCACTTTTGCAAAAATCTAAGTTGCTTTTTGATAGTTTGAAAGCTGTTTGCCCTCACAAACATTCATGACCTAAAAAAATGATTTCTACTGGATGCATTAAGAGACCTAAGAGAATCTCTGTCTAACAAAAATCAATTCTTGTACAAATAAATTGAAGCCCAGATCTTTTTGAACAGTAGTCAGCCATCCATCTTGTCTAGTGACTATTCCACTCCTTTTCTCTAAAGGATTTGGTTTAGATTTTGATGGTTTTAGATCTTGCCTCTCTATATTACATATAATCTTCTCTTTCCATAATAAATACTTATTTCTTCTGTAAAGGAAGCTGGTTAGCACTGGTGGTCAGGGTTAAGTAACATCATGTTGTGTTGAAAATATTTCAACAACATAATTACTCCAAACTGAAGTCACTTCTCCCATTTATCTTAGCTTGAAGCATTTTTGTTAGAAGAATGCCATAATGTGGTTCTTTTCTTCTCTGACCGTGTATCACTGCCGTAGTGCTAGGCTAAAATACCACTGATGGATTTCCTTATGTGTTGCTGTGCATCCTTAGCTGTGATGTTGAGCATAGACAGAGTTCAAAAACAGTCATAAAAGTCCATCAATGACTGCTTTCTCTACTCAAGAGGAGGTGGCATGAACCCATTTTGGGGAGAAGAGAGGTGGAGAAATGGCAGAGACACAACTTCTGGCATAAGTGTTTCTGAATGCCTGAGTAGAGACTGGTAGTTCTGGTCCCAGAGCGGCATCTCAGGAAGCAGAAGAGGAGCAGCCCACAGTCACAGCAAAAAGTGGCAGTCCCACCTAGTGCAAATGCAAGTTTGGTAAAAATGAGAAAAGGCTGGGCTAATATAAATTGACTAAGGATTTAACAAATGTTGGCTCTGAGTTATACTGAGCCTGAAGAGGAATGGAAGATAGCTAAGAGACCAAATGAGTGGATTAAAATTTTTCCAATCCATTTTGCCACTGGGTTTAACCAGAGTTGACTCACAACTGAATTTTATAGTTCTGTAACAAGTGAAATTGATTAGACATATGCAAATAAGATTTGGTAAGACAAACACTTTTTTTGGTTGTTCTGAAACCACTTAACAGAGTAAACAATAGGGTCAATATATTCCATCTCAGGTTTAAACATAATTTCTACTTGACAAGGATAAAAAGGAATCTACTTTTTTTTTGAAGCCATGCGTTAAAAGCATTAGATTAGAAGTTAAAGACCACAACACAATGATTTAAAGGTTGACTGGGATTCCAAATTGTATTCTGTGTTTTATTACATATTTGAAAAACTAATTATAACTAAAACCTAGCTGATGCCAGAGGAGGACTAAGAATGTTTATAAAATGCTATAATTGAATTATCACCAAGAAACTAGTGTTGTGAGATGAGAAAAATCATTATGCAATATCAGTGTGCTATCAAATGTGTGAAATCTAAACCTTTTTGGAGTTCAGAACATTTCATTTCAGCTACCTAGTAATTCACCTTTCAGCATTAGACACCATTATTGAATGATGAAGACTGTAATAGATATTGAAATGTACTGCAGTATTCTATCCAGGTTGCTGCACAAAGGCCTCTTCCAGACATTTGGACTATGTATGCTAACACTCTGCCATATCTTCCCAAAGCTTATTTAATAGTCTGGTGTTTAAACTATCACAGTGATTTATTCCAGTGTTAAAACTTATATTTCTTTGACAAAACACTACTGGTTTTAGCACCTTCTTTGATTCCCTGTAACTGAGAATATTAGTGACAAAAGTATAATGTCATATCCATCATCTTTTAACAAAAATGCCTCAAAAATTTTTAGTTATCACCACGGCACTTGACATATTTTCCATCAGTCTCTTCTCTTTTTCAAATTCCTTCAGTAATGACTATCTTTTCCTCTATTTTAAATTTTTTATGTTTCACTGCACTTGCAAATTTCTGTTACCATTCCTTCCTACAATACATTTTTATTGGCTAGATACATTATTCCTTTACATGATTCCACCTCTTTAAGCCTGGACTGTAAAATTTCCCACTGCTCCTTCCTTTCAAAGAATATTCCAGACTTTCCTCACTTTGCTTACATACTTTTCATACAATTTGGTAACATATCTGCATTTTTAATTTGGTTTATTTTTTACCTTTCCCAAGTCTCTCCTGTAAGTTTCAAGTGTGCCATATTACCTAGCAGTACAAAATTCAATACAAAATTGAAAAGACTACTATGCATTTTACATTACAGAGGTAGTGGAGTTAAGGACAAGATTAACCTTTGGCAAGGTCTGGATGTTTTTCAGGCTCTTGTCTCATTATTCTCAATAAAACCAGCTTTGGAAGGCTGATTAATCCTGTATTAAAACTGAAAAGAATTTCAGTTTGCAAATTATCAGAAAGATTAATCCTGAAAACAAAATACATGGTGTCAGAAAAGAATAGAAACTAGCTCAAGAAAAGTGAAGCTGATTGTTTTACACTTTAGTCCCCCTTGAATCTGGAGACACAATCTCTTATTAAAATATTCTAATTTTTCTAAAGCATGCACATGGTGAAACAGAGACAAATTCTACTTCTTAAATTCCATTAAAACCTCAGCAATTTTCCCCACATTGTTGGCAAAGAAACACACCCATGCAGAGTAAAACTAAAACTGATTGCAAAAGGACAATGTGGCTTCCCAATATTCACCAAAACACATAACTATGGACAATCAATGTGTTTTGGGAGAGCAACCCAGAAACAAAAGAAAGCCATTCATTTAAGAACTCAGATAACTATAAAAGAGGAAACCTTGCTCAGCTGATAGTTGTTGGAGTCGCTGTTGGTCACTGCACAGTTCTCAGAACCTGAAATCTGGTTTCTCAGACATCTCTGTGACACCCGATGTTTTCTCCCCAGAAGTATCAACTCTGGTCTATCAGGCTTTGCAAAAGCTGTTTCAGCTCTCAACTCCTATTCCTACCTCAGTATTTGCTATTTTGACAGTGAAAAATATCAACATCATTTGGGTGTGTTTTCTCAACTTATAGTGAAGAGCTGATATAGTAATAAAACTACTAAAATCAGTGTTTACCTACATGGCAAATTAGACAAAAAAGGAAGTAGATGAGGTTTTTAATTTGAAATTCCACCTTCACAAGCATTGCTTTGAACTTTGCCTATGTAAATTTCTCATATGGAAAATGGCACCAATCTTTTTCAATTTGTCCTGTTTCATTTGGTCAATATATTAGCATTTTATGTATTTCTATTTTTTCCTTTAAAAAATATATTTAATAGCTTAGGCTATTTCAGTTCTCCTGTGTTTGCTATAGATTTTTCTTTTAAATTGCCATTTTTCCTTCAATATGAGATAACTTAAATTCATTTTAGGATGGTGCTGGGATCACTTTTTCCCCATTACTTCATACATGGTAAATAAGAAGAAAATGCTTTTTTACTGCAGTCAATGTGTAAAGTCTCTCTGTTTGCATTTTGAATGTAAGCTCATTGTCAAACACCAGAATGAGAAAAAAGGGTTTTCTGAGAAAACCAGAGGTACAATAATATTACACCAACAAAAAAGAGGCATGAAATTTCATCAGTCTTAAAATGCTGTATATTTGGCTCAATTAAAACTTTCACCAAGTTCATCCAATAGTAAGCTATAACTAGATTACAGGATGCAACAATTGAGAACAGTTGAAATGCAAGATGCTTCATGAAAACTGCTTGTTAAAACCTCAGCTCATTTTTTTGTAGCTGGAAAAATTATGTTTTAGAAAAAGATGACCAAAATTCTTTATTTTACTCCTGTCTTTATCTGTTATCAGTAGACAGCTATGAGCAAGAACAAAAATAGCTTAAGCACCAGTTCCATTCCTTTTTTGTTGTGTTTGGCCAATAAAAAAAATATTTCTGCACAGAATCTGGTGGAATATGATCAACAGAAGGGACTCAAAACACTGGTTGGAATTTAAAGTCAGAAAATCTGAACCTACTTATAAGTAAATGAAATCCACTTCAGAGAAGCAAGAAGCATCCCAAGCAGACTCTGATGCTTTCAGTACAGCATGACCCAACCATTCTGAATCATTTTAGAAGGAAAAATAAATTATTAATGCTTCCCTAAACTCCACACTAGGAGGAAGTGGATGTGCAAGAAAGTACTCAAAGGAGAAATTAATAAAATTGGAAGTGCTTGCACTTGTTTTATCAAGAGAGAAAACACTTAAGTGTTCCTATATCTTCCCTTTACTGGGTTAGCCTGCAGATTTTGTTTGTACTTACCAAAAGCTTGCTGTGTTCTCTTCATTTTTTAGAGCAGATCTATGAATAGGGGAAGATACAGCTACAACCACACTTTCATCATCAACATTCCTACTGGGTTCCTTGTAGATGGGACACTGATGCAGTTTGTCCCCTCAGACACTGAATTTTCCCTTCATGGTGGATGGTCATTTAGGAACAACTATTAATTCCAAATACTCTCCAGCCTGGTCAGCATTACTCAACTTTCTTGGTACACACACTGTGCTGTGTTGCTCCTCTCTCTCATAAGAGAAACGTGACCCTTAAGAAATTCCTGGCTTTAGGAAGCAGAGCTCTCCTCCATCCTGCCTTTCACACAGCATCATTCAGGGGCATCTGCACCTCGGTGAGCTGCCATGTTGTGGCACCAGACAGACAACAACTCTGGGATACAGCAGTTAATTCTGCTTTGATGTTCACTGATTATTGGCACTTGTTCCCCTGTAAGCACAGAGATTCCAGGAAGAGCTTAGTTTTGCATGGCAACAAAGAAACTGAAGTAGGTCAGAGTTTCACAGATAATTTCCACAAAATCTGGTTATAGCTTTAAGTGAATAAAACTTACATATGTCACAAAAAAGCACCAAAAAGCAGTCTAACAAGTAGTCTAACAACAGCAACCACAACGCAGCGAAGGAAGAATGAGTGATATAGAATGGGTTTACAATGTGGCAATGCATATATGTGCATGCATATGTCAATATCAAAAATGTAATTTGACCTTTTTTTTAAATTTATTTTGAAGAACAAAGAGTTCAAGTGCATGTATCTGTGTGGCGAGCATATGTATGTTGACTACAAATACATACATATTACATGTATAAAGTCAAAGAAAAATATAGGTGGAAAGGGCCTGTTTGAGGTCCGGCCCCTTCAAAAACCGTTCAAAGCAGAGTTAAAAGTCAGAGTTGGTTCCTCAAGGTCTTGTCTAGTAGAGATACATACAATAAAGCTAATTTGCAAAGGTCATAACCGATCACTTTGAAGTATTTTCTTTCAGTAGTTGATTTTTCCTTCATATTAGAGGGAAATAAAATGTATCTGATTCTATTCAATAGGATACTGATGACTTCTATAGAGGGTAAATGAGCAGATTCTGCATCAGAAACCTGAAGCAGTAGAGTTTACCATCTAGATCATTAACATGCGAAACAGAAACATATCTTTATTCTAGTGTGGTTCCTGTTTCTGGTTGCTCTTGGTTCCACAGGTACTGAATAAACCTCATAGTTGGATGAGGAACAACTGCAATGAAAGTGATGGAAAAGGTGTCCATATTCAAGGGTGGAAAATATATGAAGAGAGAAAACATATTTCTTCAGACCTTAAAAAAAAATTCTTTTAATTTTGACACACATCTGTCTGCTGAAAAGAGGCATGACTTTGTTTTGTTTTCATACCAGGTGTATTGGCATTCTCTTTTCTCTGATCCTCTAGTCAGAAAGCCAGCTAGTTTTAAGGAAAAAGGAAATAAGCCCTCCGTGACTGAATAGCCTATTTAGTATTTACCTACAAAAGTGTGAGTGCATATTAAGGAGCTTACAATTCTGAGAGCTCAGTCATTTAAAAATCACCTTGGAAGTGACATTGAAGGAGTTAATAAAACAAGCAAAGAGTAGTGTCAATGACCATGAAAAATTATACCAGACATGCAGATGGAATAAACAGTGTCTGCAGTCCTGTTGAGACTGCCCTGAGTGATGGTTTTTCATTTAGGTTTTTTTGTTTGGTTGGTTGGTTGTTGTTGTATTTTTTTTTTTCATTTTGGAAAAAAATTAAGAAAAAGAAACTTGGCTGTAAATGGTCTCACTCCTGCATTGGTTTAGTATAAGCATTTAAGCAAAAGATCCCAAAAGTTTTTAGGTGGACTATATTACTTCTCAGAAACATTCGTCTTCCTTCATAAATCATTTTTTTCTTGAAAATCGTCCACTTAGAGAAATTAGAACAACTTTAGAGTATATAGACTATCCTGTAGCATTTTTGGAGTAAATATTTCCCTTCCCATGATATTTTGTCTTCTAGTCATCTATTTGGAAATTTTAGAGGGAATTAATATTTCTTGTTTACTTCAGATAATTTTCTGAAGGCTTTGTTCACACCACTCCAGACAACAGAAAGAGCCATGGTAGAACCATCCTACATGGAGATACGTCTAGCTGTAGACAAAAACTGTAGACTCCAAAGACAATAAGATGCTTTCCTTAGGAATTATACAGCTATTTTTTTCCCTAAGCATATTCTAAAATCCAGAAGATTAAAGGTAAAAACTTCTAAAAGCTTGAGAGGCCCTTACTAGAAGGATGTTTTAATGACTTTATAGCCTGTTCCTAAGCAAGGAATCACTTTTTGTCAGTACAGATCTCTCACAATCACTTGATCCTTTTGGAACCTGAACTGTAATATCTGCTGCTGACCATCCAGAGCACTTTTGGATGTTCAAGACATATCTGGGCATATCTGGACCTATCTGGGTTTACCACTGACAACAAGTTCCTGATTATAGTCAGAAGACAAAACATTTATACCAGCAGTTTTCACTGTGATAGCTCACCACAAATTTGAAGTCTCAATAACAGCCAGAACATCTCCAAAAAAACCTATGGTTAAAAAAAAAAAAAAATTCGGCAGGCTTTCTGACTTCAGATCTTCCAAGTTTTACATGAATGATTGTAAAAACTTTCTTCTAAGTCAACTTACCCATTTCAAATGCCAAAAGGAGTATAAATTACACAGAGGATATTAATAATATTTACATTCAGCCTTTCTAAAATGAAGCCAAAGAAAGAAAACATCTTGTTCTAATAACATAGATACAATCATCACCAGTCTGTACAAATATTGGAAACGTCATGCGTTAGTCCTCTTTGCTGATTGAAAATCAAACAAATAAGCAGTTATATTATCCATCAGACCATATTATTAAATAATAATGTATGAACTGAAACAAGACAGACTCTATTCTTAATATAAAATAGTAATTTTTTTATTGAATATCACATAGTGGTGAGAAAGAAGCAGTTACACATGTTAAAAAGATGGAGACAGAAATCTGTCCGAAATAAGACAAAATTGCCTTGACTTATGACAGTTATTGTCACAGTGAATAAGATTGTCCATTTTAATTGCATTTTTGGCTGGATTTTTAAATATTATGGTATTTCAGAAGTGATTGATGTCAGTTGCTTCACAAGAAAAGGCACTGTATTACTTTAACTTGTGAATCTGATGGTTCAATGGCCATGTGTCCCTTGAATTCTCATAGAGTAGAATTCAATTTCCTGCTTGTGACTGGGAAATGTATTTGCTTTCAGAAAAGTTCTATTGCAACAGTGAAATGATTGACATGAATTCGTGATGAAGCAGTGCACTACATACACTATTCCTATAAACACTATGAAGTGCTATGCTTGCCTTTAAAATGTATTAGCAATAACAAATATTTGTTTTACTGACAAGAAATGAACTTAACACTTTTTTAATTAAAAACTGAATAAGGGTTTGTGGTTTTAAACAAATCATCATCTACTGGGTTTCTACTTTTCTAGAAGAAAAACAAAGTATCTAAATTAATACAGAAAAATTAAAAGTAATTCATGCAGAAGTACAGAAAATTCCACTTTCCATTATTACAAAAGTATGAAACACCTTGATACGTTATTACTGTGTCTAGGTACCCTTCAGAATAAAGTATTTTCTGGTGTCCCTTTATACATAAACCTCTTATTTTTGGTGTGCGCGACAAAGGCACTTCCCAAACTTCTTTGACTCTCCAGCAGTTTAATGCAATCTTCTAGCTTTAAAATGGCAGTCTCTGTAAAGCTTGACTATTCAAAGAAATATCTTCATGCCAGTCTTTGCAGTGAAAGAAAAGGCTCAGGTAGGTGTGAACATACCCATGGGATGAAGACCTGGTTGTATAAGTAGCAGCACAGACAAAGTTTTGGTCTCTGTGATTGTGGGACACTCTTTGAGGAATGAGTACTTTGGGGCAAGAGTGTTTTTGCAAACAGTCTTGTTAACCTTTAGAGAAGAACTGTAAATTAGATATATTGGGGTAGTGTTGACATAATCCAAAGAGAAGGCAAGGTATAGGAGAGTGAAAAAAGGTTTAGGGCACCAGAGGAAAATGGAACCCACCTCTTTTCATGCTTTCTCTTCTCTACCCTTGAAAAAAACAAGACCACAGGGGATGGAAAAGCCCACACTTTGGGAAATACATGGGAGCTGCAGAGGTATGATCTCATTAAGTTTACAGAGACGTAGTTTTGTAGGTCGCACCAGAGCACTCCAATGAACTGGTTCATGTTTTTTCAGGAGAGACAGGCTGGAAAGGTGAAGAGGAAGGGTTTTGCTGTACACAAGGGAACGGCTGGAGTGCACAGAGCTATCACCACTGAGGAAGTGGTGACAAGTGTGCTGAGAATTTACGTTTAAGTTGAGAGAAGAGACTGTGACGGGCAGCACAGGCTTGTGCTGCAGAAGAAAAAATTCATGGGTAAATGAAGCCTGTAGACAGCTGAAAGAAGACTTACAATCACCAACTGGCTCTCCCAAGGATCTACATCTGAATGTCTGCTATAAAGGCAAGAAAGCTGGACACAAACAATCCAGAAGATTTCTAGTGTGTGTTTAAGATAATTTTTTGTTGCAGGTGATTGATCAGCCATTCAGTGAAATACTTTCTTTGAACTATTGTTCACAATCAGGAAATTATCATCAAAAATATGAAAGTCAAGGACAGCCTTGGCTGGTAAAATCATGGGACTGTGCAGTTTAAAATCAGAAGTAAGGTGAACAGCAGAATCTCAGATTTGGACTGGAGGAGAGCAGATTTCTGCCTATTCAGAGACCAATTCAGTAACATCTCATGTGATGTTGTCCTAGAGGGCAAAGGACACCAGAAGAACCAGCTGATCTTCAAGGACAACTTCCTCAGAGCACAAGAATGGCTTGATCTAATGTTCTGTAAATAACAGAAGTGTTACAGAGAGCCAGCTTGATTCAACAGGGGACACCAACTGAGTTCAAATATAAAAAAGAAGTACACAGAGTAAGAAGTTGGGACAAGTTACCCAGGAGACACATAGAATGCTTGCAGAGACTGTGGTGGAAACACCCAAAGCTCACATGTTGCTCAGACTAACAAAGGATATGAAGAGGGTTTCTTTAGGTACACTGGAAACAGAAGAAAGGCTGAGGAAATTGTGGGTTTACTGCTCAGTGGGGCAAGTGACAAAGTGACATGAAAAACTCTGAGGTGCACTCCCACAGGATCTGCAAGAATGTTTGAGGACCTTTGAGGGTTAAGGGCAGACCATAGAAGTGTAACCAGTGGCTAAAAACCACTTCAACTATGATACAGTCTCATTGTTTCTCTAGTTTTTATAATCTTATTTCTCTCACATGCTTTTATATTTAGTATTATTATATTATCAATGTGTCCCCTGAGACAGAAGATACCTAGTTTTGACACAGTCATTCTGAGACCCTGGCCAAGGTATTTAAAGATTCCTGTACAAATCCCTTTTCTGAACAGTACTTCTCTTCCAAACTTTGTCTGACATACCTATTAATATTGTTGAATCTATCTATGTTTTGAAAGGAATTATGCACTTATTTTGCAGCACAAATGAATCTGAGACCACTAGTGCTTTTGGCATTTCTAGGCATAATTTTAAAACTATTAAATAATGATAATACATAAAGCCTTGTAAACTAGAAAAGGTTTAGTCTTGGAAATTACTTTAAATTACATCAGTTTAAATTATTGTTTTTCTTTTTATGCTTCATATTTCATATATCCTCTGAACTCACTTTGCTACTTATGCTTCATTTAATTTTTAATTGCTACCTTTTTTCATAACTGAGATGGTAAGAGGTCAGTTCATTTTTCCTTTGTTGAGAAAGCAGGAAATGTTTTCACATTTGAAGACTGGATTATGCCTTTCCTTCCTTATCTCCACCTCTCCGGAAGGTGACTGACTAAGGGGACTCTGTAACTCACACATCATTGTGCAACTATTGATTTCAAGGATCCCCTAAAAGCAATTTCTCCTAATTGAAACACACCAAGCTATAACTTCATCAGCTGTATTAAGTTTAAATACCTTTTATACTGTGTAAGTAGCAAATTTTCCTCAAGAACCTTTTGGCACTATGCCAAACTCTTCTTTATTATACTAGGTTTGGCTTGCTGCCTCATCTTGAACATTTTAAACTTCCTTAGGGAAGTTTACACTTAACTTTTTGATTCTACACTCAAAAGTTCCTCTGCTGTACTCTACCAAGGCACAAAACACAGTGCAACTTTCCAAGTGTGCATGCCACCATGTACAGCTATAAGCATCTGTTAGGAGGCAACTCAGACAAAAGAAAATAAACCACATTAGACTAAGGCTCCTTTAAATTAATTTGCCTGTACACACACTAGAATTTCTTTGGGTGCAATTAATATAGTCTCAGAAACAGAATAGATACTGCCTGAAAAGAGTAAAGTTATTGTCTGGTTGCTGAAATTTTGGAGGTCCTTGGTGTTTTCATACTTTTCCTTTGCTTCTATATACTTTCCCCACTTTGTTTAACCTGAAGACTGTTAAATCTCACTGGATGTTAATTAATGCTTTATATTCAACTTGGTCAAACAATACCATGAGGCACAGAGGGGGTATGAGGCGTATTGCTGTGGACAGCTTGAACAATTGCATTTACAATGTTCAGCCTTGTTTTACCACATATCAGCTTACCATGGTAGTGACCAATTGATGAAACTACAGTCATTCACCTATGCTTTGAAGCAACGAATTGCAGATTAGCTTAAATAATTACAAAGGGAGTGATACACTTGGCTGAAGAGGGTAACAGAGTTTTAAGCTCTCTGAACTCACTCTGCAAGAGCACAAGATTATGTCTACAATTGGGGTGTTTTTCATCAATCTACTCACCTGCCCTACTCTATAACGATGAACTTTCCCTTCATTTACTCTGCTTGGACTTTGGCAAATTTCACAGCATGAGTTAGATCAATTCTGCATACCATTCTCTCTTGCATCATAACCCATATACGTTGTGTGTAACAAGTATTTGGATCTTGTCTTTGGTTTTAGCTCTACTGGTTATATAAGGTTATATAAGAGATACCTTGCCCTGTGAATACACTTCTAAACCACAAACACACCATTGCTTGTTTTAAAACTGCTACCAGGCACTTCAGATTATTGTATCGCTGCCCAGTCTGTTGTAAGTCTCCTCAAAACCTATGCAAAAAAACACAGATCATGTTTTTATCTTCTTTTAGGCAACTAAAAAAATAAAACCACTTTATTCAGAGTGAGTTTGTATTTTTGGAGCCTATACGAATACTATAACCAAGAAGAAGACAGGGGAGCTCGTTTTTCAGCAACAGTGTATTTCTTCCCCAGGAATATTTTCAAACTTCCAAAGAATTTACAAAATTCGTCTGCAAATTCACTTGTCTTGGACTTCCCCTTCTATTTAAATCATTCTCTCAGAGAATTGCCACTACCAGACATTGCTTGCCAGCTTGTCTCTTGCACCTCTCTTTTCTAGGAATGGCTGAAACGGAATACTTTTCTCTTTGAACAAAATGTTCTTGAATAAACAGTTCTCTCCTTCTTTGTCCATTTTTGCTTTACTGCTTTACTTCTTGTTCTCCTGCTAAAGTCACCATTTTGGTAACACATTTTTAAACATTCTAATAAATACCATGATTTTTAAAAAAAATTATAAGAGAAATATATCCTTTTGTTGTGGAAAATAAATGCTTAAATATGTTTATTTTTTAATATGACTCTTGTAGTCATTTAACAGTTTAACGATACTTTTATCTTTGAAAAGATGGTGCCTGCAAAATCTTTTGATCATTGAACCCTATCAGTAAAAAGTTTTTGAGTGTTCATCACCTACATATATTTATATAGATTTATTTATAAACCATACAGAGGTTTTCTGTACTTATGTATTATATACATTAAAATCTTAAAAAATCTTAAAAAAAAAGCTTGAGATGAAGACAAAATAAATACCACATGGGGTTTTAGAAACACAAATGTTTTCAAAATATTTTTTTCCCACATCCCAGTAGATTGTTTTGCACAGTCCCTGAGATGCACTCACCCCACTTTGGAAATCACTGGTTTAAGTAGCTTGATTATCAGCACTGAAACAGGTTTATGCAGAGCCTTGAAAGTTGCCTTTCTTGTTAAAATTTATTTTCCTACCTTTGGGCACAACATCTAAAAGGGCTCACTAGAATGCTAAAGGCTGCCTGTGGGAAGAAAAATATTGTGGAGCAAGTGCCTGTATATCTAATTGCAGTTTTTAGATTGGATATCAGAGCGCATAGAAAGAATTGGTTCTGGTATTATCAAGCCTATCTTGTCACAAAGATGAAGGATGGTTGGTTGTAGCACACTACAACACACAACCATGTAAGGCGGTCTTTGGGAGGCATCAAAGAGGGAAGGAGCAGTTATGTCTGAAAGAGAAAAACCAAAGCTTTGAATTTAATGTTTATGGGATTATTTTTTTTTTTTTTCTATCTAGACAAGCAAGGGTGTCTAACAAATATTTAAGGCAAGAAAACAGGGGAGTGAATCCAGGGTGTTTTAGAAGGTAAAAGGGCTGGAGGTTTGTATTGTCCAAAACAGTCAAAGGAGCAAGTTGTGTTTCCAGGAACTGAGGAGGGGATAGGATGGGTACCCTACCAGCTGTAAGGCATTCCAGGCAGGTCTCTGAGATATACAGAATTTATGTCCTGATGATTATCCATTTAAAATCTAATTCTTGTTAAAACAGACACAGGTGACATTTGCTTAACCTCTGCTATGAGAGATGAAAGTGCTCTTTGAACAGCTAGAGATTTAGTCAAGGCCAAGTTCTGAGTTACTACACTGAATACATTCTGTGCCAGATACAAGGATATAAATTATGTCTGAGATGAGAACAGACTTGAATCAGCCATTGCCATCATTCCCTTAGATGATGAGTTGCTATCCAATTTAATATTAGAATGCAGTACTCACAAAATTACCTCACAATGAATGCAGAGAAGAGGAGGGAATGAAGAGGAGAGCCCTTTTATAATCTCAAATTCTGCTTTTGATGTAAGGGCAAGCAAGTGAAGCTTTTTCAGGGACCCCAGCTGAGACTGAAAACATGTAAAAATGCAAAAAATGAGTACCAAAATGCTATACAGTTCATTATACAATAAAAACTGTGTAGTGCAATATAAAATAAAAGCTAAGGGATGGGGAAATAGCTCATTTTCTCTCTTGAAGGATGTATCTTCAAGGAGTTCTTAATAAGGCAGGATCTAAATATTAAAATAACCAGTTCAAGATGCTTGATTTGTATAGGCTGTGGTGTTTTTTAATATATTGATTTAATTAGTCACCATTGAACCATATTTAGAAGATAAGTGAAAACCTCTAAAGACTTATTTATTGACACCATATGGCAGTTCTTAAAAGTGATGCTCAAATTATGTATAATGAGCCACATAAAAAAAAAGAGGTTGTGCCATAAAAAGGACTCCCAAACAAAAATGATGCTATTGTTGAAGAATATAAGTTTTAATATGGGATTTTAGAATCTCTTTCAGAGATGAGGTGCCCTACAGCTGACTGAAAATATTTGCAGGTAATGTTTGTATTACATGATGTAGCTGCAAAAAGCATATTTTTATGATGGATTAGAAAACTATGGTAGGAATAGACCGAGAAGATGAGTCAGGAAGACATGAGAACCTGAAAGAGGATGGCCAATCAGAAAGATATGCTGCTCACATTTTCACTACAGTGAATGCATCTCTCAATTTAAAAGTATCTGCTCAGACATCAACCTGCAGTTACCTATTTTGATACATGATACTGACTACAATTTTCATGAAATAAATTCTGTGTCTAGTGTATGTCAAGTGATTCTTAAAGCATCACTGTGGTATTACTGTCAGGTGAATTTGATTTCATTCATGATCACTCTTTCCGATGTCTTTCTCAGAAAATTTTGATAACTCAAAATATTTATAGAAAGAATTGAACTGATTGTATGTATTACACACAGACACACGCACACAAAAGATTTGAAGCTCTAGCACTGAAAAGTAGAAAAACTAAAATTACGGCTTCAGCCTGAGGTCCCTGTGCTGATGGTGATACCTCACTGGATGACAGTCTGTTCTTCCTGAACCGTTTGAGAAGTCCAGGGGAAATATTTTTTCCTCAGTTAATTTTTTTCACAGAACCTCTGCCTCTTTAAGTAGCTCATTCTTCACCTGTCTACCTTTGACACAAGCAATTTCCTCCTTGCTGCCTGGGTACCAGCTGGAAAAACACTGACAGTACAGGCCAAAGACTCCCTAATCCGTGTGCATAATTTTTATGATATAGAAGCTGCCGTGGCACAATCATTAAAGAATTCCTGTTCCTAAACCTCTGGCTGGCTGGAGGGTGCATAAAACCTCCTGATTTTTGCTAACAAATATCGTGGCAATTACGGCATCACACTGTGAATGGCATATTGAACTCATCTGCGTTCAAAAACAGGACATTAAGTAGCAGTATAGATCCTCATGAGTTCACTAAAGAGGAGCGTGAATGAAGAGCAATTGCTCCTGAAGGGACTGGAATGTGTTAAACTGGTATTGCTACACCTATATCACAAAATTCTGTACTAATTTTAATGGCAAGTGATAAGGCAACTACTAACAATAAAGCTCAATTAAAGAAGGCCAAGGCCTACTCAGCCCATGCAGTCTTGGACTGAAGATGGTCGCCCTGGGCGGAGTACTGGAGGTGGACAGTCTGTTTTCCAAGCAAAAACTGGGACGGACTGGAGAAGGTGGGCTTTAATGAATTGAGCTTCTACTCCCTTCATTGAGTGTGCAGCTACATCTGGGTGAATTTTCACTGAAAAAGCACTCCCACATCCCTGACCCCAGGGCCATTCTTTCCCATTCCCTGCACCACTCAAATCTCCAAAGCAGAGTGTGTTTCCGCTCTCCAACCAAAGGTGCAATACAGGTTTTTAGCATGGTATCATAGTCCTTCTCCCTTTCCCCAGTCTCCTAAAAAACTAAAACAGTTTGGTTAAAAAACACCTAAAAATATTTTTGGCACATGGGCATTTTCAATTGGAATAGTTTAAATGAAGTAGAATTACAGTAATGTAGAGGATTATAAAACAGAAAACATCAAGCAAGTTCCACTAAAACCGGTGTTATCTAGGTCTACCATTGGTGATGTGGAATACAAAACCGAACCCAACCCAAACCAATATAACAAAAAATCTCCAACCAAACAACCACAACACCAGCAACGAAAACAACCAGTAAGCCTAGGTTTGGATCATAAATTATCTGGAAAAACTTGCTCAGTAAAGTCTGTATCTGGGTCTACTTACAGTATAGACCTAGTAAAGTTCACCTGTGCTGGTATTGGCCAAATTTAAAGGAGAAATATCCTCCAAGGGAAAGGCAGGGTACCACCACCCCTTCCCCCACCACCAGGTTCAGGGAAAGAAAAAGAATTTCCTCGAAGGAAAGTGAAAGAGATAAAACTATTTATTTGACAAACACACAGAGAAAAGGATAATAATGCTAAATAATAAAATCCCTTGCTGTGGAGGGAAACCTGGGAAGATTTTCAGAGTCCTTCTGGGTGTGGCCTCTCTCCTCCTCAGAGCTGGGTCGGTGGGCCCCCCCCTTCCAGGGGCCTTGGAAGGAAAAGTCTCCCCCGATACACTCCGGTGTTGTAAAACAGTCCCGAAGAGAAGAAGAAGAAAAAAAACCCAAAGTCCCAAGAAAACTCTCTCCGGAGAGAAAGAGCCAAAAGCCGGCTGGAAAGCAAGGCTGCCTCTCCCCTCTCCCTGCCGCCGAGCCCCGAGCAGAGAGCTGTGTGTCCTTGAGCAATTGTTTTGAAAAGTTCGCTCAGTTTTTCTTTCGCACCCAGGCTTAAAGGCACAGAATTCATCTTCTGGGCATAGGGTGGTGATAGGGGATACACATCATAAAGTCACCCCAAGACATCACCAAATCAAGTCATGTTAAAAAGATGCTATGAAAGACAGAATTGCTGATCCCCCAGCTGTTCCATTTGCCTGATATATCTCACATTTCTGAAAACACTTAGAGCTCTTGTCCTAAGAGCATTGAAAAAATTTGAAAGAGTAAATGGCTTGTACACCAGTGATCCTGTGGAAGTGCCTTTGGTGGTCCTGCGGACATCTCCCCAGATTTGGATAACTTTGGATCTTTGAGGAAATAAGAGTTTGTCCATGGTCAAAATATATTTTTATTGCATTTTAGTGGATGAAGTCTAAAATAATTCCATCATTACTGAAGATGCTTGACTGTACCAATGCTCTCGGGCCCAATCAGGATAACATGCAAGAGCCTCCTTTACAGAGAAATTACATATTTCTAATCCAGTGTACAAAAAAAAAGCTGTCTGTGCCCTGTACCAGGTATTTTATCTAGAGCTGGTTTTGAAAGCAGAGTACAAGCATTCAGCTTTTTGTTCAAATTCAGAGAGTAAAATGGGTGGCTCAGTAGAGGGAAGTAGACTGGAACAAAGATTACACAGAGACTAAGATTCATGTGGAAGGGAGGTAAAGACCAAAAAGTAGAGATGAGATCCCAGGATTTAGCTGGTAGAAGACAAACTAGAGAAAGTACAACAAGGAGCTGAGGTCGGTAATCAGACCAAAATGTGACTCTGTCACAGGACTGGTACGAGACAGGAAGAGATAAATATCTTGAGAAGCTATGACAATATGAAGGAAGTAGACAGAGAAAATTGTGCAGGAGTGATGGAAGGGAGAAGGAAAGAAGAGCAAATTGGAAACATGAGGACGAAAGAAACAAATTGGATTAGGTGGATGGGATGAGAATTCAGGGAGGGAACCTTAACAGGAATGTTGCGCAATCCAGAAAGTCCATGTGGAAAGAAAACAAAGGGTAGTGAGATGGATAAAGACCTGGCTGAAAAGATAGGAGAAAAGAGACTATGGCACATATAAAAGTCTGTTTCATAAATAACCTGAACAAGGTGGAAAGATATAATACATAGGAAACCTTATTTAACTCTGGCATTTCCTGACTTATAAATAAGCAACTCTTTAGCTTTAAAAGTCATAGTTTAAAATAATTTCCTTGTGTGGTTGTGAGTGTACAAGTATTAAATAAAAATAACAAGGAAGAAAAGATTAACCAGTTTGTGTTTCACACGTTTCCACCTAAGATAAGAAAAAGACTACAGCTGAAGCTATATAAGCACATTACACATTACTTTTGATCTTATGTCAATGGGTTTTATGTGCCAATTTTACTTATAATTGTTTATTCCAATAGACATGCTATGCAACTTTCCTGTTACATTAACTATGTAGTTAATCAAATAACTGAATGGTTTTCTTTTGCTACAAGCTGAAACTCTAATATGTCTTCACTTGCCATAGTCCATCATAGACTTAAAAAACTCTTAAATGAGAAATGGATTCCATTCATGATTTTTCACACCATGATGGGTTGCCCACATAAATCATCCCTCTTTATATGTCTCACATATTTGGCACAAATAGCTTTTTTCCACCTTATTTTTCAGTTGTCAGTAGATTTGTAAGATGTCTTACTTGGAATCTTTTGGATCTCCTCCAATGATTTGGGATCCCCTAGGGTGTCTGGTACAGATTGATTTATTATAATAAACATTATGCAGTTTATGCCTCTGAATAGCCCTTGCTGTAGCGGTGTGTTTGCTCCAGCAAATGATTAATAACAAAATGGGTTCACTGTACACTCATTGCCTACACACTTGCAGCTATTGGAATGATATAGCATTATGAGTTCTTATGGCTAACCAGGGGCAAAAAGCATCCTTCTTTTCCATTTCTATAGCTACCTCAACAGATAACACCGAGAGCTGAAAGCAAACTGAAAAAATTGCAAAAATCTGAAAATGAACCAGAAGGCAGAGAACAGAGCACTGAGTAGACAAAAGCTTTCAGTTTCAAATTACTAATAATTTTCCCCCACTTTTAACACATTATTTCCCAATCCTCCATTCATTCACCTAAAATGTTTTTACCTGAAGCTTTTCAAATGACTCCTCCATTCAATAGACACTTGTTCTAATGTTTTGAAACCAAGAGAAACTTTTTCTTACCAGGGGTATTTTCATTTATAGGTAATTTCTTTAAAAATATGTACAAATTTTAATGAAACATCTCTTCCTACATTATACAGATAATAGAGATAAATTTATTATCTGTTATACAAAAGTGTTATACAAACAAATAAGCAATATAAGTCACAATATATTTACATTACTTTTCCAAAAAGTTGCATTTTCAATTTTATTGATTTTGACTGTAATGATTAGTTTTTCATTGCAGAAAATATTTCAGAATAGATTTTTCTGCACTGAGGTGTAAAGGCACTTCAAATGTACCCTGAGGAACTAGCTCAGCTCTTTCCAAAGCCCAGCTATTAGTATTCCAGTTTGTTGTTAGGTCCAACATGCCTGAGAGGTGGGGGGAAAACATTTGTTCCTTTTATCCACAACTGAGTATCCAGCCTTATGGACTGAGAATGTGCCCCGTGAACAAGGTATCTGAAATAACCACAGTCACTGCCCTGAAAATTCTACAGTCCAAAGACATGAACAGGACAAGTGGGCAAAGGCACAAGCAGAGGAGGTAGTGGGCCTAGCACAGCTGCATGTGGTTTTATCACATAGTTTCTCAAAGGACCTGACTAGCCCACAAAATATGTCTATGCATGTTACAGAAGAGCGAGGAAACACAGACAGTTTAGCAGCATCCTCTTGCATAATGCAAGCACACAGTCCTAAAAGCATCTCAACCTGCTACGAGAGGTACTCAAAAAGTAAAGGTCTAGATAAATGTCATGCACTGATTTTATATGGAAATATATGATCTATTTTCTTACTTAAGAAAATAGATTCACTGATTTATTTGGGATTACTTGCTCAGGATGGAACAGCAATAGGTAGAGCTCTCTTGGATAGAACCTGGAAAACATTTTCATGATGGGGTTTTAATCAGTCGTCTGAAAGGCTTTGATTAGTCAGTGTCTATATGCTTTTACCAAAATGAAACATGATTAGTCTAAACCAATGGTAACAATTTAGAGTATGTGTTTTAAGGTAAGACAGAGCTAAGCAATATGGAGAAAGAAGGAAGGGAAAATACTTTATGCTTCTCTTATATATTAAGTCCACTATAACAAGACTCACAAAGAACTCAACAGTACCACACTTCCCTCTCCATTCTCCTCCCATTCAACACACATTTTTAAAAGGCTGTGAATTTTAGAAGGTTCAGGTTTTTGAAAAGAATGAATACTAAAGTATGAATCATAAACTCGGGTACCTTCCATCACTGTACACATTTGCTAAATTGGTCCACTTAGGTTTTAGACTGGAACTGAGCAAAACATAATGTTATACCACATATTAAAAATTAGTGCTGGGAATGCTGCCAAAAGCCATACACATGCTCCACTGGTACTTCTTGGAAGATATTCTCTTTTTCTTCAGAACCTCACCTCAGTGTCATGAATTTTGATTCATTTCTTCTGTTATGACAGCAGTGAAAACCTTAAAAATAATATGACCAAAATTACAAAGAATTTGAAAGAATAGATGAGGTGTGGGAGCTGCCCAATAACCTGGCTAGATGTTAGAGCAATGCCTTGGACAGTCAGATCCTAGCAAATCAGAACTGCCAAAATTCAGCCACGACTGAGCTTTAAAGCTGCAGTAAAGTGTTACTAAGTGCAGTGTTCCTGGCATAGCCATCATGGTATTTTACACAGCACCCTCGTCCATGGTTAGGGGAGACAGAGGCATTCACTAAAGGATGGATCCAGAGGGACAAATCTTCTCTCCTCAGACCATGTCCCTCTTCAAGACCACACAGAGATCTCTTACAGGAGATGCAGTCTGTCTGTCCTCCCACCCGCAACACCCTTCAGTGCCTCCTGTCATACAGATATGTGTTTGACTGTGTGAGAAATCCCTGCAGCCCAGCAAACACACCGTCTAAGTTTGACCATTTCCACAGACCTACTGAAGTAGTTTTGCTCTTTACTTCTGATTACTGATATGGAGCTTTCTGCATCTCAAAGTGCATCTTCACAGTAGTTGTGGTAGGGATAAAATCACAGGTAACATAAAATAACATGGCTAATCAAATTCACTATTCTGCACCAAGAGCACAAAATTCTCTACTTGATATTTTTTGCAAAAAGGCATCATAAGCAAATTCAGCAGCTAAATCATAACACACAAAGCATATCCAAATGGGTACAAATTTCCTGACAAGATACTGGTTTCAAAGGAGCCCTGAGAGCTCATTTTCTCTCTTCATGCCATAAAATAACCATAAATTTAGCTTCCTAGAAATATTATGATTCCCAGACAAATTTCCCCAAAGCAAGGACTATATTATGATGTCTCTAATGTATTGCATCAGCAAGTTTTAATATTTTCTACAACAAAGGATAAACAAAACATATTTATGAAGTCGCTACTTACATAGAGCACACAGTAGATAAATTTTCCATCTGCTAATTCTAAAGCAATGAAAACTAGGTTTCTGAAGTCTAGATGAATGGCATTGCAGTGCTGAGGAGAGGGCAGTCTAAATAACTGTCCAAGTTTGGCACTAAGTAACTTCAGGACTTTTCAGAATTTTTCTTTCTTTTTAATTTGAAAATAAATCTCTAAAATATTCTATAAACAATAGAGGAGTAGGGACATGTGCTACTTAATTTCAAGAGAAAAATCAGAGGATGCAAAAGCAAGAAAAACTTGTCAGAGCCCGCACTGTTGTTTTATCCTTGACGTAATTTAAGCATATATGTTTAAGTTTTCAAAGTTAAATAAGCACCTTAGCTATGTTATTCTCCTTGGTTCTGAGTTCCACTGTGTGTCTACATGTCACAATCAGCTTTGAAAGTCCTCACATACAATAATTTCAATTCTGAAGCAATTTTACTCTGGGTCCCTATTATGAAAATGCAATCAGAGTATGATCCTTTCACCAGATTTTTGTTTACACAGTATTATATCCTGACTGAGAATAACCTGATAATTTGTGACAGAATTACCTCATATTTTATATACTTATATTTTTCAGAGTTTTCATGATTTGTAAGTTTCCAGTGCGAGGCTACTGGCAAATTATAAGCTGGGATCAAGAAAAGAGATAGATTTATAACTTTAAGTGTCCCAGTTGCTTTTTTTTTTTTTTTTTTTTTTAAGAAGAAAAGAATGCAAAGTCTTTAAGTGCCTATTTGATTTTTTTGTTCCTCACAATTATACGCAGTTGCAAAAATTTGTTGACCTTTTTATCATTCGTATTATTCCATACAGAATATCTGCTCTGGTTGAGCCAACAGGAGTCTGCCAGTTCTGTCAGTCAAATCATGTTGAGGCATAGACCTAGCAGAAAGTTTTGATACTTACAATATATATTGACACTTCAGACTCATCATTTTTTCATACTGAACAGTGCTACTAGTAATCCTTACTTGTTTGTCTGAAGGAGCTTGTCAAAGCCAGGCTTTTACAATATTGCTTTCATATTGGATCTGTCTGAGATGGAGTTAACTTTCTTCACAGCAGCCTGTATGGTGCTGCATTCTGATTTTATTATTCTGTAAATAGAAATTACTATTTTTCTTATTTAGGGAAAAAAAAAAGTTTAAGTGAGAGAAAAGGGAGGTGGGGGCCTGGGTCCTGTGTTGGAGTAAAGGAGTGTAACATCTCCTTCCTGCCTCCTGCATTAACTAGTATTTCTTACTTTTCTCACACTTATGCCCAATCACCAATGTTTTACTGGATTCCTACCTGCAACAAACTCTACAGAGTCCTCTCTGAAGCTTTAGGAACAGTATCATCTTTCCATTTCTTGTGAAATTTGACTTGGTATTCAGTGGATTTTAATTCTTACATCTCACAATCTCTGCTCTTAATATGAGCTGTCTGCACGCAGTGTCTCTCTCACAGGGTACATCTGAAATGCTTAAAAAGAAAATAGGATTGACTCAATTATTGTCGTCCTGATTAGGAAGACTTCTGTGTTTTCAGCCATCCCAACTAGCTCTGTCCAGAACAGGTACCGTCCAGGCACAACTTGGGGAATATATATATATTCCTGAAAGTACTACCAAAAAGTAACATGGACAATCATGTACATCAGTTTTGGCAATCGACTATCCTATTAAAGTACCTCTAAAGTCTTTACAGACCTCATACCACACATACCTGCAATTTCATGGTAAAAAACCGCTGCTGTCATGAGCTGCAACACAATCTTAAAACCCTTCAGGACACTTTGAACTGGAAACATCCCTCCCTGCCTCGCCCCCTACACTTCCCCCCCATCAAAATTTGGACTTGGGGACAGCTGCACAAATTCATTGTGGTGTGAGTAAACGCATATACTCTAGAAAGAGTCTGCTCTGTGTGTACCAGTCAGTCTGAGATTTCATTGCAGTCTTGAAGATAGCAAGAGCTCTAGGATTATTTTTCTTCATTAGCAAAGACAGATTTTCAGATTGTGTGCCTAATCCACCTTTGTTTCAGAAGGTGGAAGTCTCAACTTATTTAGGAAAACACAGTAAAAATACCACAACTATCTACAAACAAACAAGTAAAAGAGATTCTATCTGTCACATCCAGATGTACAACAGAAATATATTTCATGACGAAAGAAAACAATAGATTTTAAAATCCATTATCATTTGTGGAGAAAGGGAATGGCTTTTATAAAAACTATTTAAGGGAAGAGTTCTTGTGAACCAAAAAGCCCCCCAAAATCTCTTGATTTCTTTTATAAGTTTCATTTATTGTAATATTTCTTATTTGAATTTTATCATAATTGTACAAAGTGGTATAAATTTTATTTGAGCAAATTTAGTTTTTTATATAAAATTAAGTCTTAAAAGAGAAGATACTGCTAACCATGCAATATTTCCTTCTTTACTTTCCCTTCTTTGTCCTTGTTTGATATGGGGTTAGTGAATACACACAGTCTAGGAAAAATTACTCATTTATTGTCTTAAAATGTCTCTTCCTCTGGCATTTTAATAACTAGTTCACGGTTTCTGGATCATGCAGCCTAAAGATGGTGCTGAACCTTCCAGCCCTGCAGAATCTGCAGGCAAGGCACAGATGTAAGTAGGTGAGTACTTCAGTCCAGGGACTTGGATAAAGCACTACTGTGCTGAGCAAGTTTAAGGTGAGAAGACCTTGCATGATTCATCTCACTGTTTAGTTATGTTTGTTGTATTGAAACAGTGAAATATTATCACCTTGTAGTGACTTCAAGTTTGCTGTTACGGAAGAAAACAGGTTTTATAGGGGAATGTTGGCTTGAAACCTATATTTGTGATTAATAGTCATCATATTTTGGGGGAGCCAAACAAATAGAGAGGAGTATAGTCAAACCCTGAAAGAGATGCAACTTTATATAAATTGTGTTATACTCCTGCCCTCTGTTTCAGTGTTTATCTTCCATAAAACTCTACTCTTCTGCTATGTAAGATTTATTATTATGTATCACCTATTCAGAACTCGTTGAATCAGGGTGCTTTTATTACAGACAAAGGGATGATTTCTTTATTCTGCACATAAACAAGCACTGTGATCAGCAAAGCATTGTATTCTGTACCATCTCTTACTCTAGCAGGATTTCTGCAGAATCTTTACTTTAAAAATGCAACCAAAACTTCCAGAGTCAAATAGGCATCTCACTAACCAAATTGAGAGCTTTACATGCATAAAGACTGGATTTTAGCGCTGCTAAAGAACCTCAATGGAAAAAAATAGAGTTGCACAGAGATGTGTAGGTAACATGGCAGAGCTCACTATTTATCCAGCACAAAGCTGTTTTTTGTAGGAAACACAGCATGCAGCAGCCCTTGCTGACTGAGTCTAGAAAAATGACTAACCACCTGGATCCACAGTCTAATCCACATTATATTGCTGGTGGTGAATCAACAGAGCAGCAACAGGACTGAGACTCTGAAGTGACACTAAGAACAGTTGATCAGTAGTTTGCCTTTTGTGTGGCACACACTTGCCTCGAACTCTTGTGAAAGATTCATAGATGTAATATGACCTGAAGCAGAGGATCATAAAATGGTGTTTGACAGCCAGCATTTAATTTGTCTTTTTTTCTAAGCTTTTTGGAAGAAGAATTACACTAGGAAATTGTAGTCATTAGCAGGGAAGTCATACCTTATAGACATTTGGACTTTTCTGCTCTGTAATTGCTATTCTAGACAGTAAAGGTGGTCCATACTTCATTAATTTTGCATTGTTACCAAGAGGAAATGACTGCCAATGAGTAAAAAGGAGAAAGAAGATAAAAATGGAAGGAAAATCAGGATTTTTTTGCTGTCAAAGTTGAAGAGACAAGAGCTGGAGAGAACACTTCCATTTGCTACCTCAACTTTATGATTTTGTCAAGGAGCTGTTATTCCAGGAATAAAGTGTGGATCTCATCCACGTTAGAGAAAATCCAGTATTGGATTTTATTCAAATTCATTTACCCTAATCTTGGTGTTGAGTGTCGTAACTAAGAAATTTGCACCTAAGAATACCTTTTAAAGAAGTAAAACTGATTAAAGTTCTTCTTTCCCAGTCTCTTTGTAACTTTCCAAGTACTTACTCCACGCTACAGAAACCCATTTGAAAGACATAAAATATTCCTGATTGCTATGTTCTTTGTATAAATGTTGTGTGATTTCATTCTTACTGAAAACTGAGGCATGTGTTACTTAGAAATTAATCTAACAGCAAAGCTGGCAAAGACCCAGTCTTTCAGTGGATGAGTTCCTGCGAACTAGCATCATTCAATATGAAGCTCAACCAAAAACCAGCAGCCAACTCTCACTGGTTCAAGCAAAACTTTCCACTATTTTCCTATTGTTTTTTTTCCCCAGCCAATCATGAACTCAAGGACAAGAAGTGTTCCTACTTGCATAACATTTCAAATCCTCATAAGGCCAGGCAGGGCAGTTAGAATTGGATAATATTTAAGGTGCCTTATAACCCAAATCATTCTGTGGTGATTCTATGATAGCCCATTTAGTAAAGAGTGCATTGATTATACTTATTATGTTTTTTTTTCTGACACTGTGAAAGTAACCATTCAGGTTCCTTGTGAAAATTTTACAGAGAAATAATCTGTATAGCAACAATCAATAATAAGTATTGCTGTCCCACCAATCTGGTGCTAAAAATATTTTAATTTTGTCTAAAGGGTTTTATCTTTAGAATATTTGTCACTCATCTTGTCACAGACCAGAAAGATTTTTGCTTCTTTAAGTCACGTTTTATATAAAATCAGGATGTCAAATGTACACCACCAAGCTTTTGTCAAATGTTCTAAAGAGTGCATCATGAAATAACAGCCTTAACCCAGGGTTATATATTCACTCTGTAAATTATACCCTCCTGCTGAAAAAAAATGAAATCTCCACAGCACAAAGAGAACATTTACTGAATTCCTTTCAGCAATTTTGAAATTGTATAGGTCCTTCCATTCAAAATGCTTATTATTTTATGCTTACAAACTAAGACTGCTGTTTTAGATAGACACATAGCAACATTTTCCAAAGGGACTAATGCTGAGATAAAGTAAAAAAAGGCCAGAATCCTCTTAATATGTCAAGGAAAACAAAATAAAACAATAAAATTAGCACCAACTCTCTTTTCTAGAATGCTTCCCCTTGTAGGTAAGGAAAGATATATTTATTTCATATTTATTCACCTTTTTTTTTCAATCTATGCATAAGGTAGAGCCATTTAGTTATTTCTCCCTGCAGAGAATGGAAAATATAACAGTAGAGATTATTTTTTCTTAGATTTTAAGAACTTCTCCTGAATATCTCCACAAATCTTCCTCTAACATTTTCTCACTTGCTCTTTCATTAAAAACCATCTTTTGACAAGGTTAGCATCCTATCAAGCTTTTAAACCATGTCTGCTACCTAGTATAACATAAAGTTTTGTAATTTCACTTTTTTATTTGCCTAAAGTTCAATATGATTAAGTTTACTATTCTGCCTAAAAATCTCAGGCAAAAATATTTGGTATCAGATTTTAAGAAGTCTGTAGATATCTGCACAAAGCTTTGAAAATTCAATTTTTTGCCTGTGGCTTGGAGTCTTAATACCTTCTTAAACCTTTAATCCCTGGGTCTAAGTGCCCCTTCATGACACAGGAATAGTATTAGGTTTTTACTTCCTCCTTTACAAAACAGGTTGCTGGAAACAGAAATTAAGACTGTGAACTGACCACTGCTCAGATACTGGAGGTCTGTAAAATGCACACAGTCAAATAAGATCAGCATGTAAAGAAATACCACACCCTTATCAGCTCTAATCGCTTGTTAAATAAGGTGTCCCAGAAAGATTAGCATTTATTCTTTAGTTCAGTGTCAAAAAAAAAAATTCAGATGAAAAACCACCTAGAAGTTTCTAGGCTTTTCAAAGTCAAAAGTTTAAACTTAAGACTCCAAGCCCAAAAAATTCATTTTTACTTAAAAATGGACACCTGAGATTGCTTCTGATGAACATGTGCCACTGAGGCTTTTGCCTCTAGCAGAAATAGTGAAGGGATTGGAGGAAAAAAAGAAAAGATCTTTACACATAGCAAAGATTTGCAGCAGGGTATTCTATTCAGCACCACATATGGCACATGCATTTTCACTGCTGGGTATGTTTTATTTACAGCTCTGATTTCTTTTGCCGTCTCTTTCCCTTTTGAGTTCAAAGTACTTTCATTTTCTTGTGAGCTCTATTCTTAGCCAAGAAGATTTTTCTAACAGAGCAGTGAAGCTAGTGGAAAGGAATCACCCGATGTTGACACCACATTCAGCATTGCTTAAGCTTCTGTTGCTAAAGTAGGTACATCTGATGGCCTTCCTGTCTTTTTCTTCTAGTTAATTAAACCAGCTTGATGTGCTCTTGAATGTGGGAAGACAGAATGATGAGGTAATGGTGTGATATTAAAGTTGTGAACTTTCTGTTAGAGTGAGTTTTCTGTAATTATTTAAACATCAGGAGAATTAATTTACCTCATCTTGAGTCTGTTTGTTTCCTGCTCATTTTTCTTCAAGAAAACCACTTCAGTTCCTCACTTCCTGCTGTGCTCTGTCACTGTATTTATACAATGTATAAATACAAAGAAGTATTGGGGGTAGGGGGGCGACCCTGTACAGAAAAAGCAATATGGCAGGTCCTTTATATCCGATCAAGCAGAATTTATAATTAAACCTGTCCAAAATCCTGAGATTTCATTGTCTGAATGGACATCCCACAGACAAACAAAAAACCCCCTCCAAAACGCAGAAATATTTTCAAGTTATGCAGACTTGTTTAGATTAATAGAGATTTAACTCCTCCACATATAGAATTGAGTCAGATTAAATAATGAAAATAGTTACAAATAAAAAAATTAATATGTGTGATTTGCTTTATGCTTTTTAAAGTTAAACTCAATTTGATCTTGATATAGATCAAATTAATATTTTTGGTCACTTAGATTTGCATGTATAGTATACAAGCTGCACATGAAAAAATCATTCCTTTCCCTATAGACCAACATCAGCACTGCTGGGCCATTATTTACCTTCTTCAAGGCCTTTTATTGAAAACTTTTCACAAATATTACAAAAATTAGTGTTCTGAATTTGATCAAATACCATGCTCGTGACTTAACCTCTGCCTACATACAGATTTTAGAAGTGGTAACTTAAAAAATATGATGTTTTCATTACAAACCAGGATAAAATCTCATGTAGGAGAGGGAAAAATCAAGGCTGAACAAGTGACTGCATTTGCAGAAGGTTTTGACTTTTGACTGTCTACTATCAATGCCCACCTACTGTCATTTGAATTTTAATGAAGCACGACTGCTGCACTTAAATATATACCTTCATAAAAGGAAAAGGACTATACTAAAAAGTAACAACGACAAGTGGTGTTTTCATGATGAAAAGTATTCTACATAGTTTGCGTCTCATGAGAAGAAACTCATTTCAATACATAATTTTAATTTTTCTTTTGGGCTAACCTGTTTTTACTGCACGGAACAACAATAAAGCCCATTGAGATTCATGAAAATGTATGGAAAGGCCACTTGACTTTAAACAGTGTGGTTAATTCAGAACATGGTTCTCACATGAGGAAAAGTAAAGAAGTTGACTGATATGTTAGTCTTCTATTGCACAGTTTTGCTTTCCTTTTTTAAATTAATATGCTGAATGCAGTGCTTCAGAGGATAGAGCAATCAGGGGACTGGAACTGTAGTGTGAAATACATTATGATTTACAAGGCACTGTAAGGGAAGAAAGAATGATTCATGCTTTCAAAGACTGCCTACTGCATCCACAGAACTGTAGCTACAAAGTACTCACTTCTGTGAAAAATTCTCCATTCTCCGTGATATCAGTGACAGCTGCTGGTGTTACAGCAGCACCTACAGGATCCAGTCAAGGCTGGAGACCCATCGGGCCGAACGCTTTTTGGGCATCTAATACCTCGTGAAATAGAATAAATAGGCTGGACAGACAGAATGGGGAAAAAGACAGAAGACTGAGTTCAGTTCCTCCAGGATAAGTCAGTGAAAGAGCCAAAGCTAGAACCCATCTGTCCTGACTGCCATCCAGTAGATCATTAGGTCATGTAGCATTAGATTATGTAGCCTCTATTTGACACTTTTTATTATGTTAGGTCAACTATTTGAAATAGGCATATAAATAGCTTAACCCAAATTTAAATAACTTTTATTTGGCAGATGCATTTATATCCATTTGTACACAGAGAATGTCAGAACAACACCTAGTTGTGTGGAGGAATATAATTTCTAAAATATAGATGTAATTATTTTTCAGATGTATTTTCCAGTTTGAAAAGAATACTTATATTTTCCAAAGGGGAACTGAACATCTTATTGAATTGTAACTATCACCAAATTCATTAAAAGCAATTTTAAAATTTATCAGTTTATTTTATATCAGTGGAATATCTCAGGTACTTGAAATGACATGTAGTTGTCACTGTAAAAAAACCCAAAACAATATGAATCCAAATAAAACACAGACTCCTACTTGTTTTTTCTTGATCTGCTGCTGCCAACCTGCATGCACAGACAGCATATGTACAAGTTTGTCAATCTTCAAAGGCATGTTTTTGTATAGGAAATTATCACATCTCACACAATCCCAAATTACATATCACTGTAAAAGCTGCTGGGCTATCATACAGAATTTCACTTCTGTTTTTAAGTTTCTCCCTGACCAAATTACTTAGATTGCCCTGGAAGCTAAATCAATTTCTTGCCATTTCTATGATACTGTCCGTCAACATTTGCCCTATGGGAAAGGTCTGTCAAGAAGTGAGTTCTGAAATTGACTCTGGAAAAGCACAAAGTTAAATCCCATGTTTACATGGTACACTTCTGTGAAAGGCAATAAAATTGTGCATGGCTTGCCTTCCAATAGTCTCTGAGCAAGTTGAGTCAGCATTCAGGTTGCTGAAAACAAAAGAAAAGGTGTGTTAAAGAAACCTTCCAAAGGTCACTATCCTCTGATATGTGTTAGTTTCAAACAAAAAAACCCCACCATCTTTGGAGACAATAAGCAAACTTCTGTGATTTACGTAGCAGAGTAGTAGAGAGAAGACTGTTGGTCAGGCATGAGAAATATGACACTGATTATACAAATGATTATGGTTGGATTTATTGCTAATATGGTATCTAAATATTGCCATTGTGGTATACAACATAAGCAGGTGTAAAGGGTTATAATTCAAGCAGATTTAGTTAGAAATGTACAAGTTTATAGTCTTTGACCTTGCAGAATGCACAGTTTCAAAGCAATAGAGCACCTGTGGAGCTACTTTAGGAATTTATCTCCATATGTGACCGGATCTTAGCAGTTTTACTCATGTGTCCAAAAGTTAAGTGTTGCCCATCTTTGTGCTGTTCTTACCCTGCAGGTGTCCCTGCCACAGCAGAGGGATCCACCTGGGGGCTGCCTGCAGCCTTGGGAGACCAGCTGGCCCTGTTGGCCAAGTCTCCAGCAGCATTTTATGCCCTTTTGTAGGCCAAGGTGTGCCAAAGTCAACTGTAATCATCACAGCTCCCCCGCCTCTGGAATGTATTAATTGTGCAATCATCCCAGAGTGCTTCTCCTGCAATTGGCACCTGGTGGTCTTATCTTAGGACAGCTCATACCTGGAGTACTTATCTTAGGGCAAATCATATTGCCCATCAGAGACAGTGCCAAGAGAGGCACAAGAGATGGGGGAGGAAGCACGTGAAGACCTGACTATCTTTCATCACCGTCACAACTTATAAGTATTAAAACTTTTGGGTTTAACATCATGTTATGCACTGTTATCATAAACTTCCACTCCACAGCACAGCAAACTTTGGATGTCAAAGAGAAAAATGTCCTATTTAATGAGGAGATGTTGCACTCAGCTTATTTGACTGATTGTACCTTCTTGCTTATGTGCCAAGGCAGCTTTAAAACCAGAGCGACTGCCACATGCGACTTTCAAATCAAGGACATTTGCATTTTGGGAACAATCAATTAGTTCATATTCACCTCATAATTTTGTGCCTTCTATATGAAAATGGATGGCATCACTGACAAAAAGTAATTTAAAAAGGAATATAATCATTAGATATTAAAGACATTTTTTTTTGGTTTTGCTTTTAAAGACTGACATGGTTTATATCTTTTTCTAAGTATGAATTACAAGGGGAAAATTGCAACATAAAGCATCCCATCTTTCAAAATGGAATCTCAACAAATGGTGAAGGAAAACTTTACTTACTTTCCAGGATTACAAGGCAATTTTGCACAGTAATTTTTCGGTTGCACTGTGATGATCCCTTTTTTTTTTTACTGTGGGCTTAAACAATAAATATTTGCCCGATTCTACAATAACTAACTTAGAAAGCTATTTCCAAATGCAAATTGTAGTTTTATATTTTCCTTTTTTTACTGTCACATTCAAATACTTTTTCTGATGATAGCAACTGTACTGGGATAAAGTGAAAACAATACAGTTTCTATTGCAATTCTATTGAACACTTATATAATAAAGTCAATTCTTGGTAAAATGGAGAAAAATATTCAATGAAAGGCTGAACTTCTGGGTAAGGGGGCATGTGTATATCCATTATTTAAAGAGTCTTACTTCATTATTTTTCATAGTGTGTACAGAGGGCAGGAGAAACTTGCACCTTGACGGTGGCTACCACGCAAGTGAAACACTTCACAGGTGCTCAGATGTACACATTACTTCCTTGGGGGGATCTTTACCACCATCCTTGGCAGCTCAAATAAATCTCTCTTCACACTGAATGTGTTATTCAAACAGATACCACATGAGCTCAGTAGAACACGAACACGTAGCATAAATACTTTTAATGTACTAAGAAATGTTATCTCAGTACTCACCCACCTCTACATACTCATATAAGTACAATGCCTTAATAGGTTCCAAGAATAATCCTGTAATTTTATTGCTCCGTTTAACAACTAAATGTATGAAGTTATAAGGAAATATTCCATTAGTAGATGGAATAGATGGAGTTAGTAGAGATTTAGAAATATTCCTTGCTAAATGCACAGGAGGTATTTGTCCCATGACTGACTCTGCTAATAGAGAGAGATGTTTTTTAATCTAAAGGATTGCACTGAAATCTCAGCCCCTAAAATACTGATATTATTCCAGTATTTTTTTAAATATAAGACTAGGCCTGAGATCTGTGGAGAGTCTGCTGTTATACATGCAAAGACACTAAACCTACTATAGTCTTTTCATGGGAGAGACTATATTTCCAGCTAAAAAACACCAGAATTATAAAATAAAGAGTGAACTCCATCTATGTGTTGGGCAGGTGTAAGTTTTGGTCTACACTTTATAGCCAAGTACAGTTCAGAAACAGGGAGTAAAGGCGTTCTACTAATAAGTGTTCAATCTCTTCAGCTATGTTTCTTCATTTTCAAGTGTGTATAATATAATTTCTTTTGACCCCATGTCAGATGAATGGAATTCTCCATTCTGGCAGCTGTCCAGACAGTTAACATGCCACCTGCAACTGGTACAAGGAACAATGTCCTGTGAGATTAAATGCAATGCTGCACTTTTCCACTTGTGACTGATTCCTTCAAGTTTTTCTTTCTGACAGTCTTGATTTTTCAGACCTTTCACAAAGTTCCATGCTCTTCATTGCTCTCCAGGACACATCCCAATCCCCAGAGAGCCAAAAAAAGCAAAATGCTAAAGGAGAAGCAATCCTCATGTCCTGTCCTGAATCTGCAATCTGAATGCACGATAACCAACATACAGAACAAGATACCAGAGCTAAAATTAAGACATCTATCTTGTCTATACTATTGACTGGCAGGCAACTACTTCAGTCTATAAATATTACCACCAGGATGAGCCCAATTTGAGCCTTCCCTGAGTTGCAGACAGATTGCACACCAGGTAACTCTCCCTTACTTGGAATATATCCTTTGTAAGTGACTGACAGCATGCTGAATTAATAGTAATGAAACATTACTAATCCAGGTAGCTACTCAATATTAATTATTACAAACTTTATATAGCTAAATGTATTAGACATAAACAGTTTTCCAAGTCTGAGAGTAAGATTGGACCTAGCCATACCTAAGCTCCATAAGGAATTTAGAAAGCAATGGGGTGCATTCTGAACCTCAGAACTCAGCAGTAAGGTCTTGTTCGTCCTTTTGAATCTGTAGTCATAAAATAAAAAAGTTCTTTTGTAAGGGTTTTCTAAAGACCTGCTTTTATATCCACAAGAGGGAAAAAACAAAAGAAAAATTTTCCTGGATGTCCTTATAACCCTGCAAGTAACTACATGAAATTAGTTCTGTGTATATATAAACATATTTCCAATTAGAAGAATCATTTATTAGAAAACAATTTTAAAATCTTAATCATGGGAAAAAGGATGAAGCAGTGATTTAAATTTAGAAAATATATTCAATTTTGAAGTGCAGTTCTGTTTTTACTCTTCACCTTGAGCTGATTAAGAAGAACTCCTGAGAATGCAAGTACTGGAACTGAGACATATAATGAGTAATGTGTTATAATTTAAGACAGTGTAGAAGGCGTAGATCTACTGTCTGTCAATATCTCTGCTCCAGTCAAAATTGTTCCTACTTGGTAAAATTGCACTGCTTGAGAAAACGTAGAGTTTAGAAAGAGGGAAAATTAATCTTGAGGTCATTTTGTGGGGGTTCCTGCCTCCTCTATTGGGCAGTCTGAGTATAAACTCAAGTTACTAAATCAGTGCCCAAAGTTTATGAAGCCTTTCAAACTGTGCTTAACTGCCTTGCAGCAGGAAGGCTTTGTTTCTAGTGTCACCCGCTGCAGAAGTACTGTTATGGCCTTCTGAAAGCCACAAGTTGCATAGAAGGCTGGATATTAAAAAATTATCCTTTGTACTTGAGAACAGATCCTCTCCACAGCCAGTGAATCACTGGAGTTAACTGGCTGTGAAATGGGAAGCTGCAAGAGGGATAAGAGAGTTGGAATTGTTTAATCAGCATTTTGCCAACTCAGACATGGAGATCCTGTCACTTCTATTTCAACTGTATGATATCCATGGCTGATGGCACTGTTGCCCCTGGGCCTCGTATCACAATACTCTTAGAGCTGTTAGCACTGTCCTCCAACTTCTAAAACTGGTAAAAGTTTTAAAATAGGACAAGGGCATCTTGGTTTAACAAGAAGAGACAAGGAATACACATTTTAACTGTATCCATTTGTAAGCAGTGGAATCCAAGTAAGGACTACTCAGCACTTGACCAATGAGAATTATATTCTTACTACTTTTCCCATGTATCTGCAACAGAGAGATCCCAGTAAACTACAATTTTTGTCAGGCAAACAAATTCCTTCATGCTGTGAAGACAGTGATGGACTGTGGTCCCAAGAGACTTCAAAAAACACCAACTCCAAATCAGGTTGAAGCAGATCTGCATAATAAAGGTATCACCAGACCAACCAATCACATCACACTTCACAAGTATGATCAGCTATGAAAAGAAGCACCAACAGTCCCGTTTTTTGGGCTCTGAAAAAACAAATGTGATTTCATCTAATGAGACCCGTGTGAAGGCACTATCCAATCACTATCCCAGCCTAAGTTCAACTGCACAGAAAAGAGCTGTACATTTAAATATGAAGGCTCTTTAAAAAATAAAGGGAAACAGCTCTGTCTGTGATCTATTTCCTACTTTATGTTCAATTTTACAAGATTTCAAAGATTAAAAACCAAGATAGACAGCTGCCTACTGTCCTTTTGGGCATGCAGCAACAGAAGGATTTGCTTATGCAATTAGTGGTAGAAGGAGATGGAGAAATAGATGGAGGAACCTCCAGTTGCATGGAAGTTGTAATTCAGAGAAGGAGAGCAAGACTATCTGTTCCCCGTAAGTCTGAGTAAAGATTCTTTATTTAAGAGGAATTAACATGATTCAAAATGTTCCAATTAAGCAGTTGTGTCTCTTAAACTAAATGGATATAAACATTACCAAGTGTTATTTATAGCTGCTTGTCTTTCTAACTCAATTTGTTCTATGGAAGCATTTCTCCTGACCTTTAGCCATTGTCTGAACACCTCTCATTGGAATTGGCAGAGCAATTTTTTGGTTGCTACTGTATAAGATAGACAAAGGACTAGCCTGAAGCACTTTCTGACCTTTAACTGCCATATTAATATCTATAATTGGAATTGAAAGACCATTTAGGCTGACTACCACCCCAACAAAGAAACTTGAACAATTATGATTATCTCATTAAAGCCATGGACCATATAAGCCCCTTGAGAAATGGGGCAAGAGAAAGGGTTCTGAGGATTAGCCCCATTAAGCTGTTTTTCACAACCTTACTTTGGCAGTTCTAACAAAGACAACAATCCCTGTTCCTGTTGTTTGAATTAAATGTTTGATTCAAGTGATTTCTAAGTTCATGCTTCAGAATGCCAATAGTCACTGTCTGCAACAAATTAAATTATTCAGAATCATGAACCATTGAACCCTGTTTTCAAAGCTGTAACATCAAAGTCTGTTACAGTAGCAATTGTCATGTTGCACTACATTTTGTTTCAAGAAGTTTCATCTGAGATATGCAGTAAAATACCTCCTACTCTCTAAGGACATGGAAGAACCTACGGAATTCTTTTTTTCCAAAACTTTTTGAGCTGCAAAAGGTTTGTCTGAGTCCTGTCACTCCTCTAATACAGCCTATGAATACAGCAACTTTACCTGTAATATGTAGCAACACTGGTGGCATAGGTTTGCTACGTGATAAGCAGGGGTTTTATCTGTGTCAGGTGAAAGGATCTGATCTCTCAGAAGAGGTAAAGATGGTTGCTATTTATCAGTGATTACATGCTATACTTGCCCCACTCTGTTCCCTGCACTTAGCCCTTTTCTTTATATGTGCACATGGATGAGAGAATAATACATCTTTTTTTTTTTTTTAAATATAGTTTGTTCTGCACTGTCCATAGCTTTTAGCTTTTATTTTGGTTCTCTAGGTGCCCTGTATTTCAGGCCCATCAGCTGGATGGGATGGAGCTTTGACAAAGAGTCTCATGCTGAAATAACTCCAAGAAACACTCTAAGAAAGGCTAAGGCACCTGAGGTTGAGTTTCCTGCCTTGGCTTTCCGAGGATTCACGTGCTAATTGAGCAAGTGGACATGCAAGCAGAGGTCTCATGGTAACAGATTTGGGCCTCCATCTTTTCCATATGCTTTTGGAAAGTGGCCTGTATATAGCATGATTTGTGACTTGTGAGGTCTTAAGAGCCTACGCAGCTTCAGGCACTTGCTATTATGAAGATTTAGTACCTCTAAAGAGGTCTTCAATACTGCTGTCTTCAAGGCTACCTGCAGCAGCACGCTTTCCCTTCTTCTGCTCACACACTGCCATCAACACTGGAGGAGTGGGAGTCCTATTAAGGCATAGGGGGTTTAATTTTTTTGTCTGTGTACTACCATTCACTTCTTGCAGAATGTTGTCATTCTGCAGATTTGACAGAAATATCAGGAAGAGATTAACATGCAGGAACAGAGCTGACCCCATTTACAACTACAGCTGCCTCAGATCACATCATATGATGTTCCCTCCAGCACTGCTGACATTTTTAAGCTCCCTGGGATGTAAGAAGGATATGATTGTGTTCAAATAAAACAGGTCACCAGAGACCATACAGAATCATCTAAAGTATTCACTACTCCCTGTTCTGGCAAGTCATCAAACAGATATGGACATGCACTTGTTCTGCCCAAAGGTTATTTCCTTGGTCTTCAATCTTGGGTCAAGGCAGCTCTGTTGTCTAAAGATTTGATCCAAAAAAAAGTCGGGGGTAGGAAGGAAGCCAAGAAAATAGGCAGAAGCTCAGAAGAAGGAAGGGAAGGAAGGGCAGGAAGGGCAGGAAAGCAGGCACAGGACTCAGGACCAGAGTCAGAGTAGAAAGGTGGAATAGACATTAGTACTAGAGCAGAAGCAGGAACTAAGTCAGGTGTAAGGACTAACACGGGCAGCCAGATCAGGAGCAGGGAAGGCTTGCTCAAGATAAAAGCTTGAGAGTCAGATATAAATGGGGGGGAAAAACCCCAAATCAAACCAAAATGAAACCACCATCATAAGTCACAGATAAGTTTTTCATTGAAGTGTGCTGCAGCCCATTAAATATCCTCAGGAATTTCCACCAGTTTGGCTATCAGTATCTGTCCAGTGTGAAGGTCTTAGTAACCATCCTGCTGAGAGTTCAATTGCAGTTCATAACCCATTGGACTTAACTTCACAAAAATCTGGTGCTTTTATACTACTGAAGAAAAAAAAACAGAAGAGAGAAGAGAAAGGAGAAGAGAAGAGAAGAGAAGAGAAGAGAAGAGAAGAGAAGAGAAGAGAAGAGAAGAGAAGAGAAGAGAGGAAAGGAAAGGAAAGGAAAGGAAAGGAAAGGAAAGGAAAGGAAAGGAAAGGAAAGGAAAGGAAAGGAAAGGAAAGGAAAGGAAAGGAAAGGAAAGGAAAGGAAAGGAAAGGAAAGGAAAGGAAAGGAAAGGAAAGGAAAGGAAAGGAAAGGAAAGGAAAGGAAAGGAAAGGAAAGGAAAGGAAAGGAAAGGAAAGGAAAGGAAAGGAAAGGAAAGGAAAGGAAAGGAAAGGAAAGGAAAGGAAAGGAAAGGAAAGGAAAGGAAAGGAAAGGAAAGGAAAGGAAAGGAAAGGAAAGGAAAGGAAAGGAAAGGAAAGGAAAGGAAAGGAAAGGAAAGGAAAGGAAAGGAAAGGAAAGGAAAGGAAAGGAAAGGAAAGGAAAGGAAAGGAAAGGAAAGGAAAGGAAAGGAAAGGAAAGGAAAGGAAAGGAAAGGAAAGGAAAGGAAAGGAAAGGAAAGGAAAGGAAAGGAAAGGAAAGGAAAGGAAAGGAAAGGAAAGGAAAGGAAAGGAAAGGAAAGGAAAGGAAAGGAAAGGAAAGGAAAGGAAAGGAAAGGAAAGGAAAGGAAAGGAAAGGAAAGGAAAGGAAAGGAAAGGAAAGGAAAGGAAAGGAAAGGAAAGGAAAGGAAAGGAAAGGAAAAAGCATTTTTCTGCAAGCACAACATAACAAGACTTAAATTGATCTCGAATAGGTTGGAGGAGATTCTGTGTCTAGCTATCACACAGTTCTTTTTTAGTAAATATGAGCTTGTTCTGCTGGTTTCATCATAAATTCATCTTTAGAAGCACTGTAATTTTCAGGAGCAAAAAAAAGGAATTGAGTACATTGTACAATAACATAATTTCCAGCTTTTAATGGCAGAGGGATTAATTCAGCCAGAGGAGGTGCTAAAGATGCCACTCTTATTTCAATGTGTGGATCAACAAGTAACAGGCAAAGTCCAAGGTTACTGCTGGTTCAAGCTTGAATAGGCATTGAAGTTCAAATTAATGCTGAAACTGCTGATTTTTTTTCCTGTATTTCCAGTTTTATAAATTTGGACTGAGAAATTAACCAACAGTAAGTTGGAATATGAATACGTATGATGCTTTTACCATTTTCTTTCCTTTTCTTTTGCTGTTTCCCTCTACTTCCTAAACTCAATTGATTTACATCAGAGATTAATTTCAGCCACCTTATATTTCAGAAATCATTTTGATGAATAAAGAAGACATTAAATGTGTTTAATTCCTTTATTTTTCCAAACACTTTGGTGGGACTCCTTTTTCAAAGTGTAAAAATTTATCCTTAAAGCAAAATACCCTTTATGTTGACAGCATTAAACTTGGGGTTTTGCCCTTTCTTATTTACATCTCCTGAATGTATGGTAAAAAAAATCCCAAACTCAAAAACACACTAAATTTTGTTCTCATGATATTTAATATTGGTGGGGTGGTACCACTTTAAACACCATTAAGTAATAGATCAGAGAGAATAAAAACATTTTNAAACTATGCAATACATTAAAGTTACATTAATGTCCTTAGCTTTCCTGTTCACTAATTTCCCTTCTCATAACTCCCCCAGACACACTCAGAGCCTTTCCCAGGCTCAGCAATCACACTATCTTCCCCAAAGGCACATTCATCAGCAGACTATGCTTCCAAGCCATCAGTAATGTGGCTGCCCTATAGATTCAGCGTGGTAAGTAAGGAGAAGACTGATAAGTAATCAACAAGTACAGAACAACACAGGATTAGTGGTCAGCTTTCCACCCAGGGAGAGGTTAAGAAGTACCCTACCTTATGATGGATAGAGGATCTATTTTTTCCATTTTTAATGAAGAAGGTGATAGGAAGCTGTAGTCAAAATAAAAATGATCAGCTTCATGGGAAGCTTCGAGGGGGAAAGGAGAGGGGTGGGAGTGTCAACAAGAGCCAATTGAAAAAAATGTTGCCATTTCTCTATTAAATGCAGAGGAAAGGCTTTTTTTTTGAGCCCCCCCGGAGGGCTGAGGCTCCCCTTTGGATTTGGCTACTACAGCAAGAGATCTTTATCCTGTTTTACCCTAACCCCCACACGAGCTATATGACAACATATAGCCTTTGGCATGTGAAAATGCACATGGAAAAAGCAAATACAATAAAAGAAGATGGACCTAGACAGAATTCTTTTCCATTGCATTAAAAAAAACTATGTTGAAGCTCTGCACTGGAAATCCTCCATTAGAAGATACAAAAGTAGTTGGGATACAGTTGGGTTTGCTGTTAAGTACCATTTTCAACTAACAGAGTAAATGAAAAATTTCCTCTTGTACTGCTTATGCCAATGAGAACTCTGTCCTTAACTACTGATTCCCTTTTCTCTACAGCAGTTACTGGTTTGCAATTAATAATCTTCAAGGCAATATGTATCTTTATTACCCTGAGTAACTATCAAAGACTTTATTTTCAGGCACAAACAATAGGTAAACATTCAAACCACATTACTGGGTCTTCTTATCTTCAAAAGCAGTAGGTGAAAAATGTCTAACCTGACTCACATTTGTTCATATTTTTCTTCCTGAATTAATTGCCAAGACTAAACCCTCGTATTCTCTGATACTAAAAAGTAATCAGATTTTAGATACTATACACTGTATAAAAAAGAGTAATATTTTAGGAGTAGTTTATTACCAAGAGTGAAAAACTTGACATATTAATCTTTACCCCAGAAAAGTCATTCACCCACACACAAATGAATGTGTTGATTAATTGTGAAACAAGTATAATTTCCCTGCATGAAGGTTATACCATAAAAGAGGTTTCATCTGCATCTGAATTACTAGTGCATCACTTAGCACCTCTCTAGTGTCTGGACCATATGGCTTCAATTGACAGCTGATGAAACCAGTAATTGTCCTCTTGCATTAGTCATTGGTTATATTGTTGCTTAGGTTCTTGATGGCAGAAGGAGAAATTACCTCCCTATAATGGCCTTGACAACGCACACTAAAACTGAGCCAAAGCCAAAACCTCCTCGTTGCTATTATTATAGCTGGCCTGGAGGTAGGAAAGCATGCGTCAACATGGCTACTTAAAACTGAACTGCAGTCCAAAGTTATTATTCACTTCTTATGAACAATGGGATCATATTTATTAACGGAAATGTCTGGGAAAATTTTATGTCAGATGGACTTACACAAGGAATTCTCACTCTCTTTTAACATAAGAGATCTGTGCTGATCAACAAATAGCATATAATGAACATGGAATTATTAACCATCATCACGAACAACAAAGCTCAGACACAGTGAAAACTAGGAAACTATAATATCTGGATAACAGTCTCTGGCTTGAGAAATTCCTTCCGCCCAACACACACATTTTAAAAACAGAAAACTGAAGTATCAAGATCATGGTGGTATTACCCTAAATAATATAGAATGTCCACAAATTAACTCTTCAAAAAGGAAGGCATTAACTCTATGAACTGTAAAACCACAGTCAAGGGTCCCCTATCAAAATAATCCTTCTTGTCAGTGTAAGAACCCATGTATGTATTTATTTAATGGATGTACTGTGTAAGTTCCAAAATAGGAGAGCAGAGTCTGTCTAAGAAATTCTAATTCTATTCCTACATTAACCATCAATATCAAAGATGTGATACATATTGTAATCAAGTTCCAGTTCCAGTTTAGTAATCTAATACCAATTTCTTTTAACAAAATCAAAACAATGAAACATTGTATATTTACACATTTGTAAAGATTAAGTATTTTTAAATAGCTGCTTCTCTTTTCTTTGTCAAAACAATACACTCAATTCAAGTCAGTTCAACTCAAAGCTGCTTTTGAAAATATATGAACCTTACAGAAGCCTGAATTCACCATTTTTCCCTTTTCTCACAGAAATAAAAATATTTATTTTCTAAAAAATTAGCTCTGCTGAAAGGTGGTCAGGAATGCACCTAGCAAGCAAATAACATCATTGTACAGCCAGATTGTGTTTGGCCCTAAAGTCCTTTATTGGTTTAAAACAATATACCAACAACTTATGCCTGTTAGTAAAGAAAAACCCTTAAGAGCCCTTAAGTATTCACCAAGTGATCCACTGATAAATTTTAGGCTTTTTGATGTTGATTACTGCATTAACAAGACCAAACACCCAGGCAGCTAAAAAAATAGCTTAGTCTCCATAGATGTTTCAAATGTGCATCTCTGGCCAAGATTTTTCACAAGTTTTTCTTACTAGGAGTTATCTACTTTCAATGATTTTATGACACTGACCTCTTCACTAGGAGTGGTGTGAGACCACCTGCTGCTTTCACATACTTCACAATTCAAAATAGCTGAACACCCTTTGGAAGCACACTTTAGCAAAAAACACTTTTCAAGATGGGTCTGCACATTTCTTTCCATGCCATGAGTATTAAATGTTCAGGAACAAGACACAAAAATACTGAGTAGATCAACTGCCAGAGTAGCAAGTCCCTTGTTTTCTGCCAGTTATGTATTGTGTCGTGCATTCTCCCTTTTGATAACCAAATTTTAATAAGTTATGGCTGAACCTTTCCACACATGAGTATAAGCAAAATCTCTTGCACTGTCTTCCTGGAATATTTTGACAAGATCATAATCTTGATTTCTGTTATTCTTCCTCAGCTTCCGCCTTCTTTTCCTTTGCATAGTTTTCTGAATGTTTCAGGTAGGAGAAGCACATCAGGGTCTGCAGGCAAGGAGTGTTTCTGTCTCAGATGACATTTTGTCATCTGAAAGAACAGTCTATCACTGGGCATTTCCCCAGAGGCCTAAAGACCCTGCAGTAAGTGAACACTAACCTGCTCTGCCCATTATAACCTGCATAATACACTTATCTACACCAGCCTGATATGACATGACAGCTACTCAGCACTTCAAGTTAGCTTTTTTTAAATGGAGCACATTCTTCCTACCTCGACTGTATTACTGGAAATCAGTTTGTTTTGCATACTCTTTTAAGAAAGAAAAATTTTAATTTATTTTCACTAACTTTAAGCTTTGTCACTAAATTTGAACCAGAAGGGCAGGAGAAAACACTATTCCTACATTAACCACTATTCCCCTGCCTCTAACATTTCTAAACAGGAGAGATGAGAGGGAATGTTTATTTCCTTTATTGAGAGTGACAGAAGTTTCTGTATTTTTTCTTAACTTTCATATTTGCTATCCCATTAGTCACTGACACTTTGCAAAGTGGATGAGTGAAGACCAGTACTTAGACCCAATAAACAAACACTCTCCAAACACCAGTCTTGAAAAATTCTTATTGTGCCAGGACTGGATCTAAACCATCCTTTGGCTGAGGAAGGAACCACAAGACTGGAGCCAGACAGACACAGAGGAGGTTGCTGGGGGACACTGCCCCGCCCACACAGCCTATGCAGCCCTGAGTCAGAAGGACAAAACTCTCTCAAAACTCGCTCAAAACTCTCTCAAAACTCTCTCACTCTTCAAAACCCAAAGCCCAATCATCCTTGCTTTAAAATGATGCTGAAACAAAAGCAGAAGCTACAGATCACTTATTTGAGAAGCTGGCCGGATTCCTAAATACCAAAAAGCATGTTGTGCCTGCAGGCTACAAGTTTTTCCGGTTTAACAGGAGGATGCACAATCCCTTCTCTTTTCCAGGAAGAATATGTTCAGTGTTGCAATCTTTTCAGATTATTTTTATGTTTTATATTGAATAACAATGGAATAGCTACAGAAGGAGATCATGATGTTCTCCTTCCCAAAAAAGGACCACTGAATTTGAATCACCTAGTTTTACAACTGGATATAGTTGGAGATCCAAGAATTTTTTTTTTTTCCTCACAAGGAAAGATTAGTTTGCAAAGAGAGAAGAAAAAAAAATCTGTTCAAATTCCACAGTAGTTTACAGTAAAGACAAGATAAAGGAAAGTTACCAGTCATCAATGTCCATAATTCATCTTATGTTATTTTTCACAATGCAAAAGTAAAAATGTGTATTTTAAAGTGGCTCATTCTGTTTTTAAAACTAATTTAAAGGAATAAAAATTGTTAGGAAGGTTAAATAATTGGAAAATTTCAAGTTTAATTTTAGATTATATGAAATACTTAATTGATCCAAGTAAGCATTTTAATTTCTTTGTCAAAATCTGATCTGATTTGACCTTGGCCGATTTTCTATTTTTTTAATTCAATGACAAAACATCTAAAAAAATAGAAGAAAAAGTTAAAAAAGAAAATCTACACACAGTGCTCTCTAAGCTCTAGAGGAAAATTATATATTTTTGTTTACTTAATGCAATAGGAGATAAAACTTATTAGTTCTCAGACTCCAAACTCACAGCCTCAATTTATTTTCATCACTCTCAGTGCAATCTTGGAAAGAATTAATCCCATGGTGAGTAATGGAAATAAGGAATTATAAATCTGACAACATTTTTTTAAGACTGAGGCCTTTATGTAAATGATTAGTAAGTCTTAAGAGAACATGTGATATTAAAACATATATTTATCATTTTGTGTTGAAAGGAATTTTAAAAATAGAAGTCATTATAGTTCCTTGATTCTGCCTAATGATACTCTATTTTCTAGGGAAAAGATCAGCATTAAAGCAGGATAAGAGCTCTTCTAAGGTCTCTGAGGCTAGCTCTATGTTACCTTGCAGATATTAAATGGAGGAGGGGTTTTCTTAACAGATGAGTATAACTCATATTCAAATATCTGCTTGTACTTGATTCCCAATCATAACTAAATTTAGAAACTCATTTTACTGACTACAAACAACATGACTGCAGGATTATTTTCTTTCACTTTTTGTGTAATTATCTCCTTTTTCCCTTTCTCTTCTAGTTATCCCTGCTCCTTAAAATCACCTATACACTGCTATAGCATACAACAGCTCCTTATGTCCCTCCTATGAAACGAAATTTCAAGGTAATCTCTTCCGTCATAAATAATCCTAAATCTCCTAGTAGCAATTCATCTTCTTTAAAGTTTTACATAGTGGCTAAGTTGTTGTTTTTTTGGTTTTTTTTCCACAAGCAAGGACATCTGCTTCTGTGCTGAGAAAGTAGATTCTCATCCCATAAAAAAGGCCCACTTTGTTATTTTGTTAGTTTTTCCTTTGGAAGATGGCAGAAATCCAATGATAGTAATGTTCTTTTGTTTTAAATATGTTAAATGCCACTGAGAGCATTGCAAGAAAAGCGATTTCTCAGCAATTCCTTGAGATTTCTCCTTTCTTCTTAGACCATCATTAGTACTTCCTCTTCACTTTTCCAGGCTGCCTATTGTTATACCAAAATATTCTCAGGGTAACCTGAATACTTCCCTGTGTTCTAAAAGAACACACTTCTGATGCTCCCATTACACTGTTCCTATCTCCAGAAACTATGCTCATCTAACCCACTTTTAGAGTAGCAAACTCAGTGACACCATGCAGACTCTGATAAATCTGATGATCAATTTGGCTTTCTTCTGGAGCTGGCATCTTGTACCACATCACCCTTCATCTATGTACATCTGTGGTGAGTAATGACTCCAACACATGGGAACAGACTGTTACCTTCTGTCATGTGGCAGAAGGCAAAATAATGATGATACTACATAAGGTTAATTTCAGCTGTGCTCAATATAGAATTTCTGCTTTATGTGTCTGGAGTAATGCATTTAGAAACATGTATGTGAACGGGAGAGCAGCATTCACATTCATTTTTCACTAACTGTGAAAGTAAACTTGAAGGTGCTACACAGAAATGCTGAGAAAAAAGATCATTTCCATCCATCTGAGAATCAGCCCCAGATTCAGCTAAAGAGGGATGAACTGTAAATCTTGATTTAAGGCTTGCTGCAATACCCACGGGAGAAAAATTTAAGAATTTTCACTGAATATCCCGGATCCATAGCCTTATACAAACTGATCTGCCACTTCGGAGAGCCATCAGGTTCAGTCTTCAATATTTAAAGTTCCCCTAATTTCTCCCTTCTTGTTGTTACATGCTGAAATGAATTCAAAACTAAATTAACAAAGTGCAGCAGTGATGTTTTGAAGTAATGCCAAATATGAAGTAGCATAAATTTAACAGTTTTCATTAACACAAGAATATTCACTAAACATTTTTCTATATTAGGAGAAATATTCTGTGCTATAAAATTAAATCCATCCTGGCAGTGACCCACAAATAACCTGTTTCTATAGTCCCTTTGCTATTCAGCTAGGCCTCCTGGTGGTGCAGAGCTGTCGTTCATTAATTTTACTGATTGCATAATGAGAAGAAGTCATGCAGCTTTGAATATTAAAAGCTGTAGGTCAATTAATCACCATTTTGAAAATAAAGAGAGATAAAAATATAAGGCAATGTGAAAACCAACAGGAAATTTGTATCTATTATAGAGGAAAGGGAAATTCACCTACTGATTCACAGAGTATCATGTACTTGGCTCAGTAAGTGGGCTGAGAAAGGACAATAATTTTTATTGGTCTTGAAAGACCATTTACAAACTGAGATATTTATCAATGTTGGAACCAATGTCTACAGTTACAACGAAGCATATTTTGGAAGACTCTCTGGTCACAAAAGATGCTTAAATCCTTAGAAGCACTCTCCTAATAGAGTACAATATTCAGACCCTCCACTAGACCTAGCCAATCATGCCACTGATTTGCTAATACTATTATGTTTTCTGGACCATGTACCAGGGAAAAATGCAATAATGTCCTCATTGTTCCAAAGCAGACAGCTGCAGGTTATAACATGACACAGGTAATACTATTTATCTCAAACACCCACCACTACTCAGCTATTTAAATTTCTCATCACCTTCTCAACATACTATCAGTAAATACCACTCAAAATAGTAAATACCACTTTTCTTGCCATCTGAAAACTTCCACTTTTGGTTTTTATGGCACCTGGAAGACACATGGATTAGCTGGGTCTTCAAAGTCTTGCCACCAACGTTTCTCCACCCTGCACCTCATCCTTCCCCAGGAATATGAGATCCTTGCAGCAACACAGTCTGGAGAACAGCTGTGCTGAAGAGGCCCTGGGAGCCTCAGGCAGGCAGCCCAGCACTCCTGAGTGTGAGTCAGAGCATCCCCCAGCAGCAAAAATGTCCAGCAAAAATGCCATCAACAGCACCCTGGGCTTCACTGGCACAATACTGAGTAAAGTGATTATTCCCCTGCTCCTCAGATGACACAGATTAGACCACACACAGGTGGTCATGTGCAGGGACCTCCCGACACAGGGAAGGTGTTGACAAACTGGAACAAGATCAGAAAATGGACCCCAGGGTAATTGAAACTCCAGCACTTGCACTGTGAGGAGAGGCTGAGGGATCAGGGATGGTTCAGCCTGAGGAAGCTGTAGCTCCAGCTGGGAAGCCATTGAGACAGAGTGATCAAGGGCAGGGCATGAAAGGTATTAGATTAAAGAAGAGAGGCTCAAAATGGATAGCAAGAGACCAGCTTCACCATGAGAACAGCCAATCTTGGTAATAACTTGTCCAGATGTTTTATTGTATGATCTGTCCTTTGAATTTTTTCAGAATTATGCCCTGGAATACACAAGAAAAATCAGCTAATGTGATACCACAATCACAGACAAGCTCCCATAAACAAAGCATCTCACTTAAAAAAACACTTAGTGAACAGGTAGAGGTGCAGCAGTGACTTTGGCAGATTAAATACTCCAGCTAGTTGTAATAAAAATTAGTTTCAAACTCAATAGGCACTATTGTTCAGAACTGCAGTTAGAGTAATAACCAATTCCCAAACTTGCATACTCTAGCTAGTAAACAACCTCTTTATTTCATCTGGTTTTATTTAAGTAAGGGAATTACCTTGCTTAAAAGCATTTGTCTCCCTTAAATATCTTTTGCAGAGGTGTACTCAAACACAACACACATAAAAGAAGAGCTAGGTGGGTAAATGAAGGCTGCTTTACAACTCTGCCTTCGTGGTTGTCCCCCTAATAGCTGTTATCAAAGCACTGGTATTGCAATCCACCGGCAACTCTGACCTGGCCTTTTCCTAATGAGTTAGAAAAAAGGATACTAACATTATAAAACACAATTTAATGGTATTTATGTGAGGCATATGCAACTGAACAAATTACTTTAGTTCAGAATGTTTACAGCCTTCTTATCTCTTACTTGCAAGTGCATTTTAATCTCTGCAACATATGGCTGTGTATATGTTCATGTGACTTGGAATCCATTTTAGTTAAATTCTCATAAGTTTGAAAACAATTATAAGAAAGATACTGTAGATACACAGAGGGAAAACAATAACACATGTTTTAGTTCTTGGAAAAATAGGCACATGAAGAATAATTTATAAGAGTTACAGATACAGTTCTTTGTAAATAACTTTGAATATTCAAGACTAAAACCTTAACTGAAATAAAATTGCTCTTCCAAGGACACCTGGATTATCACAGAAAGAACCAAAAAAGGAAATTTTCTAAAAAAAAGAGACATATTCATCATCCTAACTGTAATATAGCAATTTATAAAAGTGTGTATAATTCCTCCATTATAATTTAAGTGCTCTTATAAAGACTAACTTCAAGCACAGTTTGTGCTAGAAAAAGGATAAGCAAAGAGACAAGACATTTTCAAAATTGAAAAAAATGATCCGCACAACTGTTGATAGAAATATTCTCTCATGAAGAATTTTTTTTTTCAATGCAGTAACCTTCAGCCTGTCAATTCTTAGAATTCCTATCTTCCACCATTTTTTTCTCCTTTCTTTCTACTGTTCCTTGTTAAGAACATGGTTGACAACATCCTGTCCCACTTGTCTTTCATGCATTTTTCATCCACTGAGCTCTAACATACGGTGACCCATTTTTAAATAGTTGTAGACAGATCAAAATCTGCACATTTCATGTCATGTGTTCATGAAAATTTTATGATCTCTATCTGTACAGGTATTCCAGCTTTAGTCAGCTTCCAAGGTTATTTTTTCCTGATTTTGACATATTCATACCTAACAGTATCTGAGCAGGGAAACCCTGTGCATGTCAAGGACTTTTCTTGAACTGCTCAGACTCAGTACTTTTACCCCACGTGAATCATGGAAGAAACCTAAGAAGAATAGAAGCCTAATAGGGAGAGAGTCCCACAAAAAATTAGCGGAAATTTTGAGGCGGTGCTGTTCCATTGCCACTAGCATTAGTGCATCAGAAATATTTCTCTGCTGAAACAATACAGGAGGGTGCCACAACACCTTCAGAAAGCTCTTTGATTTGTACACACCTCTGTGTTGCAGGCATGTAAAATCAAATTTCTTTAGCACAGAGACAGATAAATAATCAACTTCATCTGCTGCAATTAGAGCTCTTTATTCATGCGGTGTAATTATATAGCCAACACCACACTGTGCAGAAGGCAATCACATGCCACTGTAAACAGAAACTACAAAGAATTTTATCTGACATTTTTGTGTTTACTCATTCCGCTTGCTTCTTTCTCATTCCTTACTCTTATGAGGAATTTTCTCTAATTTAAATAGGATTTAAATATCATTGGCTGTGAGTTTAAAGCAACATATGTTTATATTTTCATTCAACTAATTTATTTTTTCTCTGCTTAACAACCCTGCCAGAGTTGTTCTATTTCAAACAATAAATTAATTCAGACAATGATTGTTTATAGTGAGATCTTCTTCTAATTCTGAAATATTCCAGAAGGCTACAAATTGAGACTAAAAAATATATCAATAACAATGCTTCAGTTGTTTCTATACTACTTATATATTATCAAACAGAAGCAAGGCTAAAAAAAATAAAGTAGTTTGAATATGAATAAGGGAAAACGCTGTGAGATGCAGAGAAGGTAGCATCAACTTTACTATGTTTTGAGATCTCTCTCTCTCAAACAAGATAATGGGATCGGGTAATCTCCTGGTCAGCATTAAACTTTTTAAAAATTTTGCTATTTTGGGGGAAAAGAGTAAAGGCAAACATACCCATTTCTTTATACATGTTTAAAATGTACATTTGGACAGATATTGATGAACAGATGTTATATTTTTCTAGTTCAAAAAAAGATTAGAGTTTCCATAACTAGAAAAGATACTTAGGCTTGGTATATGCAAAAAAAACCACACTTAGGCTAAACAACTTAGCACAGTTAAATTATTTGAGTTGAATCAATGTAAAGCATCCTAAAGTCACTTTCCTTCAATCTGCTTCTTTTGAGCTAGAAAGACAGACAGGACCATGATATATCATTAACTCACATTTGTTTGCAAGTTTATTTTAGGAAAAAAAAAATCCAGTCGGTTTGTTTTTGTTTTTTTTTTAATCGAGAGAAAATTTCAACTACTGGCTCTGAAGCACTGCTACTATTCTACAGGCTAGAAATATCTAGAATATTGCCAGTTGCTAAATCCAAGCAATATATTATTTAGTTTGGTTACTGAAAACTTGCAAAGCCTTAAGTGAATTCATTGGGAGTGTTAGTCCATCCATTCCAACTAGTTTTTTATAAATATTCCAGGATGCCAGGTAACAGGGAGAGGCTGATATAGCAGTGACTGTATCTTTTTTTTTTTTATCCACTTCTGCAACTTTCTGTTGATTGACTGAATTATGTAAATGTATAGACACACATCAACTTGATCGTCCAAACAATTTTTTTAGCAGAAAGTAATTTGATTTAGTAATAACTACAGTAGTAGTGGAACTAGGAATAACATCTCAAGGGATTAAGTCCTTTTCTCCTCTACTAGAGATGTTAAATGTTAACTGTTTACATGAAATGCATGGAAATGTCCTTCCATTTCTCAGAGACAACTGTCAACCCTAAAAAGAAGCAAGGGGAATACCAAACACTCTTCAAACAGGAAAGAAGGTGATTAAATTAAGTTTTAAGGATTTGAGCTACTCCTTTGCAAAATATGATCTTGCATTCAAAATACAAATTGAAAGGCTGACAGGCAACACTGATTACTGAGGAAATTTTGATCACTTTTTTTCCTGATTTTTAAGAATTTAGGGTGTCCTACAGTGATTCCTTCATGTTTAGCTTGTTCAGACAGATTAACAGAAATAATGTAAAATGATACATAAAATCATTTCTCTGTATCAAGTATCTTGTATATATGCTAAGGGTGAAAATCTTCATTTCTAGGAGGAAGTCTCTTTTTCTGCTGGTCTTTTTGAGGCTGATAACAATGTCTATGCATTTCTCCAAATACCACTTCATTGTTTTTGCTTCCTTCCAGTTAGCAATTTTTCTTTCCATTTGCCCATCAGTCAAAGAACAGTATTGAGAAAAGGAATCCACCACACCATTCTAATTAAAAACCTTCAACAACATGAACTTATTCTTTGTTACTCACATGAAGAGCAAGTGAAAAATGAGAAGTAGAAAGATCATTACGAGGTTAAATTACTGAGATTAGGATGTGACATATAGACCCTGTTCTGCCACAGATCTCCTGAGCCTCTGTTAACTGCTCGAGTCACTTGAGTTCTGCATGCTCCAGCTGGTTTCACAATGAGGAATAATATTCTTTTTCATCACCATTGGTCTGATGTCCTCCAAGGTTCTCTCCTCTCTCTAAGATGCTTAGCATCATGGAGCCCAGTCTCTTTACATTAATAATAGTCATCAGAACACTGAAAGTCTCAGAGAACTCTTAAAAATTTATATTTAAAAACTTTTAAAAATTCTTTATTATAAGTATAATAATTAAATAGAAGTTCCTAGATGCTGAGACACCAAAGCTTATCACATTTGCTCTAATATGTTTAGAAAATGTTGTTGCCTGTCTGTCCAGTATTGATCATCAAAGTAAAATAATGTACTTCCTTGTCCTGTAAAGTGAATTTCCAATTAAAATTCAGCAGTGCAATCCCATTCAAAATAGATCTAATATAATTTGAAGTATATTAATTTGACTTGGTTACCTTTTTTGTTAATTAAACTGATGAGGCAATTTATTTGCTCATTCCAGACCTGACATTAAATGACATTTCATGTGACATCCGCTATTTTTATGTTAATTGAATAACTTTTGATTTGTATATGCCAGGTTGATTTGTGTAGTACATAAGTGTCAAAGAAAAAAAGTAATATCTGCAAATAATAAGTAATCTAAGTGATTTACAAGTAGAGTTACTAGCATTTTGAGCACAGGTGGCTGTTTATTTTTAGATTTCCCAAGGACTGTAGATGAACTGTCACTCCAAACTGCTATTTTTAATAGTATTTTGGAAATTAGAAATACAGAATGCAATGCTGGCTGTTTCTATTTTAATGGCACTTCTAAAAGTAGAGTTTCTTTCCACTAGTAGTTCTCACAGAACTAGGCCAGCAGAACCAGTCCTTGAGATTAAATGATCACTGATAAGTTTTTGTCTTTATGAGTATTTGATTTTTATGAAAGAAAGACAGGCTTTAAGAGTTTACTTCAATTAAGCAAATATTTTAGTCCACTCTTGCTTGGAGCATGTGGAAATTCCTGTAGTTCATTGTCTTTCAAACATTGTTAAACACTGCAAAAATAAAAATACCATGATAGATGTAGTAGATATTTCCTTCAGCATAAAATTTGGTATATCCATTATGCTTGGGTAAGACTTTAATGGCATCATTACGGGCAAAATAAGACTAATCAGTAGGTCTTTATTCTGTATTAGCAACTGAGGAGCAATTCCTCATTCTAGTTTAAATTTGCAAAATAAATCCCAAAACAAACACCAGAAATAAACTCTTCCCTTTCCCAGCTATCAAGAGTGTGCTTCATATTTGATTCTCAGCTGGGAATTCTGATATGATCTCTGCTATATGGTCTCTATTTCAACAGTAAGTGAAAAGGCTTTTCTTATCTGATATACCCTGGGAATTGCCTCCTGTTAACTTCTTTCAGGATTTTTTGGTCATGGGAAAAATCTTCTTGTATCCAGATTTTCTTCCACGTAAAATCAGCTAAAACCTTGTAATCATTAATAGGAACATAATGAAATCTCAGCCCAAATTCCCACTCTTCATAAAGGATGTCATAAAATTTATTCAGTAACAAATTCCAGCAAAAAACACAAAAAAAAAAAAAAAACCAAAAAAACACCAAAAAACAAACAAACAAAACCAAAAATCTAAAATAGCATAACAGTTAATGAAATTATAAATTAAATTATAAAACCTTACATAGAATGAGAAAAAGATTCATATATTTCCACTAAATAATAGAGCCCTGATATCCCTAGGAAGCTGAAGTAAGTAAAGTAGTACATATTTAATATATTCTTTACTCTATATCAATGCCATAGTTCGCAGGAGGTTTCAAATTTGATGTACACAGATTTTGAAGAGAGTGTCTTAAAGTGATTGAAGCATATTGTCTTTTCACGCCATTCCTTAAATGACTGCACTGAGGAAAGTGTCAGTATAGTTGGCCTTTATTCAAATTAGGAATTAAACATTTAGAATTTGAAGACTTCTCTCTAAAGTATGCTGGATTCCAAACTAGTTTCTTGCAACTGTTTAGTATTCCTAAATACTAAAAATTGTGTATTCCAGTATCACTGAAATGCATTATATTTTTGCAAAGAGACCACAAAGAACACGGTTCTGTGATTTCTGCCCAGCCAAAGTGTGTTGTTTTAACAGGCATCCGGAAACAAAATCCAGACACGTGTTTACCATGCTTTTACTCCTTTCCTGACATTCTTCACTGTGCACTCCCAATACGGCTGTCATCTTGTCACAATGGAAGATCACATCGTAAAATTTGGACTATGGAGAAAAACTGATTGCAAAAAGGTCAGTCTTTGATTCCATAAAAGCCTGCAGCACCTTTGCTTCAACCACATCAAAGGAAAATCTAAACCTTAATTAGGCCAAGGAACAGACAGCAGCTACAGTAATACTTGGACCTAGAAACCCAGGACAAGGAGTAAGTGAATTGAGAAAAAGCTTAAGATTGGCCTAGGGTATCTAGCTCATTGATTTTAGTCAGTGTAAGGAAACAGGTTGCTAAGGACTTTGAATATAAGGGACAAAAATTGAAAAAGCAGTTACCCATAGTTGGTATATCAAATTTCTGAACCTGCTAAATAACAATTCGTTACTCTAAACTTTAATAAGTGTTTGGCATAAAAAAAGATAACAGTGTTGAAGCAATTTGCAGAAGGATATTCTTACATGAGCAATTTCTCCCTTATTTTTGGGGAGTGCTACAATCAGCAAAGGCATGCAAGGAATTCCAACACTGGAGGAGAGCTTAGTTGTCTTGGATTGTATGTATGGTGTTGTGAGTATGGGAAACAAAACAAGGCCCTAAGATGGCATAGAAAAGAAGCTGCTGGCCAAACCAAGTTTTTTCTATATTCTGTCACAGTGTGTGGTATCACTAGCTAGTTAAGAAACTAATTTCACTGCAGCCACTTCTTTGACTTATCCATAGGTCACCACTGTCAGTTTTAAGCCTGTCCAGGGAACAATTTTCTTTCCTATGAAAAAAGATCTTTGAAAAGGCTGACATAAATATAAATACAACATCAACCAATTAATGAAAAATTTAAGAGCAATTCTTTCCCAGAGAAAAAGTAGAGTTCTAGGGTCATGCAATTACAGCACTTACATTTTGTTCTGGTGAAGTTTTTTGATGCATTTTCAAACATGTTTTAAACAACATGACTTTGGAAGTTGTTTGGGTTTGTTTTTTTTTAATCTGACATTCAGGAGCTGGTCTTGACAAACAGAAAAAATAAAAAATACTGTAATGGAAGTGAAGGGATAGGCATGGAGTTCGAGGCTTGTTTGCCTTTTCAGTCTTGAAGGGTTATGTGATGTGACCTTCATCATGTGCATCTTCCCTCCCTTCCTATTCTGCCTGATCAGTCTGCTTGCTCTCTCCAGTTATTATCTAGTCCAGTATGTCTGTTCCACCATGCTAATAACTCAGCTTTTCCATGACTCATATTTGGCCATGGGTGGAGAGGACACGATTTATTCTCAGACATTTCTTCCTATTGCACTTGTGGAGTGAAACATGCAATATCAACGCAAGCAGAAAATGCTTTTTTCTTGTCTATATTTTCCATTAATTTCTACATTTGGGTCATAACTCCTTTCCTCCTGCCCTTCTTGCCCATTTTCTCCTTCACACAAGGTTAATTGGTACTATTTCTAGTCCAAAATCCACCACGATCATCTGCTTCTAATGCTCTTGGTCTTCCATTAAATGTTTTGAATTAAAATCCTGAGACCAGACTAATTCGCTCCATGAAATCTGCTGTATGTCAGTCTTTCTATTTTTCAAGCTGTAATACACAGCTTTCCAATTTTAAACTGGTCTCCAACATGTCAGTATCTTTTCCTGCCACTTTGGTTTTCTATACAGAAATATGTTCTTCTAGCAAGAAAAGTACAGAAAAACCATGAGGAGTTATTTGATTTCCCATTTCTTTCCCTTTTCAGTTCTTCTTCTTTAACTCCTTTTATTTAATTACAGAAACACTCCACTATCGCTCCATGTTTCTCTCCTCAGCTTTCTAAGCTGACTCATTCCTGGTTTATTTGCTCTTACTCTTTTCTTTCTCTCTCTTCGTACAGAACACATGGGCCTTACTTAAAACCCTTCTTAGAACTCCTGCCTTCTAAGAGTTCTTAACATATTACGGACGACATGTTTACTGATCAGCCCAAACTTATCATTATTTATTTATTTTCTTTATTTATTCATAGATTTTATGTTACTTTTAAATCTTGTCCAGAAGCTACAAGAATAAATCAGAAAGCAAGGCGTAAGTACTGAGAGCTTCAGGATACATTTCTGTGCTTAGTAAGTCTAAGTACCCGTGGCACACCATCGTGCCCACCCACCTTGGCAAGTCCCTTGGCACTGCTGACATGACACCTATCAGCTTCGAGTGCCCCAACTGAAAACATGACTTTAGATCCGAAATGTTTGAGGTAGCCTTAAAACTAAGCATAAAAATAAGCAAAACCATACATTTGAAGTACACAAGAACCGTTGAAAACCAATAGGATTTATGGAGATTAAATCACAAAATAGTTTGGAAAATTCTTACCTGACCTGAAACACAATGAACAGCTGCAAGTTCCAAGATTAAAATTTCACTTAGCACATTCTGTGAACACCCAGCTGATGCAATACTGTGCCTCTTAAAATACAATAAAAGCGTGTCTTTATCAATAACATCAACCAACACTAATCATACGGTGATCAGGGATTTTCTCAACACACGTGTTGTTTGGAGAGCAGAGTTTTGATTTACCATACTCCTTGTTATTGCACTTCTAATCTTTTCCTAAATAGACTGCCAAACATGAATGAGAGTATCTCATTCTTTGGCACTAGGTACAACAGACCAATAGACATTGGACTGAGGAATCCAAATTCAGTGCTTTTGTTCATCAAAACATAATTTAAGGTAGCATTCCCACCAAAATCTCTGAAGTAGAAGACTAGTAAAACTGTTATAGTTGATTGAAAATTCAATTTTCAAAAAATTCTTGAGTGACCTCTACTTCCCTCAGATTTTCACAGAACAGTCTTTTCCATGACTTAATTGTATATGTCAACAACCTTTTTTTTTCATTTCCCCTAGTCACAATCACAGGATTGTCTTGTTTCTGGTTGCAGCTTGCTTTACCTGGGGATAGAAGAAACAGCTCCACCATGCTCAAAAAGATTGAAAAGGGTATCAAATATGTAACTGCTTTGTGGATTGGCTTCAGTATCACATCTATAAAATCTATCACCCATCTGGCATGCAGTGATGTGCCAAACCACTAAGCCCAACATTCTCCTTGTAAATTTGTCATTATCCTTCTAGCTATTCAGTCTTAAAACAAGAGGTGGAGATCTTTGTACAGAAAGATTTGTGTACAGCAGAGCATCTAAATGACTCAAGCTGATGAAAAGTGGAAGATTAACCTTTTATTGATGTATGTGTAAAATAAGACTCTTCCCTGAGCACTTTAATTATTTATATGTACAAAGCAAGTAAATCTATTACAATTCTCTGACCTATTCAAGACTTCTCTTAAAGACAAGATACTCAGCACTCAGACAAGGACCAGAACAAATGAATACAGCTTTGAATATGGCTCTGTTTTGACTGTCTAGTTGGACCAGATAGTGCCTGAAGGCCCTTTACAATCTTTTGTTTTTTTCCTTCTTATAATTCTTACTCTATAGTACACTACTTAGGCTTTGTACAGGCAAAAAAAATGAACACAAAAAGACAAGAATTTTTTTTATCAAGAGGGATAAGATTGTTCAAAGGTGTCGCGAAAGAGAATATCTCATAATATAAGTTTCCTCCGTGACTCAAATTCCACCTTTGCACTTCTGCCACCATAATCGAGTAAATTCCTAAGGACAAGATGCAAGGAATTATAGCTACCTGTTAAGCACAAAGTATCTGCTTCATTTTTGAGAAGAATATTAATTCAACTAATGAAGTTAATCTGACAATAATTATTTACAGGAAGTGGATTCAGAATTCATATCTATAAAGCAAGCTGTTGATAAGACATCTCTGTAGGGATCCTTGGCTTTAAGGTTTGCTCTTGTGCACATAGCAAAATCCATCTTCATACTACACTCTGAGTCTTGTAAGGATAATTTCAGCAGAATTCATCAGAAAATAAAATATGATTTTAACATATATTGGATACAACTTTCTAATTGATGTAACTTTTTCATAGAATCAGAACTCTCTTATATTCACCTAAAAACAACAGCTATAAGTAGCTGTTATTGTCCTATACAAGAGAAGCTTGTCTTGAACTTTTATATAAGACCAGAACCTTGAACGTCTGTAGAAGACTTGATGTTATTATTCGACTTACTTGAAATCTTAACTGAAAATAACATTCAGTTCCTGCTATTTCTCAGTTCTTAAGATCCTAAAGTAAAGTACAACTCCATGGATCTCATTCACATTTAGAGACCAATAGCAGCATGTCTTTTGCAAACATAATTAGCATGTCTGCACCTGATTCATTCTTTTACTTTTTGATGTAGGAAAAACTACTACCAGATTTTCTCCTCCAACTCCATGTTTTCTTGCAAGACAAAAAAGGCAATATAGGATTTAATGAGAATGAATATACTCTATTATTTCTAGAGCTCCAAATCCCTGGACAGATTTTTACTTAAGTACTAGTGCTGAATTTTGACATTTCTTTGTATTTTAAACATTCAAAGAATTCTGATGAAATGACAACAGTAGGGAACATAATTTAAAGTCATTGGAAAGCTCTTATTTTTAAGGTTACAAAAATAGCCACAGGGGTCTTTGTTTTCTGGGGACAAGCATTTCAATAATATATTGAATTTTAACACTCAAGGCCATATTCTGGCATGCTCGTAAGAGGCTCTATTTGTACAAAGTTATTAATCATCTATTTCTATATGCTTTGCAAAAGTGATAATACACGACTACTAAGTAGCACAAGTGACAAATAGCATGTTGTTCCCTATTCACTGCTCATATTTTTAAGCACCTTCATTGTTCATGAGAGGTAGCAGACTGGCAGCCTTGCAGGATATTTGTTTTCTGTTATAAAGTGTAAGCAGAACTGTGGCAATATTCTTTTTTTGCCCCAACAGTGCCCTTCTGAGGTGCTTGCTTTAGTGATCATAGTCACCTGTCATTTACATCAGCTTAAAGGAACTTAATCTGTGACTGTGCCATGCTGGATATAATCTTAATTTGGCAAAGATGGTCTAGAAACAAATTTCAGATTTTTGCCCATTCAGTCAGTGAGCTCTTTTCAACTGTAAAGACTTCATCAAGCCATCAGTGAAAGCAATGATTTGTGGTCTCTGTCCTTATTTTGTCCTGGAGACCTAATCTTTGACATTGGTTTTGCTGTTCACCTATTGACTTCTACCTTGAAGAGAAGGCTCCAAGTACAGATTATCCAAACAAAACAGAAAAGATTTTAGAGTTTAGATAGGTAATAGTGTGTGATTTACTTATATGAAGGTAAGTTTCCTCAGTCTAATAGTAACTCTCTTCAAAGGGTTGTTCCTACTCAAGTGCTGCAGATCAGGCTTGCCTCAAATGGGATGAATCCCAGTGAGATAGCCATACAGCAGTGCTGTAGGAATATTCCAGCCTTTATCTATACCTCATGAGGTGTTATTGGCCCTCACTTTATTATAACATGGATCCCCAAGAGTCAAACTTCTAAGCAGCACATCACTTTTTGAAAGCACAGAAAAGCCTTTCACAAGACAAAAAAGCTTTACAGTTTTTCTTTCAATCTTCTTTCTCCATGAAAAAAAAGAAATTTCATTCTCCTGCCTTCTCTCTGTCCTTTCTTCTAAAATGAATGAGTAACAGACTAAACAGTAAGAAAAAACACTATTCCTACAGAAATGGTGGGCCTCTTCTTCTGAGAGGAGCAGATCAGAGCAGCAAACAGATGCTGCCAATGCACATATGCACACACAGAAGTTAATACAGTTTGTTCCCTATTATAAGCATAGACTATTTCTACATAGAATCCTATTAACCTTCTCTCAGAATGTTGGCAGCAACCCATTCACAACACAGATTGGATGCTCCATAAGGAATACAGTGGGAATTCTCTGTGCCTAGTTATTCGTGATGCTTCTTGCATCATCGTATTAGGCTAAATCAGCATTTTCAGGAAAGAAGGGTAAAAACTGAGTCAAGATGAAATCCTCCTCAGCAAATTCTTTAGGTTTGTCACAGGACCACAGAAAGACCCAGCCTTCAAGGAGACTGAATCACTCTCATCTACAGTTTGAGTATCCTCAGTTTTCATTTGGGGATGTGTCTTGGCAGGACAACTTCACTGTAGGTGAACAGCTCCTGCTATCAGAGTTTGCACAGACATCTCTCAGGACTGAGCAATAATAGTTAGTTGAACTAACTCTTTACTCCTCTCTGGATAAACTATTTATTAATAAACCAATTTATACTAGGAAAAATGGAAGAAAATGTTACATACTTTTCCTACATATTTCTTCAGGCTTTCTGAAGTACTAAATCAATTTACAGCAGTGTGTAAATTTTTTGTACTATAATCAATAATGCTTAAAAAAGTCACCAATTTTTAGTGCTTAAGTAATTCAAAAAAAAACATTTCACAAAGCTACAAGACTTCTTGTAGAAATCTGAATTTGGTGATTACAGCCATCTTAAGGAAAAAACAAAACATGTTTTGCTAGTTCCAAAAAATTTTATTTAAGAAACAGCACAACTAGGAGCTACTGAAAATTAGGTCTTGTATGGTACATTGTTACATACAATGGCTGACATAGGTACTCCCTGGACATAAGTGGCAAGCTTATAAATAAGAACAACAGGAGCTCCATGCTATTAAAGACATAGATAAATCATTTGCTAGGGTTCCATGTATACACAAATGAGACTTACTTTGCAATGTCCAACTGCAGAAGGTAAATGTGTTTTCTGCCAAAATACTCAAATATAAATTACGTGTCAGTTAATTCCTATGGCCTCTAAAATGCCAGTTCACACCCTGGTATGAGCTCTTAGAGTTAAGCAGAAGCCATCATGGGCTACTTTTCTTCTTCAGTTTTGATGTTCAACAATGGTTTTGACCATGTCTCAGACACTGAATCACATAGTATCTGTTTTCAGCCTGCTTAGTTAATACTATCAGTTAACCACCGTACTGTAGTTAACCCCGAGGATTGAATTCATCTTCCTTCTGTAAAAATATTACAACAACTGATATCAGAACACATCTCCTAATCTAAAGCATCCAGACTTGTGCTACAACTTCTCAGGTTCAGATTAATCTATGTGAGATTTACCTCATGATCTTTTTAGTAAATATGCAGTCTTGTTCTACCTTTCCCTTAAAGGCTGCAGAAAAACACATTCTCATGACCTTGAGATTTGGTAGAGCCCTCTAAAAGCAGCAGAGGATGAACTTCTGTACTACAGTATGAATTGCCATGTTTCAGTTTTAAGAAACATACTTTGACAATGAAAACTTCAGCATACAACAATTTCTCACTGAATAGCACTTTCAGTCTAGGAGATTGAGCAATTTTTTCTGTGAACTTCAGGCTAAATCCCATGGGTGACACTTTCTACATACCTCCTTAGAAATTATTTTTCACATAGGCTTATAAGGTCACCACATAACTTTCAATATAAAAGTTCACAAAAGAGGTTTCAGTATCTTTTTTTTAAGGTTAAAGTTAGGATGACAAAATTCTATTGTGAAAGAGAGCAAGTTCATTCAAGTTAAACATTCGAATAAAAGCAAGTTCTGCAACCAAACAGAAGGAAATATAGAAAATTCTGTTTGATGTAAGAATTGAAGGCAGTCCTGGTTTCTGCACACTCTCTTCTAGTCACCACTGAATATTATTCTGATGTATGTAGAAGACTGATTATTTTATTGAAGTAATTAATCAAGTAATGACTACACTTGTGTGTTCAATTATAGTCTTTATGGTTGATTAATCTTTATAATACATGTCATTACTGGCTCTATTTTTTTTCCACCCAGGGCAAAGAAGGCCAATGTAAAAAATGAGAAGATATCTATAACAAACTTGTACACTTAGAAGGTATGGTAACAATGTTAAAGACACATTTTTCAGTGTCAGAAATATTGGTTTGCTTACTGAAGCTGAAAAATAAAATGCACACTTGCTAAACATAAAATTCCTTTGCAGGAATTTGCTTTTTAGATGTTAGACAGCAGGGGGTTTAATAGTCATAATGTACCTAAGCTTTCCAGAAAGGAGGAAAGAAAGAAGAAAGAAAGGCTTTCTGTTTACCATCTGATTTTACATTATCCATATTTGTTTCAGTAGCTTTGATTAAGGTGAGGTAAGCTTTTCTATATCAAATGGTGGAGTTATGGATAGAGAAAATATCATGCAGATACAGCCATTTTCACAAGTGTGAAGGAAAAGCAAAAGAGAAAATTCTCTCACCAACACAGTCAAAATGGAAAAAAAGGAGTGTAAGCTCAAGAAACCATGATACTTCTGTCACTGTCTTCTCCTACTTGCCACTGAACAGATAAGGAACTACCTGAGATAAATTTTTACTACTTCGCTGTCCTTTCACTCAGTTGTACCTCTGCCAGTTGATGTGAAGTCTGCCTTCAGTGTGTTAGCTTAAGTTCTAACCTGGCTTGTTTCTAAGTGGAGCCCCATTCATACATGCAGATAACTCAATTTGACTAATGGCTGTGGAAATATGGGCTGAAATCTGCATAAGCACAACTCATCCAGCATCATCACCCATCCATACTGCAGCCACAAATTTCGCTGCATCCCAGTGTTTGCCCTTCAGTCCCCTCAGCCCTCCAGATCAGTAAAAGGCATAGCTCTTTATTATGTTTTATCTTTGGCATCTGTTCTAAGAGGTGGCAGGTAACTGAGGAGATTCAGACTGTCCAGCAACAATAAAGCAACAAGTAATTAGACTCCAAGGAAAAATGGTTGCTGCTTTTTTTAAACCCCTATCCACCATAAAACTTAAATACTATTATCAAGTGCCCTCTCTTCTCACTACCAATTAAGTAAGAAGAGCAAAAGAAGGAAAAAAAAATCAGTCACACAGTATCACATATTATCACACAGTCTTCCTGTACAAACATTTCAGAAAGTTGTGGTATTTTTGTGTTTAAAATGGGCTAGAAATTGCTGTATGTGCAATTCCTGAAAGAGAAAAGAAATAGGCATTTAACAATGGATGAAGATTAAGTAATTAATTAAGTACTTAATGAAGATTCTTTCAGTTAAAATCCTGCAATTTTTCATGGAGAAGCTTATTTATTGAAGAATGAAATTTTGGATTGACTGAATCCTGTGAATTATGCTTTAGACCTTCAGAGCCTTCAGGACGTCCAGCCACTTCTGTATATCTCTGTGAATATCTGTGACCTTACCAAGGACAAAGACTTAATTTCCTCCCACCCAACCTTCCACAACAGCATTCTGTGAAGCACAATTTCTGTCTATCTGTGTGAGTAGATACACTGGTATCTTCATTTCATTTCTGCTCTATATTGTGTAGAGACAATCATCTCCCATATTGATATAGTCTTACCCTATAGTTACATTTAACATGGAGTGGTACCCAAGAGAATGAGGCCCACAGAGAGGTCAGATTCCTCAGGACAGCTCTGATGCATGGCTCAGTAAATCTGTAACCTGCCTGTGCCTTTATTTGTAGATGTAAATGTGTAGTCTGGTCCATGCTGTGATAATGGACACCTTTGGATGAATCAAACACTATCTTCTACTAGCAAAGGTAAGATGTCATCCTTCCTTCCCATCAAAAATTAATTCTCTGCAAATGCATATGAATTGTCTGATAGTTGTGAGCTCTTTAACGTTTCACTATAAAACAGGAGCATATCAAGTGTACTGAACAATGTGCAACAGGCCCCAGTGCTTCCTGGGATAACCGAGGGGCCAAAGGGTGAGTTACCACAGTCCAGGTACCCCATCTTGTCCTGGGCTCTCTCTCTGCCACACCCCATAGTCTCATTTTCATCAAGGGAAAGAGATTTTCTCCAATCCATCTGCTCACGACAAGGTTTGGCTAGCACACCCATCTGGGCATTATAAAGAATCAACGGAGCATGTAGGCTATAAGTAAGAGATTTGCAGGATCTTTTAAGAGACCCAGAGAGCTTCAGATTTCAGACTAAAGACCTGCAACCCAGTCCCAAGTCAAAGATTATTATGGCTCCAGAATGAGTATTTCACAGCTCCTTGCAAAACAGTATATAATTCCTCTCCTAGAAAGGTTTGCTTTAGCATCTGCCAACTTAGAGTCCAGGGGATTCTGTCTTCCCCAAACCTGCATCTCCTGTGCAAGCACACTGCTGTTCTGTCTGCCAAGTCAGTATAGTGCTTGACAATGAACATTTCAAGGGACAATTATTTTCATCTCAGGAAGGTGTTAGCCAAACAGGAGGTTTACAAGCTAAAAAGACATCATAAAAAATGATCAGGCATTCACTAAAGCAGAATTATTGGCCTAAAAATTGAAGCATGCTGCTGTCATTACTTGTAAACACTAATGTCTGAATCTACCCTGAGATTTACAATGTATTGTATTTACTATTGGAAAAGAAAGATAACTTCAAAGTATTAGGTTAGAAAAGTTACTTCTTCAAAGTGACACCCTGGTGTTGATAAGTGCTTTCCACCTATGACAAAAAATTGTGTTTATTCAGCTTACCAGTAAAAATTAATATTGTTCTCAGACATACAGGATCAGTGAAGCTTATGGGGAGGAAAATAAACAAACAAAAAAATACCCAGTATCCTTCTGCTTCATAAATTATAAACAACAACAGCCTGATAATAAAAAACATTATGATCAGGGTCGCCTTCGTGTTGGCAATTTCAGAATGACAATAGATAGAGCCAAGAAGACAGTAGAGTTTGATTTTCATAAAGTAGTCTGACCCTCCAGGGCTAAGAATAGCAGAAAACAAATGAAAAATAATTTGTAGTTTTGCTGGTAAACTAAGCATGACAAGGAAATAGTATAGGATGAATGTAACCTCAAAATGTTACATCTATCTATACACCTATCTTAATGAATCATTTTCTTCTATAAAGAAGAAAGTCCTTGCCAGCCTCTGTCTGACAGACTAGATATTGAATTGCTACATTTTTTGAAGACTACTTCTTTTATACTCAGAATTTCCTCTGCAATGTAATACTTAAGTTTTAATTATAGGTTAAGCCATTGTATAGACAAATCTCACTAGTATTTAATTTGTTGAGGTTTCCTTTCAGATATAACAATGCAACATTCTTTTACACAATCGGGACTCATTTGGTGATGTGTCCAGAAATGTCACAGTTGTTTCATTTGTCAGATACTGGCATACTGTGAAAATTAAGGTGCTAGCGAAGGTGCCTTAAAATATGAGCTCAATTACTTTTGCAGTGTGCAGATTAAGGTTCTGTCTATACTGCTGCTTAGGGTTAACTTTGAGGTCATCCTCAAACATCATTCTTTGCTTTTCTCCCTATCTGTACTGAACTTCAGAGCCTATACCTATATCTTTCACATGATACTCTCTTATTTCCACAGCAGGACTCAACTGCAATGTGCAGATCCTTTGCATGCTGCAAAACACAGCCCTTCCCCAAAAGCCTGTTTTTTCTTCCATGTATGCTTTTGGATAATAAAGAAGAAAAGGGATACAGGGGAACAGAAAACAATTTGGGAGTCTGGAGTAATGGTAACAGAGATTTTATGCTGAAGACTACATGACACCAGCACATTTCAAACAATAGGACTGTGCAAGGAATTGGGGTTGATATCACGCCCAGGATTTAACTCTAACTCCTAGGCTCCAGGTAGACAGCATGCATCAGTGTGCTTACCTCTGGGAGATGAGCATATAGGTTTAAAATGTAAAGATAATGATGATGATGATGATGGCTTTGTTCTGGAGGGTATATTCTTAGCTCTCTCTTAATTCAAATACAAAACTCGTTTTGACTTCATTTGCATGAATAAGAGCATGAGAGACATTTGCAATAGGAGCAGTAATTTGCATATAAGCATATGGATGCTCATATTCATAACTTATGTGACTTTTATGGCTGATGGTTTCTTAAGTAAACAGTACTAGCATCTAGCTACTGTTTGAATTTGTTAATTTTATATTTTGTAATATGTCAAGGTATTCTGGCTATAGAAAAAAACCCTGAAAATGTTGCAATGTCTAAGTATTCCAGCACACACTAAATATTCTAGGAAGTAAGAAGAAGCCTAGGTTTAAAAATATACTCTTTGGCCTACTATCCCTCAGCCCCCACACTGTTTTTAAAACAAAGACCAGTGAAGTGATATGCTACTGATACACACACCCAAGGAACCCACGGGTGAACACTTCTACCACACGAACAGGGTGAGGTAAGCACATACCATTGAGTTTGCAGACATTTGGTCTGCAGATTAAACAAAGATGAAAAAAAAAAATTATACTGTGTCCAAAGATTTGCATGTTCTTGTGTGTCCTCAATATATCCTGAACAAGTACAGGATGAGTCCCCAAGGCTGACCACTGTTATTTCTTCCTATAATCTTTGCCAGCTTCCTTACTCCTTTCTGTCTTGTGCTGCAAAACTTCATCACCTCTTTTTCTGTCTCCCTTATAGTGTCCATGATGTCATGATACTAAGTTCTGGTAGTGCAGCTAAAGTTATAATATTTTGAGTATTCATGTCATTTATTTACCAAAGTGTGTTCACACAAGCAGGACCATATATCTTTTCTTCCTACTGGCTCAATTAATCTCTTCACTGCATGTTATCAAATTTCTGTTTCTTGCAAATTCTGAACATAAACACAGAAGGTGCAAAAAACGACAACAAAAACCCAACCCAAGATGTTAAAAGCTTCTGAAACATTCCTAAAAATTTACTATGACTAGAATGGGCAGTTATAGCATATTTCAGTACATTTATATAGACTTCTTGCTCTTTTAAACACCTGTTGGATCTGGGCATCTCACTGTCATCACTTCTTCTTGATATTCCTTTATATTTACCATCAGAAATACCATGAATAATGCAAATAACAAGGTCATCTCACTGAAAATGCCGAGTTATTTAAAGTCTACCACAGTAATCCTCTTCTTCCAGAAAGAAGATTTTGTCATTATTAGTGTCAACCATAGGTCACTTGAATATAAGACTTCATCAATGTCAATTAAACTCTATGACCTTCAGTAAAAGAGGAGAATCAAAGTTAATTCAAATGCTAACAAATATAATTCCTTTCATCATTTAAACACTAGTTTTATCTACAATTAATTTCTTCATATAATAAAAGTAATGGTCAATCTCATAAGAAAAATTTCTGATGGATTAAAATATTAGATTCAAAATAACTGTAAATTATTTGTTGTAATTTTCCAAATTAACAAAGACTAACAACAGGTATCTGTTCAATTAACCTCTAAATTTTTATTTAAATGCATTATAGTAAAATGTTTGACAAAACTATAATTCTTTATTGCAATAATTAAATGTATTTTCAGAATTTAAAATAATTTATGTTTTTATGAGCAGTTCTATTTAAGTCATACCAAATTTCAGGCTCTTTGTACAAGACTTTGTCGTAATTTCATACATAAACCAGGTTTATGAAAACTGTCTTGTTTTTGGTATTTTCTTCATAGTAGCTAGCATGGGGCTGTTTTGGATTTGTGCTGTGGAAACAACATTTATAATTTAGGAGTGTTTTAGTTACTGCTGAGCAGGGTTTGCACAGCATCGAGGCCTTTTCTGCTCCTCACCCCACCAGCACTGGGGGTGCACCAGGAGCTGGGAGGGGACACAGCCAGGACAGCTAATCCCGACTGAACCAAGGGATATCCCACACCACATGGCAGCATCCCAGTACCTAAAGCTGGTGAAGAAGAAGGAACTGGAGGATATTCAGAGTGATATCTTTTAGCTGAGAATTTGGTCTTGAATTATGTATTTCAGATGAGGATGTTTGTCACTCAAAATTTAGATGTCAATTCCTACAACCAGTCTCACCAGACCACCATCCTCCCAGATAACAGTTGTTATTTCACCTCTAATTTTAATGCATCTGCATTAATTTTGGTTGGCACTTTTTTTTCCTGAACTTTTCTTTTTTCTCAGTCCCTTTAAACTTGTTTAGAAACCTTTATTTAATATAAAATTCTTCCACCTGGTTTGAAATTACAACCTAGATTTAGCTGTTCTCCAAGGAATGGGAAGGTGATGTTATTTTTGAAATGCCCAAGCTATGATGAAAAACATGATCTGAGGAAGAAGTTGGATTTAGCTATACTGATTTCTTAAAGTTATTTCTAGCAAAAAGGAGAAGGGAAAATAACTGAAGATATATATATATATGTATTTAAGTTCTCATTACTTCTTCTCAAGACAAGATGTGAATGCTATTTTAAACATGAAAAAAAATTGTTCACTGTTATATTTTCCTTGTGCTCCTTCCTCATATACTGACATTTTAGCTTACCATCTCTCTGTTTCTGTTTCTAAATAAAACTTTACATGACAGTTAAAAACATAACATAGATAACAGCTGCAGCTGCAACTTCACTGTAACAAGACAGCGGAAGCTACCACACTTAAGTGCACAGATTCTTTTTGTGAAACAGTCTGGAGTGCAAATCTAGTGACCAAAAGCAGGACAGAACATGTGCTACCTTTATTTCAAGAAAGGGTAAAAGGAACCATTGTTAGAAAGAGGCACTGAATGACAGAAGCAAGAAAGCTATTGAAATGCACTCTGCTTATCAGCACAGGATCTGACAACAGCCAGGTCACTATTGTGCCTGTTTGCAAACAAAGCCCTGTCATTAATTGAATTCAAGACTGTTGATCATTTAATTTGAACAATTAGGATTAATGTGCACATGCATAAACTATGAAGCTCATGTACAAGAGAGATTTGCTTTGGGATTAAATATTTCCCAGACCTGTAGGAAAGAATTCTGTGCTCTGTACAGCTATAATAGGTTCCTGAAAGCTTGGCCAACCACAGGAAAGTGGTTGTTAAATTTGTTAAAATAAGGATTTATTGACCAATAATGCAGATGTCTACCTCTTAGCTGGCCACCTCTGGCTTCCTTTATGCTCACTTGAAAGAAAGTAGTATTCCTCTAGAGTAATTTATCTGAGTGTAGATGTCTAAAATAAAGCAGATGAGTCATTCCCCAGAAATGCATGTTTTGTTCTTTGTTCACAAAGGAACCCAAACGTATCTAAGAGACAGATCTCTACATGTTTCTACCATTCCAAATATCTAAACTAGATGAGATGGATCTCACCTTGTCTGTCTGTCTGGGTGAAAACTGTGGTTTAGTCATCACTGGTATTAGAATCTACAAAGAAAGAATAAACAATTTATAACTAGGGTAATAAAAAGATACATTTAAAGAGGAGACAGAGTTTAGATCATGTTCCAAAAACTGTGATGAAAGTGTAGAATGTGCTGGGTTTCGGATCTATTCCCATGATACAGCCTGAAAAATTAAGGGTTGGATGAGAGCAGTGATCCTCGGCTAGGAATACTATAAAGTAATTGTAAGCTTATTGCCATAATCATATACAAGCTTGATAGAAGAATCATAAGGACAGAAAAATTCAGAGATAACTTATGTGCTACACAGACATAAGAATGGAGTTTCCTTTCTTTTCTGCTTTTTTCCCCTCCCTATTCAACCCCTTCCTTAGATTTTTCTGGATTTTGTATTTATGTATTTCTATTTGCTTTCAGCTTAATTTAATTCATAGCAAGAAACGCTTGGGATAAGCAGCTGAATCCTAAGGTCATCCATTCCTTTGAACTGCTAGTCACTGCTGTTTGAAATGACAATCCCCAAATATTTGTTTCCAAGGCTGCCTGAAGTGTTGCGTGTCTTTAATAACTTGCATAGGCTCACTTGAGTGATGGTCTGCTCTCAGGTACACCATCTTGGAAAATTAAGATCCAGTGAAGTGATATTTGCTGGCAAAATTACTCTGAATTGATCAGCATATTAATTCTTATAGCCAGTTCTGAATTCATAGAATCATAGCATGTTAAGGGTTTGGAATGGACTGTAAGAATAATGTAGTCCCAACCCTCCTGCTGTGGGCAGGGACACCTCCCACTAGACCAGGTTGCTCAAAGCCTTATCCAGCCTTTTTGAGATGAGGCACCAGTCACAACATGGACAGCAGGTATTTGCCCAAGTTATGTTCCTTTTAGCCATGATACAATTCTGTTTGTCAAGGCACACAGTGAGATACAGGCAGAGGCTAGCCAGCTCTTGCTGTGTCCTCTATTACACTTCTCTGAATTGTGCCTTAGACATATATATATGACATATTTCCACCAAGTAGATTTTGCAGTTTCGGCAGAAGTTTTTTGAAGTAGCAGTTTCAGCCAAAACTAGCCTTTCATTGCCAGCTGGCTCTAAATGACATTAGAAAGGCAGAAGAGAAGTAAATACTACCTAAGACAGAAAAGAATCCTTCTCTTGGAAGAGTTTTGTGTTATGCAACACCACTTTTGAACTAAAGAAAAAAACTATAGCTAGTTGGAAAGGAAAGCACTGTCCTCCTAGAGTTATCCTGAAGAATTACAAGTGGAAAAAAACACATTTTCCTGGAGATTAGGGCAGGGGTCATTCCAGAATTGAAAAAATCTGTTTTGAAAGTTTGGATTAAGAAGATTTACAGCTGTTGTGCTTAGATATCTATTTCTATATATGCAGTGTATTGTTCTCCTTAGAAACAGAGAGGGAACTCCATCAGCTGGAGCAGTGCAGCACCAATACAGCATTTTGACAGGCTGGGGTAAAAGGAGCCTAATTTCCATCTGCTGAGGACTTCCTTGTCCACCTGAAAGGAGCTGAGACATTAGACACTGCTGACAAACTATTGCTCCAAGAATGGTAATATTCCTGTAGAGATGCACAATGAGAAGTGGTCGGTCTGGCTGACAGCCAAATTGACTCGTGGGAAGGTGAAAACAAACACAACCTGGCTGCATGAGAGTATTTAAACATGGGGTGACATCCAGTCATCGCTGATACAGCCAGACTCATGTGGCAAGCAGGCAAACCTCTCAGTGATAAAATCCAGCACAATGGTACCGCTCCTGGTGGAAATATTTTAAACCCATATTAAACATAAAACAATAGAACAGTTTAAGTTTCATTAAACTGTCAATCATTTCCACACCATTCAATTCTTTAAGGCAGAAGAATTGAGAGAGAAAAAACAGAGAAGTAGAAGCAATTGCTTCTAAATATTTTAATATTTCTTATTTCTTTTAAGGACAACTTATGGGAGCTCAAGAAAAGAAAGATCTGTTAGTCAAACTATAAGTTTCAATTTACAGGAGTATAAAAAAGAAAAATGAAAAAAATCTGTAAAGACAGCAATTTTTAATACTTCATTGCATAGACAAAGAGTGGTTGGTATTCTTGTCATAAGAATTTTATTTATTTTAGTGTTTCTAGTGTTCAATAAATGACAAAGACAATATGCCTTACAACACATAAAAAACTTCTACACAAGCCATTTTAGCGTGGCAGTTAAGCTACAGAGACAGACATTCTTTTATTCAGATTTTTTTCTCTTCCTCCCTACAGTTTCACGACAGTAATATATGTGCCATTACTACAGGACTTGTGAGATACATGCAGATTTATCTAATCAAGAGATTGAAAATGAATTGACAGAACACTAGAAACACCACTGTTTTGAAAGGGGAGAATTATGCTGCCACAGTCATTTGTCATTTTGCTCTTGATACAAATATGTTTGGGGGGTTAACAGTCTTTAGTTTAGACGAATTCACATTGCATTTTTAGTTTTAATTTCCTGAATGTTCTCTGGTAATGAGATTACCCTATTGTGTGTTTTCTAGGCAGATTTTTTTGTCTGCTACCTAGCAAATCCTATTATTTCTTGCTTTTCATCCAAGACATATTACTGTGTTTATTGCCTTTGCAAGAGAATGGCAATTCAGATTCTGAAATTGATGGGTGTGTGCACAGGTAGTATTGCAGACCTTGCCCTCTGCTCTGTGTCACAGTAAGCTTACTTTTCTTAGGGGATGGGAAGGAAATGTCTGTAAACATCACGAGTTTCTTTCCCTTCTCTTTTAAACTTCAAGGTTAGGATTCTCAAATAAATGTTAGACTGGAGTATGGATAGAGTGGTAAAAAATAGCATTATATTTTTACAGCACTCTTTGAGAGTGGTTTTGAAAAACAGTCATATAATTCTACTGAGATCATGGAAATTTTACTTGCAGCAAAGCCACATTTTTGTTCTTGCCAAAGGACAGTCCCTTCCAGGCTATGGCCCACACTGGATGATATCTGATATAACTGCATTGACAACTTGAGAGTGAACAATCAGTCCAGTTCAGATATGTGGATGCAACTGCATTTCTGTCAAATTAACCACTGTACATAGCATTAATTTTTATGCTGGCTTCATGCCAGCTGTGAGAAAACAAGTGATGTCTTTTCCAGAATCAAGCTAGAATGAAGCTTCTGGATAATACCTGATTCTGCATAAAGTCTATAAATTGAAGTAAATCCATCATTGGTTTTCTTTGGTTGGTTTCTCTTCACTGTTGATCCCATAACCAGTTTATACCAGATCAGCCTTTAGCATCCCATAAATTCAGTTTATCTTATCTGGAGCAGGAATCTAAAATTGTCTTGATTTCATCACAGACTCACAAGCTCACTCTCAAATGCAGTAAGAAAAGGAGAGACTGATTCCTTATTTCCTCTGCAGAATGGTAATGCATTTTATTTTAATTATTTACCAGTGAAGCTTTGCAATAATTCCACTGGAAGGCAATTTTTATTCTTTATCTGATAAACAATAATTAATATTGTCAAGCAAACGAGTATATTGAGAGCCAATAAAAATCACAGCACCAGTAAGAGGATGTTTTGTTTTTAGAGTTCCCAGAGTTGATCACCAGCCTTCTACAGACAAAAAAAAAAAAAAGCTGCCCATATTAATTTAGTTGGCTGGAATGCAGAAGTCTAAAAACCTTGCAATGAGAGACAGAGAAGGAAATGGAGACTGCAGAAAGCAGCATAGATGATATTAGGATTTATTGATTCATCCTGAATACTTCTTCTGGAACAAAAGTCCTCTATATACATCTTCAACAGTCAATTCAGGCATGAAAACTGGTAAAATATTTCTCTCTTATGCAGTTTTGGCAAAGCATAACAGAAACTGGTGTTTGCTAGAATAGGCAGTAATTTTAATATTCTTTATATAGCAATATCTTTTCTATGTGTGTGTGTGTTTCAGCAGATATATGATGCACCCTTTTGCATGCACACCCTTGACCACGCATAGGGCTCAAGTTTATAACAAACATTAGGGTATTGTGCAAGTTGCTGCTTTTAATCCCTGCAAAATATAAATTAACATAAAATAATGCCACATTTATATACTAATCTTTGCCTGAGGATGTCAAATCAAACTGAAGAGTCTAGGTAAAAATTGTTCCTCTCCTTTCCTACATAGGAAAAATGTGACTGGATAGCCCAAATGACCTGGTCTCAAACTATATTCTTTATGCTTAAAGTGCTTTGTGACATAAGCCCAGCATAGTTAATAGATGACTTGAAGTTCCAAGGTAAAGATTTCAGTCATAAACTTTCTCCTCCACTGCAGTAGAACCTTCTACCATAAAGATATAGTTCACCTGTATAAGACAAGACATTCAGCAGGGAGGAGGTTCAAAACCATGAAATAGTTTCTCCTAGGATATAAGGGCCATCATAAACTTCAATGTCTTCCATAACTGTAAGAAACTTTTTTCTTCATTAGCTTTGAACACCCTTTAGCAGCATTTCCACAAGGGGGGAAAAAAAGGTCCCAATCAAAATATATTTCAAAATACTAAACTCACACTTCTCAAGGAAAGAGAGTAAGGTAGAAAAAGGATGCTGTACACATGACAAACACAGACCTAATTGCTAATGGACCTTTAAAGAACTTGTATCCTTTTGTAATATAACTTGCCCTAAACCAAATGGCAAAGTCAGGACAGCAAATTTTTTGTTTCCAAATTCACTGGTGTGATCATTCCAGGATGTTTATATATTGTCACAGGGATTCAGTAGGAATTAAATGTACCTCCTGGGTCCCCTGCAAAGAGATCAGCTCTGGATCTACTACATTTCCCAGAAGCTGAGTACTACACATGAGCTGATTAGTGACATCTAACCTCAGAGACAGAAGGGGTCTTTACTTCCACTGAGCCTGACACCCCAAGCAGAGCACAACAGGAATATTTAAATGTAGTTTACTGCTTTATGCATGTGTGTGTATATACACAGAGACAAAGACCGTACGTACTACTAGAATATGTTCTTTCAGTCATCTGTATTTCTAATGGCTGACTCCGTATTCAAGAGCATTGTGTTGCATGCCACAATGTCAATAATTAGGCATGTTTCTTAATATAACAATGAAACGGTGATTTACTCTGTCTGCTGATGTTCTTTATTAGGCTGCCCATTCCAGTGATAGTGTGAAATCAGAACATCTTTATTTTCACTATATATATGTAAACACTGTAAGCAAATGTCACTGTTGTTAATGCTTTCTGTTTTCAAAAACAGTTGTGCCAGCATATCCCTGATCCTGATATTATCTATAGAACAAATCATAGACTAATTATCTTTTACTTGTAAACATATGCAACACAGCAGAAGAAACTTAAGATAAACCAAATAACAAACAAAGGGAGTGTAATTTGCCACCCAATTATCACTGGTACTCAGACTCTTAGACAGACATCTAAATCAGATGTGTGGCTCTAGAGTGACAAAAATGAAATTATTAGTCCTTCCTTCCAGCATCACACTGATTCCAAGAAGGTGAAAACCCGAATTCAGGAAGATAATTAACTTGCTAGTTCACATCTAGGTTTCCATCCAAGTGAAATGAAACGTTAGGAGACAAATAAGGACTAGTCTTGCTGTATCTGAGCCTTAGGTACAGTCAGCAAAAGTGGTTATATTTTAGCTGATCGTTACTTTCCCCTGATAAATTGTAAATGCCAATGCAGTGTCTCCTAGTCCCCTTCAGTACAAAGTCAAATGTATTTGTTTTATCTCCTGCTGCAACTAACTTCTGACCTCACTCTTATATGCATGTTTTATTTTACACACTGAGTAGTTCCACTGATCTGCATCAGCACTTCAGAGAGAGGATATGGCCTGAGAAACAAAACTACCCTCAAATTTATCATATTTTCTTTCTTTCCTTAAATAATTCAAGTGATATAACTCTTTAGATAAGGAACAGTTGCACTCATGTACACACATAATATCATAGCAATTTTCCAATGATAAAAGGGAAGAACACAAAGGGGAGGATGAAGTCCCACTGTGAATATGAATGACCACGCATTTTCTTAACAGCTGATGCATCAGAACAACCGTACTGCACCAGGTGACACTGACAGAAGACTGCAATTCTGAGCCTCCTTTAGTAAATCAACGTCTTAGCAACACCATGACAAAGCTACTTATGTTTGTTTTTTCAGGTTGTTTGAGGTTTTTTTGGTTTTGATGGGTTTTTTTTTGGTTTTTTGTTTTTCTTTAGTGGGTATAGCCCCATTCTTATTAGAGCTTATATTAACTTAGGGAAAAAATACATCCTTTCTTTCCCAAAGAAGAAAAAGCACATCCAAAACTGATTCAACTACTCCAAAATTTGTGTCCTCCCTCAAAAAGGTTGCCTCCTTAAAAACATACATAACAAAACATTCTAAAATTTATTGTACACCAAGCTGAAGTAATTCAACCATTAATTGCTCAGAATCTAATTAAATTGTTTTCATCTGTCTTAAACATGTTGATTTTATGATATGGCTTCTTTTATTGTGGGTCACTCCAACTTTATTAGTGCTCTCTGTCAGCACTGACATAATCTTAACAATTTTTTTTTCCTGATAGACAAATTTATTCAGTGACAAGAAAAGAAGAAAAAAAAAGGGCTGCTCCACAAAGTAAAAAACAACCATATACTCATAAATGCAATATTGTGGTTTGGTGTCCATAACACTTTCTTTATTGTGTTCCTGTCAAAGGGAGGCCATTTGTCCATTCATAGAGCTGTTGCAAGACTAACAATGCAGCGTATTTTTCTGTATTTATCTGATACATCCCCTTGTCCCTAACCCAGCTAATTGCTACTTAATTGCTACTGCCTTTCAGGGTGGTATATCACTGGTACTCCTGAAAGCCTTTTTTTTTAGTTTTTAACACAAAATGTTTTTGTTACATGAAGCCAAATACAGGATGGTTTATCAAGGCAAAGGTATTCCAAATCACTTATTTAGAGGAATGTTGTAACATTTAGATACATTTTATTCTCTTAAAAATGCATCCTCTGTGTTTATTCTTGTTTTGCCATCCCTGGATAATGAAGGGCTGGCTGATGTTATTTTGGGACTTCTCTCCACCATTTCCAACAGTCTTGGGATTCCTTGAGTTTCCAGTCAACTGGAAGCTGAAAAATCTTGTCCCAGTTTTCAAAAAAGATAAGAAAGAAGACCCTGCTAATTACAGGCCTGTAAGTCTCACTTCAGTGCCTGGTAAAATTTATGGAGAAAGTTGTTCTGGAAGTTACAAGAAGTTATGAAAAACACCTAAGAGGCAGCTCAGTCATAGGTCATTGCCAGCTCAGGTTCATGTCCTGCTTAACCAACTTCATTTCATTTCATGATGAGGACACCCACCTAGCTGGAAAGACCAAGGAAAGCCAGTAGATGTGGTGGTTTGGTATTTAAAAAGGTTTGGATAGTGTCTCCCACAGTACACTTCTGGGCAAAATGTCCCACATACTAGTCCACAGAAAAGTGCATAATACCTTGGGTGAGCAATTGGCTGTCAGGTTGTGCTCAGTGGATTATAGTAAATGGGGTTACATCAGCCTGGCTGCCAGTGGGCTTCCCCAGGGCTCAGTTTTAGGGACAGTGCTCTTTAATGTTTTTACAAATGATCTGGATGCAGGAGTCAAGTGTACAGAAAGTACGTTTGCCAGTGATACTGAACTAGGAGGAGCTGTGAACTTCTCAAAGGTAGGAAGGCCTTAGAGAGACCTGGATAGACTCAAGAGTTGGGCAATCACCAACCATACAAAATTTAAGAGCAAGTGCCAGATTCTACACCTTGGATGGGATAATAAGGGTTGTATATACAAACTGGGTGACAACAGGCAGAAAAGCTGCCTCAAAAAAAGGAATCTGGGGTCTGGGTCGATGGCGAGTTGGACATGAGCCAGCAGTGCCCTGGCAGCCAGGAGGGCCACCCGTGTCCTGGGGGCATCAGGCACAGCATCAGCAGCCAGGCAAGGGAGGGGATTGTCCTCCTCTGCTCTGGGGCAGCCTCACCTCGAGTGCTGGGGGCAGTTTTGGGTGCCACAAGATAAGGAGAACATCAATCATCAAAGTGTGTCCAGACAAGCACAACCAAGATGATGAAAGGTCTTGAGGGCAAGACTTAGGAGAAGGAGCTGAGGTCACTTGGCTTGATAAGTTTGGAGAAGTGAAAACTGAGGCATGACCCCATCAAAGTCTACAATTCCCTCAAGGGACAGAGAAGGGGATGCTGATCTCCTCAGTTGGGTGACTGACCATAAGACATGAGGGGATGGAATGGAGTTACATCAGGGGAAGTTCAGATTGGACATTGGATAAAGGTTCTTCACTGGGAGGGTCACTGGTCACTGGAACAGGTTTTCCAGGGAAGTGGTCACGGCCCCAAGCCTGTCAGAGTTCAAAGAGCGTCAGGATGATGTTCTTAGCCATATGATTTAGTGTTAGTTAGTCTTGTAAGGGGCAGAAAATTGGACTTTATGATCCCTTTCAAGTTGAGATATTCTGTGAGTCTATGATCTGTGCAAATCTCTGAATCATTACTTGCTGATACAATAAAATTATGACATGTGTAAACTTGATCAAGAGATTATTTTTTCTGTTGTTTTAAACATCTTATATTGAGTTATCAACATAATCTTTTTCTTTTCTATTATGCTCTACCGAGTTTACAATTTTAAAGTGTCTCTAAATGTTTGAAAATTAATTCAAAATGAGGGAATAACTAGAACAAGGCTAGTGGGACCACAGTTATGTCCTTTCTATCGCAAGTTTGCAACACTAATTGATGCAGTTAGCTTTTCTTTTTCCCTGGGCCCTATCTCTGTCTGAGTGCCTATTTTTCTCATGTCCCAGGCCCAGTATTACATGAAAATATAACTTATATTAAAAAAAAAATGAAGTCAAGTTTCTAACAGTTATGTTCAGGGAAAGAAAAAAAAAAATATATATATATATACCTGTGCAGTTATTGGATAAACCAGATTTTTTAAAAAATGGTAAGAAAATTATGCTTGACACTGGGGTGTTTGACTGGATTTGGTTGTTTTTTTGTTTTTTTTTGTGTGTGTGTGTGTGTGCAGAGATTAAGCTTCTGAGTGACTCAATATTTCCAGTTAAGAAACTGACTGCTCTGAAGACACAGCTTCTGTCTTGCCTTATTGCAACATATACTTTAAATCATTTTTCCCAGTTTTGTTTCCAGTCCTCTTGTTTCTGATAATTGCAAATGATTCAGCTTTATCCTTCTGAATTCAGACTATTTTCAATCTTACACAGCGCTCTCATCTTTTTGATTGTTCTTCCAATCAGCAAAGTTGTTTGGCAAAAATATCTTCACTTGCTTTTATGAGACATAAAATGATGGAATATTTCTGTACCTTACCTTGATTCAGTCACCTCAAACATTAATAAGAGCAAAGTTATTTCTGTCATTGGCTTTTTATTTTTCCTCAAAAAACACAAGGGATTGAGTGTATTTTGACTGTTCTTTTTGCTGTATAATATTATTACTTTCACCTATCTAGATTGATTTTGATATAAATACTTGTTTATAACAAAGAACAGAGGAAATAGTCAAATATAGCTAGTACATTACAGACGGGTTCTTTTATTATGACTTTTTAGAGCAAGAAATGTATTTCACCAGAGATTTACACCATATTTGTTTAAAATGTCCTTACTGCATTCATACTAAGTTCAGGCAAGCTTTTATATAGTCAAAAAATTATTTTTCATTAACATAAAGTTGAAATTTACATTTACATGAAGATATAATTTCATGCTTTAATTTCTTATTAAGAAATAGCTAAAATTGATTTAGTATTTTCATTTTAAGTCAGATTCTGATTTTTCTATTAATGAAAAGAAAAATCATAACTATTTCTGATGTGTCACTGGTATGTAGCACTTGCATTGAAAGAAGCTTTGCATTACATTTCCATAAAATAGAAAAGAAGTCAGTCAAGGACCTAGACCTGCAAATATCACCAGAGTTTGAAGGATTAAATCCCTATCTGGGTGTGCTGTTTGAGATCAAAATTTAATGGAAACTTTCAGAATTTAAAAATGTGCGCAGTGAAGTATATAAGGTATATAATTAAAAGGGAGATATTTGTGGATGGCAGGACCCAAAGTTCTGTCACTGGCCTAATTTTTCATTTTTTAAAATAAAACCTGCTGTTAATATGCTGATTGTAGCTTTGACTTATCCAAAGGTCGGTTTAGCATCGGTAACCGACTATATACAATGTAATGTGCCTTCAAAAAGTCAAAATAAGGCTTGGGATGGTTGATCAATTTACTACTCGTAGTTTTCCCTCCAAGGGCATGCTAAAAATGTGTCTTTTTTTACTAACTGTTCAGCTTCTGAGCTGCCAGAGTAGACGCCAGAGCATTTTATGGTAAACAAACATATGTTTTAGTTTGCCTTAAATTCAAGCTTGCAAAGGACAGCAATGCTATTTCAAGCCAGTTTGAACAATGTGCAGTCAAGACTAGGAAAGGCAACTGTACAGACGCAGCAATCCCCATATGATATTGAGATACTGCATTGTCTAAACTCAGTGATCTCTGCCTTCCTAATCAATCTGCTACCTCTTCTTGATCTTTGTTGTGGTTTAACCCCACCACGTAGCTGCTTGCTTGCTCTCCCCCTCCACCCTGATGGCATGGGGAGGTGAATCAGAAAAAAAGTTAAAAGCTAGTGGGTTGAGATATGGACAGTTTCATATTTGGACAAATTAAAATATAATAATAATTATTATTGTAATGAAAAGGGGAGAGAGAGAAGAATAAACCTCAAGAAAATCAAGTGATGCACAAGGCAATTACTAGCCACCCACTGACCGATGTCCAGGCTGTCCCTTAGCAGGGATTGATGGCTCCAGGCCAGTTTCCCCCCATTTATGTTCTGAATGTGATGTTCTGGGGTGTGGAATGTCCCTTTGGCCAGTTTGGGTCAGCTGTCCTGGCCCTGCTCCCCCCAGATTGTTGTGCTTCCTGGCAGAGCATGGGAAACTGAAATCTCCTTGACTTAGGGTAAGCACTGCTCAGCAACAACTAAACCATCAGGGTGTTATTATCCTTGTTCTAGATCCAAACCACAGAACTACACCAGCTACTGGGAAGAAAATAACTCTATCCTACCTAAATCTAGGACAATGTCAAGTTTTTGGTGAGCCTCATCTGGCACAGTTTGGTCTTGGCATTGGGCACAGAAAAGAGGCAGGTTTCAGATTCATAATGATTTTACTAGAATTTACAGTCTGTTACATGTTACAGTTTGAAAATGACATAACATTGAGTAACACAAAAATACTGTCACAAACACTGTAAGAGTATCAACAACAGATATTTCTGAAGTGTTCAGTAACCTGTACATGCATGTCTCTGACACCACCATTAACACTGATGTCAACATCAATGTTTAATTGCGCACTACAAAAGGTTTTCTACCACTTCTTTCCAAAGCCTTCTCCAAAGACCCCCACCCTCAGTCTCACACTACTTAATCTTTCTCTTTACAGGCATATTATTCTTTCCATCATTCTCTTCCCCTTGCCTCTATTTTCAAAGAAAAACCAAAAACAAACAAACAAAAAAAAAACCAAAACAAAACAAAACAAAACAAAAAAGAAAAAAACAAAAAACCCAAACCAAAACAACCCACTTAGTATGAGGAATGTAAAATTTCTTGGCATTTAAATATTTTCTCTTCCAAGCTGGATTAAAAGGCAAGGAGGTTCTTACTTATTTTATTGAGTGTTTTCTTCTTTTTTTTTTTAATGGTGAAAGGAAGTAATGTGGTATTTATTGCCATTACTCTATTCATTCAACTTATGTCGACTTCTTAATTGTTTTTGAAAATTTGCTTTATCGCTCAGGGATATGCCATCTAAAACAGGCGCAGTGACAAGTATCTTTTGATGCAGTATGTTGAAATGTACTGTTCGTTTATATAGATTTTTTTCTTGTTCAATTAAAGGAATAAAACTAAATTATGTTTACCTTACCTGCAGAGTTTGACATTACACTAAACAAAACTCAGTTTTCAGTGTTCTAAAGATAGCTTTCAGATAGCTTCAGCTTTGATTTAACTTAAATTTGAATTTTATTTTTGCCTTTCTGAAACCTCATCATAACATATTTATAGTCATTTTTCTATTGAGAACACCAGTCTAGGTCAATCTCATAATATTACATTAAAGCATGATGTCAAGTAGCTGAGTTTCTTTTAAGAAGGCTTTGTTATCTTTGAAAAAGGCACAGAACACAGAGTTTATGAAACTATAAAGAATCAAGCTGGACATAATCAATGCGAACTATAAAAATACATATTCAAATGCAAAGTGTATTTCTAACAGACAAGTCCTTTAGGACAACTGAAATTGAATGCTTTCATATCTTAAACATACTTTTATTATGACTTAATCAGAGCAATTTGATTTCATAGTTACTGAAGCAGAGCTCTTTGCAAAACTGCAACTACTATTCAATTATTTTTTGTCCCTCTGCATGACATTTTTTCCATTTTCATCAAGATTTTGACACAGGTCACTTAAAATCAATTGCAGAAAAAGTTTTTGAGAGACATGTTACAGACGTTCATAAGCTCATTTCCAACCTTTCCATTATTTTTCTATATTTTAGATTGGTTTAAAGTCAAATGTGTTTATGTATTTTATTGAGTCAAGAGTTCAGTGGGAGTTGCTTGGGAAATAGAAGGCACATTGAGAGCAAAGAATTATTCATTGTGATACTTCTAGTGAATGTAGCTAGGAATATTAATATTGGTGGTTTTATGTTGGTTTTTTGGTTTTTTGTTTTTTGTTTTTTTTTTTTTAAGGAGAAAAATTAAAGAACTGAACAGTTTACTGAATGGCAAATAAAGGTGTCATAACAAATGTTGGATGTGTACCCCTAGAGCTGTGGCCACACCCATAGAAAGAGTATGTAGCAAAACCAAAAAACATGTTTCACTTCCAAGGTATTACAAATTTCATCATGGAGTTAATTATTACAGTTTATAAATTTATACATTATTTATTAATACTACATTTATATATTACAATTTATAAATACTTTATAGATATATGTTTGTTATTGGCTACTGATAGCATAATAATGTCTAGAATGGCAAACCAGGAACAGTTTCCCTGCACATGCTACCAAAAACAAACAAACAAAAAGAGAGCTAATGCCACAAACAACTCACTGTTTTAATAAAAATGCTGAGGTTGCTGGCAGCTCCTGAGCTACCTCATCACCAGGACTCTGCTCTAGGAAAATGGGAAACAAATACTTGCCCCAGATACATTTTAAATATATTTTTTTCAGATCTTGATATTAGTCAGAAACTGCAGAAAACCCTAGTGCCTAATTTGTTTCCAATAAGTGAGTAGTTTATGACAACCAAAGGCAGCTTTTGAAAATAAGGAAGAGAAAAAATGCTTACAGAACCAGTGCACGTCACAGTCTCTTGAAAATGAAGTGCATTACGGCAGACATAAAAGAGCATGCTGTAGTAAGACAAGCTGTAATGAGTTCAGTGTGTTAGTATGCAAGTTATGAAAGATTTCTCTTCTTTAATACAACATTTTTCATTATCATTAGTCCTTGAGGTACATGCCAACCTTTTGCTGGTGAATATAAATGATGGAAAGCCTCTAGGAAAGAAGGAATCACAGCTTTTTCCTTCTTGTTTTGAATTGTTGCACTACACAGTTTTGCACACATATCAAAGGCAGAGATATAAAGATTCCTGATATCACAAGCTGCAATCCTTAAGAATTTTTGACTGAAAATGAAAGTAATGCAAAATCAAATTTATTTCCACAAGAGCTACATTAAAATCTTCATAAATAAATAGATTTAAGAAAGAAACATCCATGTAATTAAAGACTGTGGTTTAAGGGTTAGTTCAAAGAAAAGTACTCTTTGCAGATCTTATAAATGAAAAGGAAAATCAGAAAAACAGGGTTCTATTTTTCTCAGAAACCGACATTTCAGCTCATATATTCAACTAAAAATAATGTTAACAACAGAAAAGAAATGTGATGGAGCATTTCTAAATCATCTGTGGCTCTGTGCTGTTTGTCAATACTGTTTTGGCATTTTTGAAAAAGCACCTCATAAGGGTAAAATTACGACCTTAGAAGCTTCACTGTGTCTAAGCATGGACCTAGAGGCCAAGCATCCAACTAATTGACAAGTATGCAACTGGTGTGGAAGGATGGTTTTGTGCCAAATAAACCTTTCCTTTAAGCAAGTCATGAAGATATCCTCAGGCTTCCTAACTCAGAATTTTCCTTACACATACTGGAAAGATATTGCATTTGGGAAGCTTTTTTTTTCTTTTTCTTTTTTTTTTTAATGATCTTCAAATTATATTGGAAAAAAAAAGCAGTAACACAACACCAAACTCCCAAAACAAAAAGCAACTTTGACAGAAAAATTAGTAATATTACAGAAATAGAATTTTGAAAAAAATGTCCTTAGTTTTTTGTACAACTATTCTGAAGGAGAAAAGTATAATATCTTATGAGTGAATTATAAATAATTTTTACCAATCATTTGTAAGTAATCCTCAGTAGACATAACAGAAAAGAGTGAAAATATGTATATTATGTTTCTCTTTTATTTTGAGAGAAGGACAAAAATAAGCTAGCAATTTACTAAAAATTTCACCACAATTTCGGAAAAATATCTCTAATCTTGAGGTTGTGGTATACTGAATGAAAAGGTCACTTAGGAAATGAGAATTAGCTGGAATCAGTTCTGAACAAAACCAAATTTGACTGCTAGATAACATATCATTGTAAGCAACATAAGCCATTAATTTTAACAATGGACTCTCATGACAAATTCCATTAAATTCTCCTAGAGAACTGGAATCTATTATACTTTATCTACTCTAGGAATATCTTCCTACAATCTTTATGATTGTCTCGCTAATTCATATCTGTCCATGGTAATATTAATATTTTTTTTTTTTATAACAAATGTGAAGAATATGCATTTTTTATGTCTTCAAATGCCTGTCTAAAGCACCCAAATCAGCAAAGATTTTTTGTAAACTCAGTTCTGTAGGCATAAACAGTTCCATTAAAGATAACAGGCTTGGTTAAAACTAATCCCACACTAGATTGGATCTACGACTCAATTTTCTGTAATGTGAAATACACTCCACCAACCTAACCACCTCCAAGAAAATTATCAGATATGAGTTAATTCTTTTTGCTTGTATTTCTTTATGGGGTTTTTTCCTCCTAACTATCTTTCCACACCTTGTTCTATTTCTAAATTCCTAGTAAAGAAAAAAGTTAAGCAAAGATTCAATCAACAAAATAGCCAGTTGCCATTTTATTTCCTTTATATTGGCATGTTAAATCATGATATATTCCCTTGTCAGAATGACTTTCGCCTTGCCCCAGAATGCTGACTGTAACTTGGGTTTTACATGGAAAGTCAAAGAGGAATCATTATTTTCCTGGTTACTAAATTTTTTGGTAATTTAAAACATCTGTTAATATTTTCATTGAGATGCTGAAATCAAGATGTTTGAACAGTCACGAGGTCTTACTACAGCAAGAACATTCCCAGAAGAGTGACATTTCCTAAATCACCCCAGATTAGGAATCCCTGAGCTGCCCCAGTTTGTTGGTGCCTAAAAGAGTTTCCTCAAAGTAGCAGCTTTGATTGGCCCTTTCCTTACACTTTGTCCCCCGCTTTTTTACCTTTTTTTTTTTT
>VZRO01004511.1:137115-175619 GCA_013397915.1 Daphoenositta chrysoptera
AATAATAAAATAATAATATAATAATAAGCAGAGGAAATATTACACACTTAGGGAGTCATCTTTCTATTGTGACTGGTACTGGTTCACAGTAAACCAAAACAGCCTAAGTCCCTTCCAAAAGCACACAAAAGACCATTTCAGGTCATCATGAGTATTATTAGAGTAAAGATACTGAGAGAACCCTGCCTGTCTGACATGGCTGTAGGCCTTGTTATCAAATATTCTATATCATTACAGCCAGAATCCAACCACACAGCAAGACTATTTTGCACCCTTTATCAATTTTGCTTCTTTCTGCTTTCCTCTGTCTCAACGGTGCATGCAATTTCCTTTCTTGTTATTGGTATGCAAATTCACCTGCTCCCAAAATAGCTCTCCTGAAAGACTGTTATTATATTTGAAATGCAAGGTATGTACACCCACTTGTCAATTGCATGAAATAGCTGTGGCAATTATAAATTCCTCTGAAGGGCAACAAACATTTGCCATAGATGGAGACTAAATTAATTCAGGCATTTGCAAGATACAGACTTGGTTAACCTACCAGAAAAATCCATTTTTCTCGTATATACCATAAGCTTGTCATCTTCTTTTTCAGAGATGCTTCCAGACCCTTCAAATATGAACTTTTCTGGCAAGCACCATCTGTCATTCTCTCCTGTGAGGGTCCCACATGTCGTTTTTTTTTAATTTTTCTTTAATGTCAGTCATCCTTCATATGTCATCCATCATATGACCAAAAAGAGGGTTTAGGACCTCCAAGAGAAGACAAGAACATGCCAACACACCCACTTGTAAGACTTTCACAACTCAATCACTGGACAGCCTTATGTACACCCCAAATAAGGGAAAATAATGTTAGACCTTAAGCTTCACCCTGTTGCTTACATGAGGAGAAGAAGAGACCAAGGTGCTTAAAGGAGCACCTAAAAAGTAGCTCAAAACACAAATGTGAGTGGCACTACACTAGTTTTTAGATAGCTGTCACAGTTCAGGGGTAGAAGGTTTAATAAAAAGTGAAAGATGAAAGAGAGAAGTCCTAACTAAATAATTGTTGTCCAGATATAGAAGGAATTCATTCTCTATTAATATCAGAAAGGGGTCTGTCCATGTGAACTATTAAGGTGTTGCTCTACTGTAGTGCCTTCAGTTTCCAGCTATTGTGGGAGGACCTCAGGATAGCCAACACCACACAAAGATGAAAAACCTTATTAACACACTGAGGGCAAAGAATCCCATGGGTTGCGAGTAGGTGCAGAGAAAAGAATTATACTGAGCTGATAAGAGTGGATGTGTTAACTGTTCCAAGGAGAAATCCTGTCTGGTTGTAATTTATCCTGCTGTAAAATGGGGCCACCAGCTCCACTGTCATATGAACATATGAACTCAGCTCTAGGAAGAAGACTATGTGATACTGTGAACCATGATGGTCTGCTCCTAGGCAGGCATCAAATGAACATTTCTGTTTTCACCTCCTCCCAGAGCCAGGGGATAGGCCTGTATTCAAAGAGCCAAGATGACATGTTGAATAAACATGTATGTACCTGGATCAAGAGCAGGAATTCATTGCTATGCATTTAACATGAGTGATAATGGAAGGGAAATCCAGAGGAAAAATTCACAGTTCTGGAAAACCTGTAATAATTTTTCTTTGTGCTTTAATTTGGATGGAGAAGAGGACTGGCCCTGCTTTAGAGCTGCATAAACTCTGGCAGAAAGCTGTGGTCTTGCAACATTGTCTTTTGAATGTTTCCTTAAATAGCACTAACCTGATATTCTAACTAATAACTGGCAACAGACTGGAAATACTCACAAATACCTTGGCCTCATAACAGTTATGATAAAAGATCACCATATTCATTATTTAAAATCACACTAAAAAAAAAAAAAACCCAACAAAAAACAACAAACCAATCAAACCAAATTAAAAATCCCAGCTCACTCATATGATATTGTCCAAAGTCTGTTGCAAAACCCTTCAGTAATCCTGAATCTTACTACTTGTTCTGCTGTTTCTAAGCTTGTGAAGGGATTGGAGATATCCAAATACTTGCAGAGATAAGTAGCACTTCTTCATGGGTTTAGCAGTGATACAGACACGTAACCTCACGGGCACTGACTCCCAAAGTGCTACTACATTTTTCACAATTCTCATCTATGCTTCTGGATATAAACTGCAACAATCAAATGCTGAAACCCTGAGCAGAACCAGACAAAAAGGAAGTTCACAAGAAATTAATTAGGCACACAGCTTTTGTCTGAGACTAGCAAAAAGACAAGGCTGCCCATCTACTTAGTGTTATAGCTTAAGGTTCATTTCTGGGAAGAAAACAATTCTGTGGAACTGGTGAGTATACAGGTTGATTGAAATTATTATGATGATGAATAAATACAAGCATTTAAATTGTCAAACTGCTTAATATTATGTTAAACAGCAAGTCATCAATCTTTCCACCTGTTAGGTCATCGAGCAGGAAATACTTGTATGTCATAGGTATGCACACTTAGTCTGTTAAATAACATAGCTCCTTCTCTGAGCTGTGGATACAAACTACTCTGCCAAAGCTTCTAATTAGTAGTGTTCGTGTTTGCAAGAGGCATACATAAAACATCTAACACCTACATTAAAGTTTAAAAACCTTTACTACAGATGCAAAGCTCATCCATTTCTTAAACCACCCAGATAACATCTCTTACCAGTACTTTGATATGCAACACCTAGAAAAATTAAGCTCCCATGGTAATCAAAATTTCCTTAATTTTCATATTTGTGTGATTGTCCTAATCACACATTCAAACATAATCCTTTCAATGAAGAAAATTTTTCCTGTTAGCTAACCTAAACCTGGTGCAACTTGTGGCTGTTTCCCCTTGTACTATCACTTGTTACTCAGAAGAAGAGACAGACTCCCACCTAACCACAACCTCCTTCCAAGTGGTTGTAGAGATCAATAAGGTCTCCATGAACCTCCTTTTCCCCCAAACACCTCCAGCTCCCTCAGCTGCTCCTCATAGGACTTGGGCTTCAGACCCTTCACCATCCCCATTCCCCTTCCCTCGACACGCTTCAGCAGCTCAGTCTGTCTTATAGTGAGGGGCCCAAAACTGGACACAGGATTTGAGGCGTGGCCTCACCAGGTCCCAGTACAGAGGGACAATCGCTGCCCTGGTCCTGCTGGCCACACTATTCCTGATGCAGGCCAGGATGCCATTGGCCTTCTTGGCCACCTGGGCACTGCTGGCTCATGTTGAGCTGCAGTCAACCAGCACTCCCAGGTCCTTCTCTGCCAGGCAGCTTTGCAGCCACCCTCCCCCCAGCCTGTAGCACTGCCTGGGGTTGTTGTGACCAAAGTGAAGGACAGTTCTTGTTAAACCTCATATAATTGGCCTTAACCCATCAATCCAGTCTGTGCAGCTCCCTCTGCAGAGCCTTCCTAACCCTCAAGCAGATAAACAGCAAACTGACTGAGAGTTTACTCCATCCCCTCATCATTAATGAAGAAACAGAACTGGCCATACTGAGCCCTGGGGAACACCAGTGATGTGTGCTGTTATGTTGGGCCCCTAACTGGAGGTAACTCCATTTACCATCACTCTCTGGGCCCGGCCACCCAGACATTTTTTTCATCTAGTGAACACTAACAGTATTTTGGCAACATTTTCTTTTACTGAATAGTTTGTCTTGCCCTTTCTAAATGTGAAGTGGGAGACTGGCACTTATTAATTCCTCCACCAGCAAGAAACTTTACAGCTTCTAGAAACTTAGTTATGCTTTACAATACAGCACTAACGATAACAATTTTTGCATCAGTTCCTAAGAAAGTCAAAATATTGCTTGATCAAAGGCAATCTTTGTTTGTTCTGTGGATTTTTTTAATCCTATGCAATCACTGCTTAAACTAGGTCTGTGATGTAACTATGACCTTGGGAGTATGATTTTGGTCTAGCGAATACTCCTACATATATTCAAAAACCTGCATTACTTACGTAAATAATCTCATTGCACAATTTTGCACAGGCTTTGCATTCCAAATAAATATAAGCTTTCCACCGATTTTGGTGGAGAGTGGTCCAGCGGCACTGGCTAAAGATCTGTTTTACTTGAAGATTTCTGCACAAAAGAGATATGAGAACTTATTCTAAACCTGTGCTGGGTCCTATATAATTTTATTTAATGTCTCTTCAAGGATGACATTTTACCTTCTGTAACAGATTTCTAATGTAAAAAAAAAATAAAAGAGACATATTAGATGTATGATCTTTAGAAAAGATTATTTAACACACACCTGTCAAATATACTCATTCTGCACTAGACTCATATTGAAGACCTTAGAGGTATTTTGTATGACTGCGGCAGGTTGTGACAACCTTCCTGTGTGCATCTTCAAGCCAGTCACTACTGGTTACCCTCTGCTTTAATGGATGAGCCCACAGTATCCAACCAGCTCCCACCATGGCATATGTAGGGCCACAGTGCTGCAACTGGGCTACTGTGGAGGACTTGAAGTTCACAGATTCCTGCCTGCAGCGCATATCAAACATGTCAGGTGAGCACTACGCAGCCCTTTCTTATCACATCTTCTGATGTGCCAGACACGTACTGCCATCACATGTCCTGACGTGGATTCTCACCTGTCTGGGAGTACAACATTTCAGAAGTCTGGTAGCTACAAGGGTCAGAAAGGCAGCAACTGAATAAAAAATAATGTAAATGTAAGTCAGTTGAAACTGCTACTAGAACCTTTAAGTTTAACAGTTCCTCTGTGTCTATAATACATCACTTCTGAATCGGTGTCTCTGTTACACCAGAAGAGAAGCTTCATTGAAAAGATTTAGGGTTGGGTTTTTTTAAATATTTACAATAACAATAATAATAATTATAATAATGATAATAACAATGACAACAACGTCAACAACTTTAAAAACCCAGCCTGAAGCAATTGCTCCTTGAGTCTGCCTGCAAAATATGGTGGGTTTGTTAGCTATAAAACTAGAGACGTATGCAATACTATTAAACTCAATTTAAAAGATAATAACTCAGCCGCCAAGAATCAAGCAAAACAATAGAATTTATTTTTAAATAAGCCTGATCTCTTTCAACTTGTGTAGCCTGCCTGCTAGGCACTGATTTGCGGTAATCTGTATTCAGATCTGGATCAGGTTTAGGTTCAGTTGCTATGGCTCCCTGCTTTAAGCTCTCCTTACACATTCACTTCGCTCTCCCATAATCTTTTATGACAGATTTATTGTTAAAGAAACTAAATTTTGGGTTTCTGAAGGCTGAAGAACAAGCAGTACTTCCTTGCGTCTATTAAAGCCAGGCAGGGCTGTATGCAGAGGACGAGGAAGGACACAGACCATTGCCCTAAGGGTACACACTGTCCATACCTGGCTGTGCCTTCAGTGAGGTGCAAGACACATCACCTTTGCAACCCTACATAAACCAAGCATATGCTTAAACATAACCACTCCATGACTCCCACCTGAGGAGCATTTACCTCCTGCTGCTGTCTGCCCCTGCTCCTCCTGGGGTGTTTTGCCATCGGCTTTAGTCAGTCAGATGACACTTGGTGACATGGATCTCTCAGGACAGATCTTGAAATACTCAGATCTAGGAGAAGCAGTGAGGTCAACTAGCATTTAAATAAATCATGGCAAAACTATTTGTCCATTCCTATCATTATGGAATACAGATATGGAGTTTCTTAGTTATAAGAAGCACTCAGAAAATTTAATCCTTTTTATAAAATGTCAAACGTTGTCCACCAAGCTTTCATCTCTGTTGTGGAAATCTGTCTGTTGGTAGAAAACCAATAAAGAAATAGGAAGAGATCTTGCACCTGTTTCTCCATCCCATTACCTCTTTCCTATAACCACAGAAATCCAAGGACAAGATAATTACCAGGATACCACAATACCAACACCATAACAGTGGAGTGATGTTGCAGACAGTACTTATTATGTTGTGGACACACCCTACAGATATTTGGAAAGATTTATGGTAGAATAGTAGTATTTTTTTTCCATTCTACTGACAGTGAAACAATAAATCATAAATTTAATCTGCTCTCCCCCGGTAAATTTAACCTTACTTCTTTAACCTTTTCACTCTAGTTTTCTTACACATTTAGACATATGACTACATCTACCAGAGATGCACTGTGTTTTGTGAGGGTAAGACTGTTGGACCTTTCTCTCTTTACTGCTATGAGAGTAAATAGAATATCAGAAAAAGAAATTAAAGTGACTATGAACGTGCACATTTATCCTACCTATTGTCCTTAATAAAACTTTCTCCACACATATGGTGTCTTCCACCACCAGGGTAACATTTCATGTATTTTGCTCATACTGTCTACACAAGATCTCTTACAACATTGAATCTTACCAACCTGATATGGTGCAGTGACATTCCATCAGTAAGAATAATTCATTTTAATAATATTTTTTAAAAAAACCAACTATTTTAAAACATATATGTAAAAGACAAAGTAGGACAAAATATGCTATCCAGATCATCTCTGTAATGACTATGAGACTTCTCTTATGCTCTCAGTCCTCTTGGAACTGCTTTATTTGTAATTTTTGGCAGTTACCTCAATGTAGCACCTTATGGTACTTTATAATAAGGAGTACTTGTTCTGTCCAAATATAAACATAAACTGTGATGGAGTTTGATTTCATGCAGTTCAGTGTACTACAGTGATATATGCATGACATATGTAAAAAAAATTGGTTTACCCTAATGGATAATGAACACACAAATCAAAATGACCCATCCCTAGTAAGCACCACAAAGTTGGCCAGAATTATATGCATTAAGTACAAAAATTAATTGTATACATTATTTTTATACAGATATTAATATATCTTGAATTCTTAAAAGAATCCCATACAATTCCAAGGATCAGTTTGACACCTTAATGCCTGATGTTTTTCATTACCCTCAAGGCAGCAACAACATCTTTTGCTTTCCTGATCTTTGATATTAGTAATAGAGAACATGTATCACTAAGAGTTTAAAGATGACCCTCTGAAAGGGATTGTGATGTTTCTTGTGTTAACTATATTTTAGCCGTAGCCCTTTTCTGACAAAGCTGCTTAGATCAGCAGCACCTAGATTTGTATATCTATGGACAAAGTTATATGCTGGAGCCTTCCTTTGCATCTCAAATCACAACCTCTTGCCAGCAGTTTAGAAGTAATACAGATCTGTATTTGACACCATCTTTTTCAGCTGTATTACCTATTTTTTTGATTTTAGTGTTCCTGAAGCTGACAGGATGCCCAACCTCCTCACTATGCAGCACTGCCGTTTCTAGTATAAGACATAAGAAAAAACTATGGCAGATTTGAACTGAAAGTGCATTATCAGCTTTCATTTTGGAAATCAAAATAAACTAAATCAAATTACTGCTACCTCGAATAAATAGTCCTCTGAGTGGAACAGTTCAATTTAAATAATCTACTCTGAAGAGTATTTAGAATTCCTTTCAGAATTCACTTCTTACTTTCAATAGTCATCAGTGCCCTTTTAATAGTCATTTGTGGCTTAGTGATCACTTTTAGGTTCTCTTCTATTATAGAAATGACACTGTGAAAGTCCTAAGTGGTCCTCACTGAGTTCTTAAATTAACATTGAGAGTTAAAATATCCAGAAAATTATGAACCTTTGCTTAAAATGCAATTGGGCTTGTGAGAGAGGGGAAGATTTTATTTATTTATTTAAATTAGTGCCCTCATTTTCTTCCTACTTTTCTTTACATCTTTGTTTAATAGGACTCGGATGTGCTACTTCTGGCTGTTCCACCAGTTCCTACAGGAACATCATTCTGGACTAAAATATTGCATAAAAGTGCACACCTGAGGCCTGCAATTAAAACATAGTTACTCTCGCACTGATGATTTGTCTCCTCTATTAGAATCCAGCTCAAACGTTTAGAATACTATTCAATGAGCACAGCTACCAGGAGTTAGAGGTGTAATGAATCTCTTACCTCTATAAAATTATGATCCTGAACAGAAAAGGACTTCAACTTTTTATTATTTTCATCATTTCTTGTCCAAAATTTTAATTTCTAAGGTCAAATTTTAAACCAATCTCATTTAAAAACCCAAAACAGTTTCAACAATAATGGCCAATTACATAATAATTAAAATTAACTGAACCTAAAACTAAGATCTAAACAGTAACGTTTCAAAATAAAACTAAAAGTTTATGGACCAGAGTGAGCTATTTAGGACAGCTGCCTATTCAATATTGTTCTGCTTGTTAGTTTTGGAACTGGAACTACATTAATCCATCTACAGAATGGACAAAAGAAGGAAGAAAGTGCTGTAATTCTTGGGTTAACACTACAAAGTAGGACCAGTTTATTGTCATCATTATTTAGTCTGATCCCTGCCACACATACCCCAACAGAAGCAATAATATCAAGTTGCACACTCTCAAAATCTCCTTGAAGCTGAAGCCTCTGCATTTCCCCTCCCACCCTGAAAAAGCTCTTCAAACAGTATTTATCAGTCTTTTAGTCTAGGAACAGACTGAAGCTAAGAAAAAAGTACTACTCCTCTGTTTTTTAACAACCATTGATGAACTACTTAGCTTTTTAGATAATATTTCCTTCCTTAAACTATAATTATTAGTCTTCAAACAGGAAAACTATAAAGAAGGAAGAATATGAATAATGGAAATCCTCACTTCAAGGCACGACGTTTCAACATTTTTCTGAATTGCTAAACCATATCAAAGATAGACAATCCACCTGGAATCTGCTGTTTTAAATTATAGAACAAGGTCTGTAAACTCAAAAAACCCACATGCTAATACTGTTATTTTTACATTTTGAGGGCACCTAGTTAGGATTTTTCATGAAAGTACTGCAATTGTTATGTTCTACTTATAAAATCAACAATTATTAAAAAAGATAACATGATATTCCCAATTTCATTTTACTATTATTTGGTTAATTTTTATAATATATTTAGTAAAAATAACACAAGAGGAGAGGTTTTCACAAAAATCATTACATTAAATTTTTTTTTCTGAGGAACATGTTTTCTCTTTCTTTTAGAGAAAATATTAATCATAAAATAACATTTTATACTGCAGTTTGATATATGTAAACTGTATATTTTCTTTCTAGTGTTTTCAAATGAGCTGTTTAAGAAATAAACAACTTCTTTGGGAAGAACAACAGTGATTTAAGATATTACTGTCCTTTAACTGAGCCACAGAAGTATCTTGACAAATCTGAATTTCAAATTAACTGAAGTATTCAAATTATTTCAAATGTATGTAGGAGAACTTCCAGAAAAGTAGATGTAGCTGGGAAGGACACATTTTCACTCATTAAAGACAATACATAATAATTAACTTTCCCAATTTTTCACCACAATGGTCCTATTACCTTACTTTTCAAAGAACAGTTCAAATATATGCTCTTCTTATCTTTTAAAATTATTTTTTTTCCTGTTCCACTGATGATATAAAGCAGACATGAAGAAACAGCTATGTACTATCATTTTATGTAGAGGATAATTTTTTGTGAGTCCAACGTAAAAAATATGTATAGAATTACAAAGTATACATCAGTAATGACTGGGAGAATTAGATTTTTTCCTAAATTTTATAGGAGAGAAAAGATAAAACAAGACCTTTGCAGAGTGGCTATTATTGTCTCGCTTTTTCTGGCTATTTTTGCCATATGTGTGTTCTTTCCAGTTTCAGTAGGTCACTCTTGTCCAACAGAAAGCCTCACACTGTAGATGACTGAGTTACAATTCAAAAATATTTGATCAATACTGCCTAGTATAGTTTGACCTTGTTACATCACCTTGTTCTTTTCATCTTCCCCATTCTGACTTTTTTTTTATTTGCTATTAATTTTTCAGAATAAATACCTGATCTTAAATGAGCCTTCAGATCAGCACTTTTGTCAGATCCTTATCAAAGAGATGGAATCATCCACAGTTTTAAGAATTTATTACTTGAAAAATCAACAAGGCATCAGTCTCAGAGGTCGTGGATTTAGTAACAAGTCTCCATAACTGCAGATAGTCATGAGTTTCAAAGTTACATGGCAATTTATAACATTTTGGTCCAATAAGTAATTAACACGTAGTTTTGTTTTGACTTTATAACCTATCACCTTTGGTATTTTTTACTGCATTGCATCTGTCTCTGAACCAATAAATTGTTAACTCATGGGCACACATATACTTCTACTATAACATCTAAATCCTTAACTTAAACTATAGAATCATATTACTATACTTAAAACCCTTCACCATAACACCCAATACATATTCTTACTTACAACTATAGAAACATAGGTTTATAATTCTTCTGGTTAAAGTCTGTATACATTTATTATTACATCAACCCAAGCTCTTTCAGGGCTGCAATTCAAACTCATTAGTGCCTGTGGTAGTTTCTAATCCTCTGTTTACCACAGACTTTCAGTTTGTTTTTTTTTCCTTTTCCCAGAATTTCCAGAGGAGCACAATGTTACTTTTGACCTAGAACAAGAGTAAAGGAGGTTGCTCTTGAATAATGGTGTATGCATTGGTGCTTAGAATAGCATGTCCCTTGCTGTCCTATAAAATTTTATTACTCATGGTGAATGACATATTTGAATGGCCACTGGGGGATGAATACCTTATGTTCCAACCATGATCTGAAACTCTTTCATTTAATTTGAGGGTGGTGTCCTAGTATGCCATTTAATCTCATGGAACATTTCCAAATAGAATCCTTTAAAGGAAGGTGAGGGATCACAGCACAGGACAAATGTGTCATCTGGTAAGCCTGAGAAGCAAGTAAAACTTTCTGGAGAAGGAAGAGGAAAGCAGTGACCATCATCTATGAAATATATGCTGAAGGAAAAGTTGGACCAACCTTATGGAATTTATGGTAGTTATGGAAGTGTCTTCTTTAATACAAAAATTTGATTACATATATAAGCTACCGGTAAAAACTCTGTTGCGAAAATGCATCAATTTTGGCCTGTCTTCCAAGCTGCTTAGGTCCAGAAAATGTACTTTGTCAGCTTAATGCAATTTGAAATTAGTATTGCGATTTAATGTTCCTTTTTTAGATTGTTTGTGTTGGGTTGACTGGTAGACACACCCATTCAGTCTCTCCCTTGTTCCCAATCCTCAACAGGGCTGGGAAGAAAATAAGATGACAAAAGCTTATGGGTCAGGATAAAGACAGGGAAATTCTGTACCAAATATCTCTGGGGAAGAACAGACTAGTCTTTGGGAAAATTACTTTAATTTATTACCAATTAAAATAGATTTAGGTAGTGAAGGAAAAAGACAGAATTAAAATGGCATGTTCCCCCCAGGCTCACCTTCCCTCTGTCACTCCCAAGCCCCACCTGCCCTGGCTCTGCCCTGAGGGATGCAGGAGGTGTGGGGGCTGTGCTTAGTGTCCATGCCATCCCCTCTTGGCCGCTCCTGGTCCATCACGGGCTCCTCTGCAGAGGCCACGGCTCCCTCAGGAGAGACCCACCTACTCTGGTGTCGGCTCTGCAGGAGAAGAGAGCTCCTCTTGTCCCTCCCTCTGCTGTCCCTTCAGGGCTGGCAGGGCAGTTTCTCCCCCTTTTCCCCTCACCCTTCCCTGCCCAGGTCTGAGGCACTCAGCTGTGCCTGGCATTACTTTTCCTCATGGAAACCCCCTGTGGCCCCCACCAGCACCTAGTTTGATCAGAGCTGTTTTAAAAATTTGGGTTGGGAGTATGGACTTAAACACGTTAACATATGCATTGGTTGAAAATACATTATTTGTTCAAATTTTCAGAAAATGTAGACCATGCAGTTAGTGATTGTTGGGAAATTAGAGTAGTTTTCAACATCCTAAAGGTTCAAAACACTCATCAGGTTTTACACAGGTTTTATTCCAGAAAACTCATGCCTCATGGCAAAAAGCCACTTTGGTCATGCCAGTTGGCCAAGCCCCTGATATTTCTCTCTAAAAAGGTTAACATTATTAAAAATTCAAGAGGTTTTTAAGGATGTTAGTTTGGAGGATACCTGTCTTACCAGGCAGTGGCTTAGAGTGGATGGCCAGAAATTTTCTGTGTCAAAGGGAACCTGTTTGATGCCTGTCTTTGTATTCAGCCCCCAGTACCTCCGGGGAGGGGACACAGCCTCAGGTTTCTTTAGACTTCCTCAGCCACTGCATACAAAGTTTTGATTCTTCATGAAAGTTATATTATTTTAAACCTGGAATAATGGAAAAGTTCCACAGCCGTTGGAATTTCTCGTATCTTTTTATCTGATATTTGCCTGACCTATAATAAAATCAGTTATCTGCAGGACTATCTTTTTACTCAGTGATGCTCAATAGCAGCAGGAGTAAGACAGACAGATGCTGTACAAAATGCAATGTGTTCCATGATAACATCAGCAAGCCCTGTGTACCTCTGAAACTGTAGCACCATTATTTTACAGAAACACTAAAATATATATGAAGCAGACGAAGACACACTAAGCATGCTAAAATATCTACAGTTTGCTTTGTCTCAGAGGAGCATGTCTAACAACTTAAATCTGCCTTTACATTGCAGGTGGAAGAACAGAACCTGCCTGCACCACTCGATCCAACATTGACCTACACAGAGGCATTAGAGGTCATAGAAATGCTGTTTGTCTTAATGTTTGAATCTGATCTGTATAGCCTGAAGACACAATGAAAGTGAGGCTGCTTACACACTATTTTCAGTTATTTTTCAGGACAACAGATTTAATGACACAGGAATGAATTAACTGACAGTCTCTCCTCCCTGTACTCTCTGTTAATAGAAGATAATTCAAGCTGCACTTGAAAAATAGGACAGACCAGATTTATTGTTCCCAATGGGACCTTAATTCTGCTGCCCTGTGTATCCATTTTGTCCACTGAATGAAGCTGAAGTTCCATGGATAAAATAGGAAATAAGCAGAATGCCAAAGACTCTTAAAATTAAGACATGCTCCCTGATAACAAGGTGATTGCCATGGGCCTACACAAATCACCATAAGAATACCACCATATGATTAACAAGATTAGCATACACACCCTCAACTCTTCTTTGAAAAAAACCCCATTGGCTTAATACTCTTGTACATTAAATAGGTTGTACAGGTATAACCAAACACACATTTCTATTACATGTGTACTTTATTAGTTATTTTAAGACTACCTACACCTGTGCCCTCTTCTGCCCAGAACAGACACATGAAGGCCTCCCATGTGGTCAGTGCAGGGGAACAAGATGGTTATTCAGCCTGGCTGAAGTGTCTGTCAGCCTCACCTCTATGTAGCAGATCCTCTCCAGGACTGGGTTTCTGCACAGCCTAGGATGTCTAGACTTGTATCACTCATCTTCCTACGACTCCACTCTCCTCTCCATGGATGCTTTTTTTGGTATTTGTTGCTTTCTAACAGATGGTCAGCAGAACCCACCTTGCTTATTGTGCAACCCCATGGCAACCTCTTTGGAAGTTAGTGGTTGCTGCTAGGGTCACTAACACCTTCTGATCTCTCATCCCAAATCTGTTACCAGGATGAAAGGCTGGAAAAAGTTTAACTGTCTATGTTTGTGCCTTTACAGCACATACATGACCCATCAGAACAGGCCAGATATATTCCAGAGCTTTTGGACACACAAATAATTCTGTGACAATTACCTTTTACCTTGTTTTCCCAGTACAAACCAGAATCATCTAATGGGTAAAAGCTGGGCAGATATTACAAAGATCTTGCTTAAATGAATTGTACTTTTGGATAGGTTTCACCCCCTGATCTGTGGCTACTTCCATCGAAACCAAATGTGGCCAAGCTCAACTTTAATTTTAACAGATCATCAAAACCTTCGAATGTATTTCTAAGAGAAAAAAAAACCCAAAACTAATGACAATTTTGGGTAAAATACACCTGAAATTAAATTTTATTAACTTAGATATGCTTGGATCTTTGGACTTTTAGCCAAGGTGAGAGTCAATCAAACCAACAAGAGAAGAGGCAGAGTACTGGCTGTTACTCTTCTTACTGATTGCTTTAAATGATTCAGGAAATGACAAGGAAGGCTTTTCAAGCTATAGTAGTAAGCGAAGACCAGAGAATAAGGAATCCTCAGTTATAGCTGCAGGGGTGCTTTCTATCAATACAGATCTGAATGACAGGTCAAAGCCAAAGCAGAAACAATTGTATCTCACTCACAAAAAGAAAACACGATTTCCACTATTTGTTAGACTCCTAGAAAAACCCACAAATTTACAATTATAAGGAGGAAAGGGTTTTTAGAACCACTTCTGAGTTTAGACAAAACACTTTTATATATTTACAAAGATGATTTTAAGGGTTGATTGCTGTTCTGCTGCATCCTGCTGGATTCTATAAACTTAGGCATCAAGGTTTTCCCACTTTGAATTATAAGCATTATAATTGTATATTCTGAACCCATAACAGCAAATCTTGATGGAACTAAGTCATTAACCTGAATGATATGGCTGATTTTTCTAAACATGTATTAAAAAACATTATGAGTACTTGTTTATCTGCACTTCTATAAGCTCTCAGCATTGAGTCTATTTATTTTTCTGCATCTAATTACTTTGCATAATGACATGTTTATACTACTGGCAATCTTCTCTTTGGGAGTGGAATTATGTGTACAGTATCCATACAGATATGATGCAAACTGAAGAGGTTAATGCACATAATATTATAAATAAAAACTTCATAAAGGAAAAAAATGTTTTATATATCATTAAAAAAATTCAGCATCTTTCAAAGACTAATGATCACATTTTTTATGAGCTGGCAGTTCATTCTGGATATTCATTTAAAATAGTAATGAAATCCTGATTGTCCTGTGGAAATTTTTTGTCCATCCCAATGGCATCAGAGATTCCCCCTGAGTTCTGCAACTGAGTTTATGTTGTCCTCTTTGTTCTAGAGAGAGCTCTGGAAGTCTTGTAAAGACAAGATTGAACTGAGATTTCTAATGTCTTCAGATTGCATCCAGACCCTCTGTATAGAAAGAACATTTTTTTTTCTGTTTTGTGCTGTTTTCTTTTGGTAAAGATATTACCATGTTCTAAAAATAAATATATAGCAGTGAAGTGAAGAGAAAGACAACTAATTATATTCTTATTAAGCTCAAACTGAAAATGTGTGAAGGTTCAGAACACTTAAATTTTTCTCAGCCTACTCTCATGTCCATAATTTCATTAACTATCTGAAGCACTATGCTTTGTGGTTTACAAATAATTTTCCTTATATTCTTCTGTGACAAAAGGTAATAGCCTTTGCCATCTCCTTTATATTCTGTTTTGTTCAAGGATTTGCCTACAAACTCACACTAGATTCTTTTTGCTTATAATCATGTTTTTCTTCATCCTATCTTCCTCCTGCTCACTAAAAGTATGTGCAGTCAAAAATATGAGGAGGTGTCTTTTCCTTCATAATCCATGATGTAATTCTCCTTTGAAATGAAGTCCAGTTGCATATCATTAGGTCATTCCAAATAAACTCATTGAAGTCAAGAGCAATTTAGGATTTTGGCAAATACAACAGTAATTTACTATGTCTTGGATAAGCCTGGTATCTTTCTACCCTCAAAGCACGTGAATTCATGTTCAGATTGCTCTTAGGCCAGTTCAACACCTGGCTGACATGAACTGGCATTACAACACAAAGAATGGGTAAATCACATCTGGAAATCTGGAAATAAAAGTCAGTGCTGTAACTCAGAAATTGGTCCATCTCACTGACAGGAACAGAGGAAGAAGAAGCAGATACTTTATTCAGGCACACAAACACTTTCCTTGAGACACTTCTGTTTTTCTGCCACTGCCCCAGCACAACATCCATGACCAGTACTGTTTGTATAGAGGATCATCTGAGTGGATTTTGCTCAACACACCACACAAGCAACCCACACCATTATACACGTGTTATTCTCACTCTGTCATGTGACATATGAGTGTCGGCAGACAAAAGTGCTGAAAAACAGGCTGGTTCCTGTTAACTGTCTTTGTCTTTCAGGTTATCAGATTTCTCAATTATTTTGCAATGCAGGCCTGACCAAGCCATTCTGGTAGCAACTACTTTATTACTAAAAAAGAAAGAAAAGCTATCTAAAAATAACAGTTGCATTTCTGAAAATTATCATCAGGCATATCCACTTTTTGTGTTTTTTAAATTTCTCTCCATTGATTTACCAGGCAAGGAAAAACGATAATTGATGATTTAACTATACCACAAGGCATTTTATTTGAAATAACATAATAATTTATTTTTGAGGTACAAATTTAAATACTCATCTTTAATAGTTATTGGACTAATACTGAAATTTATCACTGAAACCTGTATTCTTTTTTGGTCCATGAATTTATTTCAGATGCCTGTTGATTTTTAAAGGGTTTTTCATAAAAATTTAAAAGTGTTTGCAGTTAAAATACTAGTGACAGTAAAGATATTAAGAAAAAAAAAAACTATGCGAAAAATAATTTCTTTTAAATAATTATGATAGAATTTTATAGAAATTCTAAACAGAAAGGCTAGTACCTTTTGTACTCTAGATGTACTTTAACTATGGAATGAATATGCAGAATTGCAACTCATAGTTTGCTACAGATCTATGACGTATATACCTGGGAAAAAATTATTTCAAAGTATTTGTTTTATAATTATATAATTGTATAATGTGGAATAATGTGGAGATAGTATATTTTCTTGATTTTCAAAAATACTGTTTATTTGTTTATTTAATAATACTTAGTTAAATAACAAGAAAATGAAAAATCAACAACAAAATTCAAAAATTCATGTTTCTGATGCTTTTTCTTTTGTTAAAAAAAATTCAAACTTTTCTCTTTTCTTTCCTGCACCACCATTTACAGTAGTAAAACTTCAGTTTATGTTCTGTGTCTGTAGTCCAAGATTTTTTTTTGCTATTTAACGCGAAATTGAGTTTGAACAGAATATATTCAGTGTATATTAATTTTGTCCATCTAAGGAAATGACCAATGTATATGTGAATGTAATGAATTCTTGCTGAGAAATTTGGTCTTCATTGTATATACTTAACAGATGGGCTGAATTTCGTTTCTCCATCACAGGAATATTGTATATGTTATTGCATGACGGGTTTCCTTGCTTGAGCAGGGAGATTGGGCCAGATCATCTGCTGTGGTCCCTTCCAACCTTGTGCTGTAATTTTGTGATTCCTGTAGTTGTTGTGTAACTGTACATGAATGAGAACTCGGACAATTTCAACATTTAAATAATATTTAGCCAGCTGAAAAGAAGAACTGAGAGCTGATTATGAGGAAGCTAAAATAATTATCTAGCTGTGATAAGATAAAAGGAGACAATTGTTTTTGCTCATGATTTTCATTCCTTCATTTTCACATTTACTACCATTCATTAATAAATTTTAATGTTTCTCCAAACAATATAAAAATGAGTTGGTGTCATCTTCTGTGGAAAACAAAAGGAAGTGCAAATCCAGTTTTAACACTTCAAAAAACATTTAAAGATGGTGTTAAATTTCTCAAAACCCTGCTGAAAATCAATCATCTCTTCTCTGTTGCGCATTTAGACCATGCAAATTATGGCCATAATATTGTATAACTGGATATAAAAAATGAGGTTACATACGTCATTTAATTGTTTTAAATGTTTACTTTAGTAAACGTATTCAGAGGACATATGGTCCTGTAAGTTCTGTCAAGGTCATTTGAACACGCAGTATTCAACTTGCATGAAGGCAAACCAGTCATTTTTACAGATAGAGGTACACTCAAAATTTGCTGTATGACTTATGCAATAACATTTAATTGACTAAAAAAATTAGATTGGTACTTATGCAAAGACAAATGTATATTGCAGTGTCTCAGCATTTGAAAACAGATAAATATACCCATTCATCTGTGGCATCTTTCTTTCATTGTCCGTAGCTCTGGTCTTCAGGGCCATCATTGTAATAGGAAAGCATTAACTTACATACAAGAACTTAAATGTATATTAGTTATACAGTGGGAAATGATGTGCTGTCAGATGTCATGTTAGGGACATGGTTTAGTGGTGGACATGGCAGTGTTAGGTTAATGGTTGGGCTTGATGATCTTACAGGTCTTTTCCAAGCCAAATTACTCTATGATTCTATGGTAAAGACTCTTAAAAACACAACCTTGAGAACATCTTGTAATTATCAGTGTGACAGCTCAGAAACCTGAGCACTGGTCTTCAGAAATAGCATGTCTGAAAACAATTCCAAAAATACACTTGAAGCTTTTTTTGAAAGCCTGGTTCATGGTGTTTTATAGTTCATAAGTATCTGAGTGTCCTCAGATTCTGGACAGCTGTGTTTAAGTGTCACCTGGTTTATTTAGTGCTGTAAAGCATTGTCTCTATCAAGAGCTAATAATGAGCTATGTTCTCCATCTTTGCTAACACTTTTGTACAATGAGCAGATTTAGAATTACGTGCCATGGAAATTCTATGTATTTAAAACTAAAAGAAACTCACAAGTGATGGAGCTCTCTCTCAATTACTGATTGCCAGTAAAAGGCAGATGGGCATTGTGTGAACACATTTGTTCACAGCTAGACCAGGTGATGAATCTTCCTAGGCCAACCCATTTAGAAGACAACATAAAAGCATCCTTCCCTAGAAGTGGTGGAAACTTTGACAAACAAGTATTGGTTCTAGAAAATCTTTAAAATTGTCTTTTACATCAGTAGCAACTTCAGTAGCAAAAGAGTCTATAAAGGAAATCTTTACTCCATCTCAGGTTTTTGCTTCAAAGAAAGCAGTGATTAGCAACAATACTTGTCAAGATGTTGAACCTCTGCTTCAAAACTACATAACTCTTAGTTAACTTGGCTTCAGAATCTGCTGGGTGAACAAACACAGAAAACACCTCCAAGCAAAATCAGAGTGAAGCCTGCAGTATCAGAAATATTCCACAAATTGACAAAGCTAGTGCAAGAAATTCCAGCCTTCGTTGTGCCAGCTGTTAATTCTTACATTCCCATAACTTTGCAGGACCTCATTGGGACAATTAAGTGTCTGTGGGACTCCTTTTAAACAAAATAGAGAATAGAAAGGCTATTAAATCACACTACTTTATACTTCCAGAAAGCAATTAGCCTTTGTGCTACATCCCCTCTCCCCAGGACTTCTGAAGATTTTTTAAAATAAGTCCAAGGGGGCTGAAGTATCTTCAAGAGTCTCTGAGCCTGGAGTTTATGAATTTCCAAAACCTTGTGAGACAACAGTGCATGAAAGAAGGTCCAGGCAGAGAAAAGCTGGAGTTTGTACTAGGTAAGAACTCTGTAATTCTGAAGGAAGACTGTATTTATGTTCCTAAAAATATGGATCTTTTTCTTTCCCTGAGGAGCTAGGTTATTATCAGAAAGATGGATGTTTTTTTCTTTAAAGCACACTATTTTTTTTCCTAGTCAAACACTATTTGTAAGAAATGAGAGATGGTTCATTAGAGAAAAGCTAGAACACACTATTTGGGAATGATAGTTTATTTATTACATGGGGATTAATTGGAATAATTTTTACATCAAAATTTTAATTTACACTTCCCTAAAGCTGTTGATTTAAAGGTGACTTTAGCATTTCTCAGTTAGCTATAGCTCTTTGCAACTAATAAATCCATTTTCTTTGACAGTAGGACAGGATCTTTGTGTTTTGTCTGATTTATCTTATACACCAAACTCCTATAGAAATATGTGTACACAAAGACCATTCCCAATGTGGCATTTCACCAGCACTAATGGGAACCATATCTTTTGTACGGTATTGTACATTCAAGTCTTGTGTAGAAGAATTAAGACTTTTAGCTTAAGTTGATGATTTTGACAATGCAGTCCTTGCTGGTGCTATCCCGTCAATATGAATAAGATGTGCTATAAACTATTTCTGCGTGTATGTGTGAACTGATGAAAGAATAAGAATATTGTGCTTGCTGTCATGGTGCAAGCCATGACTAAGAGCAGACTAAATGATTTTCCTCAGAAGCTAGAGGCCAAAAGACACAAAGTCTTATTTTGCTCAGGATTTCAATGACAGGAATGTAAAACATTAATAAGAAATCAAGGCTGATCCCAAATCTCTGAGGCAGAGATAAAGATGTAGCCTACATAGCACTTGAAGTGCTGACCATGGAAATACCTCTGTGATCTGTAGCCATATGTCATTAATTTAACCCTGGTGGAGAAACAATTAGGCTAAAAAGTTTTGCGTCCCAGTAAAGTCCTGTATATATGGCAAAATCACTGTTTCACTTTGATGTAAGTTAAATAAAATCTGTAATATTTCTAATGTATGGAATATGTTTTGTCTTGACTTTCATTTGACTTGAAATAAGTACTATTTGCCACATACAGACTTGAGAAACATAGAGTGCTAGACTGTAAGGGATTTAAAAATTATATGGGATTGCTTCATAAGCAATTATTTGTTTTCTTCTTAATAATATTAGTATTTTGCTACCAGTCAAAATTTCCATAGGCATTTACTTGTATATTACTGACATCTAATCTTTTTCAGCATGAATTACTTTTTTTGAGCAGAATTGTGTCTAATCAAGCAAAGCTAAAAACCTGGGAGGGTTTATGTTTATGATTATTAGTAATTTTTAGAGGTATCAATTGACAGTATGCATGTACTTCATATGCAGTAAATTTTTGGTGAATTTCCATGGCAATGTATATGCATTGTATTTGCACATGCAAAGAGAATCCTAAGTTACTGTAGTTAACAAGAAAAAATATTGTAGATGTTATTTCTTCAAGGTATGGCAATGCATAGAAATTCCAAGAGATAATATATTGTCATCATCAAACATAATCAAATATGTAATCTCCACTTTGCACTGAACTACTCATCAACCTCGACACTGTGGAACAGTCAGTCTCTAGAGAAATAGGTTTTGACAATATAGATGGAAGTTAAAGATTTATGTAAGGCCTCTAAGATGCAAATGGCTGCCACATCTCAGGAAAATAAGATTAAAAAGTATGTGAAAAGTACACCCACTAAGACAACGAGCCACAAAGTCATGGGAATGTGTTTTTTGTATAATTCCATTAAAACACTTCTTTAATTTTTTGCAAACTACAAAGATTAATGATACAAACTGATTAAGATATTGGTTCTAACAGTTGTTCCAAACTGTACTACATTATGAACAAACATATTTTCTAGAGTGTTCAATGAGAATTTCTCCTTAATATGAACTAAACACACTGAGAGATTAAAAAAAATATTCTAAACTTGTCTTTATAAAAGAAGGTTAGAAAGGTTATGAAGTTGGAATATATCTAAAATTTTGAAGAAAAAAACCAAGAAAGTTTATTTAAAGTGGAAAAATTTTGAAATCCTTAATCAAACAAATCTTAGTTTTTGGGGGGGATTTTGCTGAAATAAAAAGTGAGTAAAAAATACTCATTGTTTAAAAATTTAAATTATTGTTATTATTAATCACAAAAATATAAATGGTAACTTCATTTTATTCAACATACTGGTTGCTCAAGAGGTAATGGAGTGGCCTACTACGAAATGAGTAAAATCTGATAGAGATACTAGAATTTGGCATGTTGACAGAAAATAAAGTGTTCAGCTCTTACAGTGCAGAAAGTGATACAAATATCTAGACAGGTTTTTCCTGACCTGAATGTAGGATCATATATATGCAATATTGCAAGACAGCAACATTCAGCTTCTCAAAGAGGCCATTTTGTATACTTCCAAACAAGCTATTTAAAGCAGAAAGCAGTAGGTAAATCATCTTTACTTTGCTGTACAAATTTCCATTTATTTTTGAGTCCAAATATTCTTGTGAACCTCTTTTCAAAATGCAGAAAATAATATCAATTACATTTTAGCTGTATACTTAGGAGTCTATTACTGAACAACATACTGTATGCTAGAAAAAATTTATGTGGCAACAACATTAACTTACTGTCTAGAGATCAAAAGCAGGAAAACACATTTGTTCAATCAAAGAGTAAGCTTACTTTTTCTCTAAATTGATTCCAGAGGTATTTAAATTTGAGTTAAGAATTGCTAGCAGTATTTCAGCTGTTCCAAACCTTGGAATATTCTATTTAGATAAGGTGGCTGAGCAAATTAAAACATAAAGGCTAAATTCATTCGGAATTCATATAACAGTCCCAGAGTCACTGAAAGTGCATTAGAATTAAATTTAATGCCTACAGATCAAATGGGAAATAATTTGTGCACCAATTAATCAAAAGTGCATTTTAATGTTCTTCCATAGAACATCATGACTGACATTTCATAGAGACAAAATTATGGATTTAGAAAGAATTGGCAGTGTTTCAACAACTGAAAGGTATTTCCTCTCCCCTCATCCCTTCCTGAAGCTGCTATTATAATCTCTATTATAGGCAAATATGTCTTCCAAAAAAAGAACATTTTACTAGATAATTTCAAGTAGAAATGCTCAAATGTATTTCAACAATGCTTCCTCTGCCCAAGGGAGGAAGTGGGGGAAAAAAGCAGGAGAAGCTGCTTGCCATCTGCTTGTAGCAACTTCCTCTGAATTTTAAAAACTGAGGCCAGGTATTCACTTTTCACCAACGATGTTAAGGGAAGTTTTGGAAAGACTAAAAAGCTCCAGAATTTAAGCCTGGTGATGGTCTTTTCAGTTCCTCTGTGGTCTGTGGGTCCCATTACCCCAATCAGCAAACCAACAAGTATGCCCACTGTGTATGGGCACTAAAAGCACATAAAACCCAGGGTGGAAGGGACATCCAGGTGTTTAGCCTGTTTTCACAGTATGTTTTGGCATTTCTGCTACCTGGCAGTTTGCCAAAGCTGTATTACTATCCAGTTGCCAAGCTATCTGGTTTAAAGCCTGTTTGTTTAAAATAAGCTGTTGTTACCCTTTTCCATCCCTCAGGGCAGTGTTTGGATGGGCTGTGCTGGAAAAAGTCCTGAAGGCATATTTTTCTAGGTATTTTGTCATGGCTTCAGAAATTCTGAACATTGACTAAAGGTACTAAGGGTGCCCAAATAAGGGAGATAAGCTTATGCAAGTCCCTAACTGTGAGCACATAGGTAACAAAAATATTCTAATATGTATTGTAGTGCTCACAGGCACTGTTGATCAGGGAAGTAAGCTTGCCCTTGCCTTGCTTCTCCTTCTGCTATACAAGTAATTGACTTTCAGGGACCAAATCCAAATGCTGTTAAAGTCAGTGGAAAAATTCCTATTGTCTGCAATAGTCACAAAATCTATACTGAAGTGCTGTAATTCTTTAAGTGGTTTGTTCTGGTGATGGTAATTAAACTTAATTTCCACTTTCTTTCAATTCATCTTTATTTAAGTTTCTCCCCCTATAGAAAGTGTCCAAACATGTAAAATAGAAGCAGCTGTGTTTTTATTACTACTATAAAGTATGGTCTTAACCCATTAGTAAGAGTGAAAAAAGGAACAATTTTATAAATCTTATTTTGGCAAAGGAAAATGTTTTGTGAAGGTAGAAAATAAATGGGAGAGTTGCAACTTGAGTTGAAACTAGATGCAGGAAAAATTGCAGATGTCACTTTAGGATCCCAAACTCTCTAGATGTATTATCATGAAGTACAGAAGATTTCTGCTCAGCAGGCAAAACCGGAGAGAGTTCTCAATACTTCCAACAAGTTGCAACTGATGTATGAAGTTATAGAATAACCAGGAGTGAAAAAAGTTGGCCTGGTCATTTAAGATGAGCCGTATGAATCACTTTCTGTTCACAAGAGGTGAAAAAAATATATAACTCCTAGTCTTGGAGAGAAAAAGGGTATAGAATTATAACCTCAGGTATAGTAAATTGTTTTTGAAGTCAATGGAACTATGTGTCTGAAGACCTCGACGAGGAGTTAGATTCTTTTCACTTTATCATGTTATAAATGATGAAAAAATGTTGAAAAAAATGGTTTCACAAAGATGGAAAACTGGTGTAAAGAGAGAACCACTCTTAGAGATCTATACTCTTCCTGGAGGCAATGCACCACTCAGAAATTTGTGTTTGCATGAGTAGTGTCAGTAACTGCAATGGAATTACCAGTGAATCTAGCCAAGCACAAACAAAAATATTTTCAAGATCAGAACCTAAAAGCTAGTGTTCCTAAATGTTCTAAAGTGATTTTTGAAATGAACTGTGTTACAGATAAGGACCATACAAATGGCTGACAGTAAATCCTTGTCATTACCATTATCATCAGTAGTGCAGAAGGGAACGGATGGCAGCACAAGTAAGCAGGCAAAATGGCAAATTAATGTCTAGAGTTGAAATCCACTCACCTTGTTCTTCTCTCGGTTTCATAGACACCACTGCTATTTATGGAGATGTTTTCACTGTGGTAATCAGCTCTGTTGCTGATGTGTGTTTATGGGTTACATGAAATGAAAAAAAACAATAGAACAAGATATTTTAAAAAATCACATGTCTAGAAAGTGGTGCATTAAACAAGGATCAGAGTGTTTGGATAACCCTAGTAGATAGCAATATATGGAAAATCCAGAGTTAACACCATTGTAATAAACATTCATTTGGATTTGCTCTGCTATCAGGGAATACCAGATAAAGATTTGATACTTGCTCTTATGCAACCACTGGTAGCTTAAATTCTGACTACCAGTATCATGCTACATGCTTGTCTAGATCCGAATTACTATTATTGGAGGCAAGAATGTTTAATATTCAATGCTAGATCAACAACAATTAGAATGTTCCTCAAGAATATATGAGCTTTATCAAAAACAGAATTAAATTTTTGAAAGCACATAAATTAGGAAATAAACTCTACACATATTTTTTTTAATCGAAATGCATAATTTTGATAAAATCTGTAGGGGAGTTTTTCTTCTAAAATTGTCTTTTTCTGAGAAATTTCACCCTTTCATTATTATTTAGGACTGCTAGCATTTACCTTAATTAAACAAAATAAAACTCAGAACTTGCTATGAGCCACAGATTCTTAGATTTAACAATATTCTGGTCCATAATACATACTGATGAAAATGAAAAACCTTTTATTAGAAATTGAAGTAATTACATTAGTAATAGTATATTGATGAGTATTCAAGAAAAGAAGAAAGCAAAATCTTCCACAAATAATCACAAATGACACTAGAAGATGATCACATTTAAAAAAAAATCTGAAAATGAACACTCAAATTTCAATAGAACTACAAACCCTAGGTGACTAGCCCAGTGTAAAAAAATGCCACCGGCAAGTCCAAACCAATTTCTGCTATCAGTGAATCCTGCTCAAAGAACTATCTTAATCCCAGTTTCTCCACATGCAAACCCCACAAGGTAGTAAATTTTGTCCCAAAATCCACAGGTTTTTAGGTGGATGACACTAAAACAATGGCAGTGTACCAAACACACTCATTCAGAGAACTGTGGTAGGAGCAATCACTCAGAGATGTTATGTTTTCCAAAGCAATCCCCCTTCTTTAACCTGTTAGTTCAGAGTCTGAAAGGAGATCCATAAAAATCCCTTGCAAAATAAGCATAAAATTTAAAATTTTTTAGCTCACCCCAAAACTAAATTGAAAGCTGTGGATTTTTTTGAACATTAGTGCTCCCTGCTACTGAAAAAAAAGATTTTCTCTTTCTGCTTGAGTCCCAAAGAAGAGCTTGTATCCTGAGAATCCTGCATGTTTCATTCAAATGTGTAAATTCAGATCACTAATGCTATCACTTTTCCGTGTTCACCTGGTTCCTTAAAAAACAGTATACAATACAACTGTAATAGTCAAATGGGATTTTTAATAAAGATGATGTTTTCAGTTCAATGACAAAAATATTGCATTGGACATTGTAATGTAGGAACCCTTTTCTTATTAATGTGAGAACAATTCAGATTACAGTAGTCAGTAATTTCTTATGACTTTTGCATATGAAAGTACCATTTCATTAAAAAAAAAAAATGGTTCCTTAGAAAAAAAATTATTTTCAAAACATCTGATATTTCTTTCATTAAAAAAATTCTATTTTTTTTTTTTTTGAGGAGAAAAGGTCCCAAATTTCATTTTCAGATCAATTTAAAATTTAAACTACTATATAAAAATTATTTTATAATAAGCCCATCAGGATATATAAAGTTTGTCCCAAAGTCTGTCTGTTTCTCTGTAGGAGAAACATATATTTCTCTAAATGATTATGTTCAAAGGTAATTAGAGCCCCAAAAATTATTTTGGACATGGAAATTGTTGTCTTGTATTTCAGACATGAATGTGGCAAGTCCTAAATACTACCAAAATTTTTTTTTGCTTCCACATATTCCTTAAAATAAAAGAATTTATAACAAATATCAATTAATGGAAAAGTTGTTTGTACAGATACACTTGTTGGCATCAACTAAAAATAATTTTCAAGTGGAATTTGGGAAATGCAGGGAAATAAGAAACTCCGTGATGCAGTTAATTTCTTAAATAAGCTAAATGAATCTTTAATGAAAGCTATTTCTCCCAATTGGCTAAAAAAGAAAGCTGTTCCTAATTTGAGACTGGCAACCAGTCTCTGGTATAAAACCATATTGTGTATTTCCTCTTCAATCATATTTAGCCATCAGTTTCAGATTATGTCTGCTATCTGGAAATGCAGGAATGTTACAGTTTTTCTATTAACAAAAGGTTTTATTAATAAATAATCAAACCCCTCCCAAAAATGTTCCAGGAGAGGACAGAAGTTGAAGCTTTACCTTGTACCTGCAAACATGAGCAATCAGACTAATCGACTTACTTTTTCAGAATCAATTTTTCCTGTGGAAGGTCCAACACTGCTGGAAATGGACTCATAGTTAGATCACCAGTAGAACAAACATACAGACATATGTACCATCTTTCTCTGGGTTTGGAGGTCGGATATGTAGGGTGGCATACTCTGTTCTGGAATAGAGTGAGATTTGGGAGCCACAGTACGTGAATATTTGCCCTTAGCACAGCAGTGTTACAGAAGATGCTCCTTTGTTTTGTCCAATTCATATAAAAGTTAGAAATTGATATTGTTCTTACACTTGCTACTGAGAATAAAAGGACTAAACCCAGAATTTATTATGAGCGCCAGTGGACTAAATATGTTTAGCTTAACAGAAAAAGTTACAAATCTCTTCATTTGGGCATTCATGCCACAACTTTTGCAATTGTTAATTGATTTTCAAAGTAGCTTCTTATGCTAGGACAGAGGACAAAATTTCCTGAAGTTTACATAGGCATCTTCTGTAAATATTTTTGATTATACTTAATTTTGGTTACTTGTGGTAAACACCTGCTGAATCTAATAGGCATCAGTTTTATTCTTAAGAGATCTTTTATTCTTAAGATTAAGATCTTAAAATTTTAAGATTGAAAAATTTTCTTCCAAAATATAATACTACTCAAATTTAACTGTCTGAAACCATCTACCAACTAATTAATAAATATTTCATAAGAACTGCGACAAAAATTGTCAGGAAAATTAAGGTGTTTTCAATGAGAAAAAACCTGTCTTAGTGCCTAATTTTTCAAAGACTAAGACAATATGTAATTTTTATTTGCAGAAATCCTGTTATGCTGTCTGTACACTTGCAAAGAGTTGAAGGTATGTCTTACACTAGTAACTTACTGAACAAATCTGTCAACAGCCCATTTTTAAAATTCAAACCAAGAAACAAAAGAAAATTAGAACTCTGCCTTGGTGAAAACGCTGGATTAGAAAAACGGCTGTGATTTTAAAAGAAGTGACTTAAAATAAAACTACATCATTCACAGAATCATAATAAATTAGGGAAAGATGCAAGATTGACTACTGGACTTCAGACACCTTACAGGTTAAGTAAGAATTGCATCATTGCAGTTTTACTATGTTTATCATGTCTCAGGATGTGTACTTCAAATTATATGGTATAAATCTTTGCTTTAAAATACTTACTTTGTAACAAAATAACATTACTTTTACATAATTCTATGAAATTAACTTTTAAGTGAGGGTTCTGTATAAATCCAAAGAAATTACTTTATGCTGTAGCTATTTTGTCACAATCAATAATCTTTCATATTTATTCTTCAACAGATTAAAAAAAATTAATATGTGGGAGACAGAAAATAATTTTAGATAGGCCTGTTAAGCTGTCTCCTGAAAACAGTCATATTATAGTGTTATACCTAAAGAGAATTTGAGCCCAAATGCTAAATTTATGCTTCTCTAGATAAAGCTGGTCAGTTTATAGGCCAATGCACTGCGCTTATGGAAGCACTCTGCCATATTTTCTGTTTCCATATATATTTTGTAAATGTAAATAAAAAAATGTAAATAAAAAAATATTTATAGCAATATGCATTATTACCTCCTCTACAGTTCATATAAACAGAAACCATTGGTGTGTTGTCTAATCAGATTGCAAATAGGGTGCAGTCTTCTACTTAGAAATATTAGCACTTTACCTTAGCCTTAGAATTTCAGACATAAAATATCTAAAATATCCTCTTCGTTTATTATTCCTGTTACTCAAAAATTTTCTTGTAAAGAAGATATATATTTACATATATATATATTTATATGCATATTACTGTATGCATAGATGTAACTTTGCATTTGCTTCCAGAGTGCAATAGTTTTAAGTAGAAGTGAAGCGAGATCAGAAGACAGTATCCACTCTGAGTTGCTCAAGAGGAAAATGTTCTTGGTGTTGTTTGACCAATATAACCTTTACCTCTGTGGTCTACTACAAGAATAATGTGTTATTATATTTTTTTCCTGCAGAGAGTATAGAATACCTACCGAATGATCTGACTTATAATGGAGTCAATGTAGACAGTAAAATGTAAATGAATGAAAAAATTTTTAAAAGTAATTACTAGCAAATTGTTTTTTGTGACAACTGAACTCCTTGTTTCTGTGTTTTAAGAATTTAAATACTTCCTAGCAAATATATTTTAAATACACTGGTCAAAGTGAAGATTGAATGGTTAGACAAATATTTCTGCCCATCCCTCCAGATGGGCAAGAATTCTAACAAAAGAGACTGAAAATAAGTTTAGACATATTCTGATAAGACTCAAACCGAATCTTATTCAGATTTTGCCATTAAAGATGTGATATACATAGATGAAAGCTGTTTTCACTTTTGCTCCTGATTTTAATTACTCTTTTCTAAGGGCAAAAGGAAAAGTATAATAACCAGAAATCTTCCCTTCTTCAGTGTTATGCTAATCTGATCTCAGATCATCTCCCAGTGACTCTAGAAAATCAGAAAGATGGTGGTGTGCTGGTGTTGCTTGGGATAGAGTTAATTTTCTTTATGGTGGCTTGTATGGGGCTATGTTTTGAATTTGTGCTCTGGAAACGACGTTTATAATTTAGGAGTGTTTTAGTTACTGCTGAGCAGGGTTTGCACAGCATCGAGGCCTTTTCTGCTCCTCACCCCACCAGCACTGGGGGTGCACCAGGAGCTGGGAGGGGACACAGCCAGGACAGCTAATCCCGACTGACCCAAGGGATATCCCACACCACAGGGCAGCATCCCAGTACCTAAAGCTGGCAAAGAAGAAGGAGGGGGTGAATTTTCAGCGTGGTGGCGTTTGTCTTCCAAAGTAACCGCTACATGTGATGGGGCCCTGCTCTCCTGGAGATGGCTGAACACCTGCCTGCCCAGGGGAGGTGGTGACTGAATTTTGCTTTTCTTGCATGCGTGGCATTTGCTTTCCCTATTAAAATCTGTATCTCAATCCACAAGTTTCCCCATGTTCACTCCTCCAACCCTCTCCTTCACCCCACTGTGGGGGAATGAGCAAGCAGCTGTGTGAGACTTAGTTGCCAGCTGGGGTTAAACCACAGCAGGTGTAAAAAAGGGAAGCACAAGAATGACTTTATCTACTAACCAGATTTTAATTACGGAGAGTTTGATATTAAGCCAGTTTTGTGGAATTAATTCAAAGAAATTGAATACACAGAATTTTCTAATTTCATCAGTACTTGATTGGATTTTGTCTTCATAAAAATATGTGATAGCTTGTACAGTTCACAGAAAACAGTGGCATTCAATCACAATAGATGAAAGCAGAACAATCCCTTGGATCAGGAAAGAAAAAATTGGAGCGTATTTTTAGATGAAAACACCAGCCATAAATTATTACTAAATAATAATAATGTATACTTATAATCTCACCTTGCAATATTATTTGTGTTTTCCAAAAAAAACTTAATAAATTATTATGTTCTCAATACAACTATTGGCATATGAGTTTACTGCAAAAATATTAAAGTATAAATTATAACAATGTTAATTTAAAATATTTATACTTTAATTGTCATTGTACCAAAAATAATCATGCTACCTTAATTTCTGGTAATCTGTATCAACATTTAGAGTATACAAAAATTAATTTTGATCTAGAGTTTATAAAGCTCATTTTTCACTTAAAATTGCACATGACCTTTCAAAGACAAGTTGAGTCTTGACTTAAGCACTCTTTTGCATGGAGGCCAAATGAAACAAACTTAAAAGGGGCAGATTCCTTTGTTTCATGAGCATAGCATAAACTTACATACAATAACTGTATTTTCAAAACTTTCATATTTATAAAAGATTGTTTTTATATTAAAGACATGTTTCATGTAGCTACAATCAAAAATGTGGGTTAGAAAGCCCTACATGTTGTTAAAGTGCTTATGGGTGCTAAATTCAAATCATTCCAATGAGGAACACCAGCACTCAAAGGTGGGACATATCCCCTAAGCTAGACACAGGTTGAGAAGTAGCTGAGCTAAGAAATTTATCTTCTTACTTTCCAGTGGCTTTTAGTCAGGCAACTCTTACAAGAAATATGAGCAAAGCTCTATATAGAGGTAAGGAAATTACCCCTCCAGGAATTATGGTAGTTTCCATCAAGCCCTTGATACCTCAGGTATCAAGGTATTGATGGAATTTCCATCTATGCAGGCATCAGAAGTCTTCTAAAGTAACCTCACTGAAAGCAAAAGCAGGAAGCTCCATCTCAAAGGCGTACCCCTGAGACAAGGCTTCATTAGATTTGGAAAGAGTAGGGAATTAAGAGTAAGTGAGCTTGTATTTACAAGTCCCTCTAAGACTGCATCTGTTACCTGTTTGTCCTGGGACAGCCTGTCACCTGAAATGGTGGTGAACGTGCTCCATCAGCCAAGGCAGTGTTACTAAGAAGTCCCTGCAAACTGTGTTTGTTGTCACAGTCCTTGTCTCTATGAGACCATTGCAGGGCAGCAAAGGTGCAGAAGCAGAGAGGGTGTTTCAGGAAAACATGCTGAGAAAAATAAAGCTATCTTTATGTGCTTCTTGAGGAAAAGGGAGGAAATTTGCTTACAAAAATGGTGAGGGTGAAGGAAACAGGAGGCAAAAAAAGAATGAGTGCCTTGTTAGTATTACCCAACTTGCAGAGAAACTGCTGCATTTAATGAGCAATCAGAATGTTCATTTAGTCTAGTGCCAGATCTTGTTTTCAAGGAGATGTTTGTGCGCTTAGATTGTTAATTAGCCACAGCATCCATAACCATCCCCTGCATATAGGATAAGGGCAACAGTATAATTGAAGCACATCTAGAATTATAAAATCCAAAATGAGATTTCGGGGGAGGGAAAAAAACCTGTGAAATAAAGATTCATGTACCTCTTTAGATTCATGTGAACAGTACCTTTGACAGAAGGTATCAACACTTTACCAAAGAATAATTCTTAGCCTTTACCAAAGAATAGTGGAAATGAAATCACATTCTTCTTCTCCTATTTCTGGAAGTTAGATAATGGAACCATATCACATTGACTTTAAAAATAATTTTTTAGGTGTTAGTATCACAGTTACTGTGTCAGGAGGGGCAGAAAGGCTGGAAAGACCAGCCAACCAGGCATGCCTTTAATATGAGATCAATATGTAGTATCTGTGCATATAGGTTACACTGTGAATTCTAGTAGGGGACAAAACATTAGCTTTTAAACTTTAGAGCTTTAATTTTGATGACAGGACACAAAGACTACTACAGAAGAGTGCATATGCCCAGCTGTAAGGTTCAGTCTTTATAAATAAGACTTTATATAATTTGAACTAAGGTAACTAAAGTGTCCAAAAGTGAAGTTACACTGAGGGTATCCAGTTCCTCTGTATTGATCTCACTGCAGTGTCTTGCATACCTTGTGACCTTTTACAGGGAAAATGAATAGAAAGTTATACCAATTTTTCATATGCTTTGCACACTGAATACTTAACACCTTTTAACAAAGAAGAAAATATTAAACACTTTTTGTGAGCTGAATTGTCACAGCTCATGGGGGAAATTAATAGAAGCATAATCAATAAGCAAGGCACCCTTGTGCCTTGTCCAAGCAACAGAATTAAGATTTCATGTTTGCTCTTCTTCAGCTTCACATCTGGAAGTGTTTTTACCTCATTCATTCAGGAGCCTGCATACAAGTTCACAACTAAGCATGCACTTCTCTATCACTTTTCAATAGCTGCTGTCGTGGGGACAGCATGAGAGGTTCTCTTGGTCCAAATGGCCAACAATTGCTTCAAATGACAAACAACTAAACAACTCTGTTTACCTGTAAGTGAAAAAGAAGGGGCAGCAAGACATGCCCTATCCTCTTGCCAGCCTTTGATGTGGCTAGCTAGAGTTGGCAGCACCCAAAGGAAGGTGTTTTCTTTGAACTGGCAGAAACTGGAGGCAGGGGAGGTTCCCAAATGCTGCGGCTGTCCTAGTCTACCCATGGTGTCCTCTCCAAGTCACTGAGGGGTTGGACCATGCGTTGATTACATCCTTCTGCATTATCCTTTTAATCTAGCACAGGGTGCCTCCAGGGGGCTCTTTTAGCCATATATCGTGCTGCTGTTGTGTTAAGGTAGCCAGACCGGTAGATACCTGCCAGATGTCTGCTGGGAACTCAATACAGAGGAGGAGAAGGAGTCTAGAAGGTTCTTAGAGTGTATGGAGGAGAGCTTCTTGTCACAGCTGGTGAGCGAGCCTGCCAGGGGTGGTGCTCCTCTTGACCCGCTGTTTACAAGCAGAAAAGGGCTGGTGGGAGATGTAGTGGTCAGAGACCATGTGGGGCACAGAGACCATGAAATAATAGAGTTTTCAATATTTGGTGAAACAAGGAGGGGCATCAGCAAAACTTTTAGACTGGACTTCCAGAGGGCAGACTTCAGCCTGTTCAGGATGCTTATTCTGAGAGCACCTTGGGAGATTTGGAGGATCCAAAATAATTTAAGGAGTCTGTGTCACAAAACTAGCTGTCCGTTGTGGTTACTTTCAGTGAATTAATTAGTTCTTGTTCCCAGCACTTTACTTGCCTATGTAGGCTCACTTCATTACTCTCATAATTTGGGTGCCTAGTTTGAGGCCACTAAAATCTTGTATTAGTCATTTAGAACATATCTGATTGCCTCCCCCTCTCAAAGTAATTCTTCAAATATGGCATAGTTTTTTGCAGGTTTTCTTTTTTCTTTAGACTGGAACCAGCACTGAATGCATTTGTTCTCAATGAGATTCTAATAAGTCAAACAAGAATAGGAAAAACCTCTGCAAAATTTGAATTAAAATGGCACAATACATTTGAGAAAAATGAAAATGAAAACTTGAAATTAGAATGGTCCTGTGTAGACCAATATGGAACCATTATACTCTGTCCAATTTTTCAAAACACTGAAAAAGGGAAACAAATACAATGAAAACAAGAAATGGATGACAGAATACTATAATAGAATCTTCTGTTTTCCCCTGTAGAATGGCCAGCTTGGAATGGCTTTCAGTTGTGGTCAGAAGGTAAAAATAAATACTGCCTGTAAAGGAAAACACATTATGAAAAAATGCATGTCATTTTGTTTGAATGAACAATTGAGTCTTCATCAGCAAATTCCTCTTCAAAAAAGTATTACTGTGACAATTCAGGACACCACAGATGACAGTTCAGTGCAGCACAGATAGAGAATTAAGAGCTGATAGAGAGCTACCTCTAGGGTAATATTCTGGCAAGGAAACTGCACATATCACATTCAAGTCAAATGACCATATTGGTCACTATCTAGTCTTTGGTGGCTGGTTAGTAGTGTCTAGCTAAAAGCTAAAAAAGGAGTAAGAAAATGAGCAAAATACAAGGGAAATAGAATTTCTTCTCTTGGGGAATTACCTCTTCAGTTATTAGAACTCTGTAAAACTCTATGAGGAGTGCAGATGGAGACTCAGAGAATGGAGAAGAAGAGATAAAGAAGAAGTGAGGAAAACTTCCAGTCTAAATATATTTTCAAGCTGTATTAAAAAAGGTAGACCTCCAATCTCTAATCATCTTGGAAATGGCTGCCTACCAATGAATTCATGTGAGAAGGCACTTGTCATGGTAATTTAAGACTAAATTTTGTCTCGTAAAAAGCATGAACAAAATAATGTAACATTCTCACAATTCCTTATATCCTGTTTTCAGAAGGCTACACACTATTTAATTTGTCTTGACTCATAAAGCTACCTCAGTTATGTCCCTGGAGTAATGTGCTTTACAGAGTGGGCAGCTGAGGTCTGAAAGCAATACAGCAATGTATCCTGACTTGCAGGATATTACTATTACCACATAGATACATCAGCGATATGACCAGCAGAAGTCTCTTCCCCTCAGACCCCTGAATAATGTAAGCCCTAAGCTGTTTGGGGTCTAGAGTTCCACGGAAATTACCAGGACCTGTGTTTGTGTCAGTTTAATGTCTTTAAGCCCTACCTCCATCCAGCTATGAATATCCAAAACAGTTAGGGATTTTGACTGTCTTTTCTACAAACCTTCAAAAACATGCTAACCATTTATTCCCAGAGAATAGCCTTCAGCATTTCTCTGTCTTCTGCCATCCTCTGGGACTATAACAACGTCAGAGTTATTTACATGGAAGATGTCATTTGAAAAAAAGAAATTGACAGAATTAACCATACAACTAAACACCGTTTGAAGTTTTGTATTTATTATATACTTTATAGGATTTTTGTGAATGAGTCGCATAACTTAAAACTTTGAAAACCATAACTGGCCACAGCTGGAACACAATTTTTAGCGCCACCTTGACCTTGGTTTTGGGTGTCACAATATAGATTGGTAAATTGAACTGAAAAGTAAGTTAGCCAGTGTGTATCGCTTCTCAGACCCTCAGAAAGCATGGACATCACCCTGAACCTCAGTTAAAAAACTAGTGTCCATCAACAGGCCAAATTTTCCCCACTTTAGGGTCCTGAATGAAATTGTTTAGGGAAGAGGGACCTGTAAAGAAGACAAACTGTCCTGTAATCACAATCATAAAAAATTATAAAATGAGGAAGGCATGTCAAGAAATGGTGACTACCAGCTAAGCACCTTCACAACACCTTGCTCCCTCTCCTCCCCCACAACAGAGAAAAACAAGAATTGTGGACTGAAGGAAAGACAGGGAGTTCACTTAGCAGTTACTGTCATGAGCAAAACAGACTCAGCTTGGGGAATTTAGGTGAATTTATTGACAATCTAAATATTCAATTACTGATTCAGATATTTGGAAACAAACAGTACAAATACTTAGCAAGAACAGAGTGTTCCTCCCTCCCCACGCTTGTCTCCACCCCAGACAGATCTCCTCTCACCTTTTTATCAGCACTGAGGCTACACTCAGTCCCTTCAGTGAGATAAGGGGCAGCTCAGGGAAAGATCAGGACATAGCAGTTTCTGACAGTTGTCCCTTCCTTCTCACTCTCCACAAAGGGCTGCAGTCCCTTTGGGAATATCTGCTCTACTGATCTGCTGCACACCTCCTTTTTATTCTCCTCTGACCTTGGTGTTCCTGCTCTTTTTCTTCCTTTAATTCTTCATCCTCTCTGTGTTCTCTCTGTTTTCTTTACTCTGTGGCATTTTGTGGCCCTTCTTAAACATGTTTTCCCCCAGTTGACAGTGGCTAATGTGCTCATCTGTGTCCTGTGGTAGGACTGTTGCATCCAGCTGTGCCTGGCATGGGGCAGCCCCTGGTCTGTCTTCACAGAGACCACCTCTGTAGTTCCCCAGTGACCACATTTGGATGCTTACACCCAATCTGAGGGCTTTGGAAGTGAAACCTTTTTAAAATATCTCTTTTGCTGAAAGACTGTATACATTTAAAAACAAGTCCTGAACGTGTCGTGGTTCTGGCTTGTGATCATTAGGTATATTGCAGTGACAGGTCTTGCAGAATACAATGCTGAGAGTCTTACAGAGTAGTCACTTCCAGAAGAAGGAAATGTCACAAATGCAGTGAATGTTTTCTTACCGTATCTTTGAAGAATATAATCATGACGTCCTTTCAAATATTTTAAATGCTCTAGTTAGTGCATGCTAGAGAAGTCTTACTTTCTCCCTCACTTGCTACACATTTCTCGAGCTAGGAAGTGCCAGTAAGTCTGTTATTGCATGGCACATGATCACACAGGATATTTGTGCAACAAAAGCTGTGAAAATTAAATAATTCATGTCGATGCTTGATTCATTTGCATCTAATTTCATCTATATTTTGTGAACCACTGCACACTCGTAACATTGCTATTCATTTCACCTCTTTTGAGCAGAGATTGCTATCTAAGATTTACCGTGCATCCCTGATAAAGGAGGTCCTGTGAATTCCTGGTACCGTGGGCTGTAACAAACACAGACAAAAGGCATTCTAAAATAGTCTGTACTTTAATTTACTTAAATGCTGAAATAAGTGATGACCCAGGAGGCACATGTATCTGTTACTCCTGTGAAACCCTACAATTCCCTACAGATGGCTAATATTTTGTAAAAAAAAATATTGTAATACCTCAAGTCCCGATAGCAGACTTTGTCCCTACTTTCATATTGTACAAGACTATATAAACCATAAAAAATCAGTCCTGAACTTAAAGTACCATCTAAAGCCTACAGTAGATTCTGCAATATGAGAGAATATATTCAATTTCCCTGTAAAAATTATGACACTACTATATGGCTCTAAAATATTTCAGTGTCTTTTTCAATATCATAGTCACAAACTATTGTGCCAAACTCCCTCACCCCTACACCCATAACACCAAATTGTTTTCAGAGGAACTGCCCATGTGTAAGTGAGAAAGTAATTTGGCTTGATGTGTTGGCTTCAACTGAAGAACACGGAGGCAAAGATCTTTTTCCCTTCTTCTTTTGAATCTTAAGATTGATACTCTAATTATGTGCAATGATAGTTCAAACAGCAAACCTGTTTTGAGGAAAAGAAGTTATAAGTGCTGATTTTATTTGTCGGAATTGCTAAAAAGAAAGAGAAGGAGTAAAAGAGAGGTTGGCTGTCTGTTTTGTAGGCAAATGGTGAAAAATAGGGACAAAGAGTAGAATTCTAGTCACTAACCTAGAGAATCTGGGATACATTTTATCCATTATATATTGATCTCAGTAAGTTTGACAAATCCAGTACTGTTAATTTCTAGCTATTATACTTTTTTTGTATTACGACAATGTTAAAAACCCAGCATACATCCAAGTCTTGGAAACTTCCCTTTCCTTGATAGCAGACCAATTCTGGGGGGAAGATACATGCCCAGTGTTTCCCTGAACATCTTTTGTTTGTTAAACTGCAACTTCAACAAGAACCAAGCTGGTTTTGAATCAATCACTTATTTCTTCACACATTCACTTTCAAGTACCTTATTAGAACACAAATTAGGATGACAACATGAATTATCACAGAATCACCGAATAGTTTGGACTAGAAAGGACTTTAAAGGCCTTCAAAAGTTTCCAGGGATAGGGCCACCTCTCTGGGCAACCTGTTTCAGTGTTTCACCACCCTCACCATAAAAAATTTCCTCCTTATGTCCAATCTGAATCTACATACTTCAGTTTGAAACCACTGCCCTTTCTCTGATCGCTGCAGACCCTACTAATATTGAATACTCTGAAGAGCACGGTTGTGCTGGAACACCAACAGGTTCTAGGTAGAGTTTGGAAAGTCCCTTAGAAGATCCTTTCTAGATATTGTTTACAGTTCTGGGCCCCATAATTTAAAAAGGACATTGGGGTACGTGAATGTGTCCCGAGGAGGGCACCAAGCCGGGGAAGGTGCTTACAGACATGTTTCCTGAGGAGTGGCTGAAGGCACTGGTTTGTCTCGTCCAGCTGAAGAAGTTTATACTGTCCTGTGTCTAGGTGAGAGTGAAGGAACTGGGAGACAAGTTTGGAGATGTTTACATTACTACATAGAAGCTGCTGGTGATAGAGAAACACTCAAACCTGTGAGTCTGAGGAAACTTCATGTGAGAAATATAAGATCTTTTCATTTCTTGAGTTCAGTGACTCAGAACACGCAGAAGTGAACTGAGGGAGATAAGGAAATCTTTTGCTAAAGAAAATGCTGAAGTGTTTTTTTCTGTTATTTTCCCAACTGAGAGTTCACCATCAAAACAAATTCATATATTATCTGAGATGAGAACTATGCTAGGAAAAGAAAAAGATAAAGAGGAGAAAATTTTTCTCAAAA
>VZRO01004511.1:175653-226593 GCA_013397915.1 Daphoenositta chrysoptera
AAAAAAAAAAAAAAAAAAGAGAAGGCCGACAACTGAGAAAAAAAACAATGAAATCTCATTCACATCTCATTCACACACATGCAAGAAAAAGAAAAAAAGAAAACTACCACAAAAACTTCTAAACTACTTTTATTTGTGATAAGCTAAAAAGCATTGCAGTGAAATAGTTACAAAACTAAACTAAAACTTCCTAATGATTATAGTGTGGTGAAACAACAGCAAGTAAAAGATATTGCCACACAGATATGAGACTGCTTCCACCTCTCAGTACTCTCTAATCTGGAAAAAAAAAAAAAAATTCACTTTGCAACTTTACATAAGAATTTTCAAATATGATCTTTCTCTTCTTCTAATTGTGGGGTGGGATTATTTTTTGACATCAGTGCAACTCAAAAATAACTCCAGTCAATTGAATTACCTTACCATAAACTCAGCCAAATTTTAGAATCCAGCCCCATTTAATTAGACAGATATTATAACAATATATCAGGAACTGAATGCGGAAAACTAAAACATAAAAAATGTTTTGTGTATTTAAACTGTTGTCTTAATCCCCACAATAATTTTCAGTGCTCCCACTAGAATTCATTTTTCAGTACAAAAACTACACACCATACTGTGAAAATAGATCTACTATATCAATATTTTTTACTTTCAAATAAGCCAATACAAGTGGATAATTACTAAGTCTCCAACAAATTTGGTAAAGCAGTGACTCAACTGTCATGAATTTTATTTTGCAAGGGACTGTATGACTAAAGGCACGGGAAATTCTACCACTGACACCAATAATCAGGCTTTATCTTACTGTGAATTTAATTGGAGCACTGGCAATTATTTGGTTTATTTTCTGTTTATATTCATGAATTGAGTACAAAATGCCTCTACGTTTAATGTGAAGTAAAATTTATACCTTCTTAGTGATATTTCTTATGTACACAGAGACAGTAAAAGGCTCAGCTGCCTCCTCTACTTTCCCTTTATGTTCACAGGCTCCTGCTGTCCTGCAGAGTTTTGTTTGCCTCAAAGTACCAATCCAATTGAAGGTCAAAGATACTGTATTTGCACAGAAAGTGATCCTAAAACTTCAAATAACCAAAACTGTTCAAAAGACAGAAAAGAAACTCAGTTATAAAAAAAGCCCAAATTAACCACTGCCTGAAACTCCTTATTCTGTTTCCGAAATCCATAGTTTCCTGTGCTTCTTCCTGGGTGCTTTGTCCTGCTCTCTGTCATTACAGCTGCTAGACATAGGGTGTTTCCAACTCGGGAAGCAGATACAGCTACCTGAAGTTGGTGCACTTTAGTAGTGCTTAAGCTCTTGATTTTCAACCACAAATTTTTTGGGTTTCTCCAGCAGCAGACTCTTAAATTCCTGCCTTTATCCATGCTCCCTCTTGTAAGAACTTGCTGCTTAGCTGAGGCTTGTTGGATAGCCACATCTAGCTTGGATCAGCAGTGTGGGAATGACTTTGATGTGGCATTCTTCCATCTGGAATACTGTCCATGAAAATGAACCAGGCTGGATATTTTAGTGCTTACTTTCTAGGGTAAATAAAATAGAAAGTCACATTACTCTGAGGCAGTACTGTATTTGCTTATTTATTCTTTTATAGACTTAAGTCTTAAAAATGATATGATATTTTTGTATGCATGTATCCCTGAAGGGAACAAAAGGGACTAACTAGCCCCCTGTAACTGTGTATCTACTCTGTTTATTATTAGTAGAATTTGTAGAATTTGTAGCAGGTCTTGCATTACTACAACTTCAAGTAATTGCTGTAGGACCTAGAGTTGGGACACCATTTTCAATATAATAGAGATTGCACCAGTAAAATGGCAGACATTTGCATCTATAAATACTTTTCATTTTTAGTATAGAGTAAAAAAGCATATAACTGTGCATGGCTATGATGTTACAGGTATCCAAGCCAGTTTATAGGCAGAAAAAGCAATGACTCCAAATTCAGTAGCATAAAGGGCAACTGTCATAAAGTAAACCATCAAAATTTCAGCAATAGCTCTTAAAATGGTTCTCAAAGTTCTAGCTGCAGTTTCATGAGGTCATTAGAGGAGAAAAAGAATGCAGAAAGGCAGACTGGGGACTGTGAGGCAAGAACATGACATTGAAGAAGTCTGTCTACAGTATATCTCTCAATGCATCCAAGGGAAATCTAAAACCAGACCCTTAGATATGGTGGCTATGCTGAGATGTGTCTGCAAAGCAGACAGACAGAACAAAAGGTGTACAAACCTCACAAAATAATAATTAATTGCTGAAGGAATAATTTTAATTTGTCAGCATTTTTGCCATGTATGGTACTTGTGGAAAAGTTACCAAAAATCAATTCCCCAACCTGTATAGTAATTTTTCTCATTTGTTTAATTTTAGGACCATAGAGAAGAAATATTTCTTTTTTATGTTCTTCTCAATAGACTCCTGAGTGCAAAAAAACACATCAAGATTTTCAGGAACTGTGGTATCAATTTTAGGAGCATTTTAAGTTTTGTGAACAAAAATGACAGTTTAAAAAATCTTCCATATGAAACCTCCTGCATGAAGAAGCACACTAGATTTTTGCCTTTACTTCTACTCTCCTGCAAGTAAAGTAACTCTCTTTAGGATACTGCAGGGCAAGTAGCAAAGTTTGAAAATTAGAAAAAAAAAAAATTTAGGCAAAGTCTAAATACACTGTTCTTAATCCATCTCATCTCCTTTATTTATCATTCCTTCTGATGCATGATATTTTTTCTGCAATCTATATTTTTTATACCATAGTGTATTGATGACCCTGTTTACTTAAAAAGTAAAAGAATCTTCAACTTCTAGTGTGAAAAATACCCAAAAGAAATTGTTACCTTGAATGCCTAAATCTATACCAATCTCTGCATAAAAGTGGACTGATGTTCAGAAATGTGAATCAGCTGCAAATTTCAACCAAACCAACACCTTTGATCAAGGGGCAGACACTAAAAAGCACACAGCATGAGCTAAGTATGGTCCTGTCACAAAGGAAAATACCTACCTGTCATGGGAACGGAGATGATTCCTCATGCACTGAGTTGAGAAATGGGTTGTGAGGTCTGGAATCACTGTTAGCTGAATGTGCTTGGACTTCTGCCCGTCAGTGAATAGATGCCTACCTCTACACACCCTGTCATTTGAAGATCTGTGGCAGTGTTATTTGTAAAAAAAAAAAAAAAAAAAAATCTACATACAGTAAATATTTTTCAAGCTTTAGAGGTCCTTCTAATGAATTTGCTTATAAAAGCAAAGAAGAAGGCACAAGAAGTAGAGAATTTTCCCAGTCCTTGTTTTCACCAAACATAAGTAACTGAAAAAAAGGGAGAGAAAAATAGAAGACTTTTGAATAATTTCATTAATTAGTCATTTAATAATTTAACATATCAGATGACAAAGTAGCTACATATGTGTCAAAAGGAGTGATTTTTTTAGACAAAAAAAAAAAAAAAAAAGATGAATAATACATATTTATAATACCATTGTCTCCCTACCCCCTGCCGTATAACCTTATGCTTCCTACTGATAATTGTCCTTATTCAAGATGCAGCTCAAGATAGGTGCTGGGCTTCTGGAGTACACATCATCCCTCCCAATTTTTTGTTTGTTTCTAAATTCTTGATAACATGATGTTTGTTTCCAGATTGTGACTGTATTTTTTTAAATGAACCTTTAATAAGTAACCGTAGTTGGCATGACAAATTCTTAAGGAGAATCTATCATGTTACCTGTTTCAGAAGAAACAAAACTAAGTTCCATCTTTTTCTCCCAAGACTTTATTCTCTTTCCTTAGTAAGCTGTTAACAAACAGATTCTGTTTTCTTGATGTCCACGAACTATAAGAGAGATGATTTTCTGATAGTTACCTTCTCACTTCATAAAGTTTCTTTCCAAGTCTTTATGCTCAGAACTAAAAATTTTAAAAAGTCTTTTCTCCTGATTCTTTCTTCTGCCTCCCTTCTAATCAAACTGTCTGAGCTGGCCAGTACCAAAATGGAAATTATAGATGTGAAGATGAAGTTTAAACTATGAAAATAGTGCAGATTATACTCTAGGTTTTGGTTATTATCATCTAGATAGGCCAATCTACATCTGTGTCTTCCTTTCATTAAAATAAAATATATTATAAATTGCTCTATATAACTTTATGAGAGTCTACTGGCATAAAATTAATGAATACATAATGCATTTAAATCCACTTAAATAATAAAATAAATTTGAGTATGGAAGAATATTTTTCCTCTTCCATGCAACATAGCAAATCCAAAATCTCTCCCACAAATGCTAACTGGATGAACCACAGGATTACAAACCCCAGTTCTTTAGGAGATGTGGGTTAAATCTTGCATTTTAAGGTGGGAATATATTGCTGGCTTTCTTAATAATGAAAGAGTCATAATTTTTCTAATGCTGTAAGAAAGCTGTAGCTGTAAGAAAGCACAATATAATTATAAAGAAATAAGCAATTTAGCTTAGACTTTTCAAATATGAGATTAACATATTGCCTCCTCTCGGACACTGCTCACTACTATTTGAGCCTGCTAGCTAGTTTATTTGTATTAGCAGATGATCCTTGGAAGGAATGCAAATGAGCCTCATTAACTCCAGGAGACTGATTCTCTGGCCTGTGTGTTTAAGTGTCACAGAAACATTAAGAGCAAGGCTGTTTATTGTTGTTAATTAGGTGAGGACTTGCAGCAAGTTGCTGTTGATGGAGTTATCTCTCAACAGGATTGAAATTAGTCGCATTCTGTATCCTCTGCTTTGTATTAATGCTGAAACAGTCTTACAGAGTCACTACCTTCTGCTTTACTGCAAGGACTACTGCAGATGTTTTAAAATGATATTCGAGCCTTTTCAGTCTTTTGTTTTTCCAAAAACAACTTTGAGCTGTAAGTTTCTTAGTAAGGCTGTGAAAGTATAGATGATGTATAGGCACATGTTGATTAGATATCACTGAAGAACACTGCTATCTTCACTCTGCATACTCTTTTTTATATAAACCCTTTGAAACATAACCTCCTTCACCCACATGAAAAACTTATGGTGATCCTTTCTTTGTTAAGTTCTATTTTTTCCTTGTCTCAGAGAAGGGAAATGAAAGCTGAAGCGGATAGGTCAGTACTGGTCCAAAGTATAAGCTTTTGAAAAAATAGTTCACACTTCTGTGGAAAAAGCAGCTAGGGGTCTATAGCTATATTCTTCAACATTTTTCCAGAATTTTCCCTGCAGTGTTAAGAACTGTTGGCTGTGCCCTGGTAGGGATCTTCATTCAGGTATCACAACTAAGAACAGCAGAATCATCTTTTCTAGCTTGCACGGTACTATTGCAGACAACAATTTAAAATAGGAATAACACAAATTTAATGCAGGTGATGGTAGTAAGAAGAATTAAGTGAAAAAATAATTGAGAAGAGGTGCCAGTTACAGGGAACCAGAGAGTCCAGATATCTCTACTGGAAAAATGACAGAAAGCAGCAAATGATCAAGTGGCTTAGGGGAGTTTGTGATCAGACAAGAAGCTGAAGGAAATGTTGGAAATCAGACTCAGAGCTGATAGAAGGGTAGGGGCCAGACACAGTGATGGACAAGTGAGAGTTGTTGAGCAAAGAGAGTAGGAGAGTTTAACCAGTTTAACCCTGGTGAAATGGAAATGGCATAAAGCCAATCCGATTTTACCTTAAGGCTTTGTATAGGGTTTCAAATCATAATTTAGTTCATTGAGGACCTAAATTGAAATCCTAAGCTTACTATAGCTTAATGGTCTTTCAAATACTGCTGTAAAACAAGTTCTGAAGATCCAACTTGGTTTACACTCAAACTCTTTGTGTTCAGACACACCTAAACAACAAGTGAGACCTGGGATGTGAGGTCAAGAAACCTTCAGTTGGAATGGACCCATAACAATCAGTCAGTCCAAGTCCCTGTTCCTCACAGGACTGCCTAACACTAAACCATATGGCTAACAGCATCCTGCAGATGCTCCTTGAGCTCTGACAGGCTTGGTGCCATGACCAGTTTCTGGGGAGTCTGTTCCAGTGACCTTCTCAGTGAAGAACCTTTTCCTAACCTCCAATCTGAACTTCCCCTGATGAAGCTCCCTTCCATCTCCTTACGTCCCATCACTGGTCACCAGAGAGAGGACATCAACACCTCTGCTGCCCCCTTAAGGAAGTTTTCGTCTGTCACCTGCAACCTTAATTAATGGCTTAAATGTCCATTTTATGCTATGTTCTACAAGCATGGCATTAGATGCTATTTTTACCATTAAAAAATTGGGTATATTGATTGAATATATTTGATCAGAGTTGGGTAAAACCCAGCAGTTTTTCATAAGACTTAGGATTGTTTGTTGTTGAACTAGAAGTGTACAGAATAAAGGAGCATGATTAACATGAGATAGTTGAATCAGTAAAATCCTTAAGACACCGGATCCTATCCTTGCCTGTATCTGAGAAATCCAATGTGATTAGCAGTTAGTAGGCAGCTAGTAACTTTACTCAGGTGGACACTAAGCATACAAACTTTATTTTCTGGGAATTTGGCTTGTGATTCCTACATCTGATTTGCAGAAGAACTGAGCACATACAGCATTAAAGTAGAATTATTTTTGAACATCTAAAATACAACGTAAGGTTAGGCAATTAGAAAAAGAGAGTTGTTTTACATTGATTTGCAATTATAATAGATAATAGTGATTACTAGAAGATGATAGTGATAATACATAGAGATTTCTTTAACCTCAGTTTCTACATGCTTTCATTTCTCACTTTATCACAAAGAGATGCTGTACAAATTTATTTATGAGTGTTAGTGAAGCTTTAAAATATTAGAGAGATGAGCTCTATGAAAAAGTCTAAGAAGAAATTAAGCATTCTGTTTTCCAAGCACAGTTTGAATAGTGTGCAGAAAATAAACTGCAGGATCATAAAACAAATGGAATAAAGCAAAATATTGAATTGCTGCTGACTAAGTAAGTGGCTTACATTCTGTACCTCAAATGAAGAAGTCCTGTGGAAAAATAAGATGAGATCATATAATTAAATGCTGTACCATAATGGATCCTCACTAGCATGTGAATTACATTTCACTGGTAACATTAAATCTAGCACTGGCAAACATTTCAGGGTCTGACTCTGAAATTTAGTGCTATTATTTTTATGTGAGAGCTTTGATATATAATTATTATATAGAATATGTTTATGGTCAGTGACCAGAAGTTATGCAGAACTATACGTGTTGAGAAGTATGACTAATCAAGTTCTAGAAAATTATGTATATACCTATACAGAGGTGCCATATTGTCAACAAAATGCCAGTGGATGTGACGTGATGATAAATGTAAATGATGTGCTAATGAATGTAAAATGATGCATAGGTGGAAATTTAAAGTACATTTTCACAAAATAAATACCTCTGCACTTAGGGATTTCTGAACTTAAATTTTGGGCTGGCAAGACTTTCTCCTACACTACCCACAGACTCTGGAAAAGTGATAAATATAGAAAGACAGGAGTTAAACATACCTTTGAAAATGAAATATAATCTGAAGAGTCACTTCAGCATTTTCAACATCTTCACTGGACAAACTATGTAATACTTCTGGTATTCATTTTATGGAAGAAGAGAGGAAAGCATGAGAAAGTCTCACCACCAGAGCTGGAAGTACCAATAGGGGATCACTGCTGTATTTATCCTGCTATTTCAGAATTGACTTATGCAAGACATAAATTTGATCTATTATGCCTGAAATCCAAGAGCAGAAGTATTCCAGTGAAATGCTTTAGCCTCGGGTGTGTGGATCTTAGCATTATGCTTTTCTGTTTCAGAAGTAAGAGATCGTTTCCAGTGATTTAATTTCAATATGGGAGTAATTCTTACAGATCATCAATTGCAATCTACAATAAGTAAGCAAGAAAAACGGAGCTGCAACTTCCAGGGCTGCAATATGTGATTAGGAGACAAATTCAGCCCTGTGTAGAAAGAAGCACATACAGGTCCCAGCTGAGGGGCAGCATGAAATTAAAAAATGTGACTCAGGTAATCGGATCATTTATGCGTAGGTAGGTATGCTCTGTAGAAGGAAGTACTTCTGTATTCTCCAGATACTGGAATGGTGTGAACATCCTCTCCAGTGCACTGCTATGGACTCTGGGGCAGGAAAAAGGCTGCATTCACTACTTCAAAGCTCTTCAGTGTGACTCTCTCAGTTACTTTTTGTCAGAAGTGAGCTGATGGAGGAGACACTTCTTTTCAATCAACCTTCCATTCCAAACAAAAGTGACCTAACTCACATCTATTTTCAGCATGCTGACATCCAGTTGCACTTGGAGAGGTGTGTATCTGAACTCTGACAGATTTCCACTGTGTCTTTATTTTTTTCTTTCATCACACTCAATTTTTCTTTCTCCTAACATAATGCCGTTTTCAATCTTTCTGGCCACTGATATTTGCCTCTGCCTGCCCTCATCCTCTTCCCACTGTTGAGATGCTCCACCCATGGCAGGAGTGGTAGGGATGGTTTTTACATGGTTTATTAGATGGTCTGTTGTGTTCTGACAAGTATGAGGTTCTATTCCATTTGACCAGTAGTTAGAGAGATGTTACAATCTGGATGTTACAATCTTGGGGGTTTTTTATTAGTTTAGTAGGAAATTTCATCCTCTAAGGTCAAGTGTTTTTTCTTTGTAGTTTATATATCTAAAGTATTTAGATATATGGTTTATATGTTAAAAAGTCTATATTTTTAATATAGTATTTGAATATTTAATTTACATGTAATATTTAGTTATATGACCTTAAAATGCATATGTTTCAAAACTTCTTGCTCAGTAGAACTGAAATTCAGAGAATGACAGAAAAGAACAGCAAAATGATGAAAAAAGAAGACTCAAGTCTTTGAATAAATGATTTCTGGGAAAATGGTTGTACAAGCAACGTGATTGTTTCTCGGTCCTTAAATAACACGAAAATAACTTGGATTAAAAAAAGAACAGTTAATATTGCCAAATAAGTAGTTAAATGCAGCTCAATGATAATTGATTATTCATGCCAAATAATTTATTACAACAGCAGTATGTTCGAAAAGTGGTGGCACTTGATGAAGAAGGAATAGCACTGAAAAAATTAGTAATCTTTTAATTTTTTGATTTGTGATGTGTCAATTAGACTGGAAGTTGTTTTTTTTTTTTTTGAAAGGCTTTAATATAAAGAACAGGTTCACAGGTTTATTTTGTGTTAAAATTTTGATTCATAGCTACAATTCTAAAAAATAAAATAGGTTAAAATACTAGTTTTTCTCAAAAATATTGACAATCAAAGCAAGAACAATTTGGTATTTAACCCCTGAACTTCTGTCTATCCTTATGGTATGAAAGCTACCCGGCCTCTTTTTTTTTTTAAATCAAAGCACTGGATCAAGCTGGCAATGGTGGCAAAGTTGAATGCCTAAAACATCTGCAATTGTGAAGAAATAAATTGCACCTCCCAATGCCTGTCTAAGAGCAGACAGAACCAGAGGAGTTGCAACCTCTGTCTGGGGTGCAGTGGGACTGAGTGTTATGGGAAGGAACCAAAGATGAATCAGGTACCAGAAAAAGAGAAGGGCTGATAATTTGAAGTTTTTAAATCATCTTCTTTCCATTGTTACTGGAGAATAAGAACATGTTTACTCTTTGCTTTAAAGGGGAAATGTCACTTAGCAGGAAAATAGCAGAATACTTTAGTGTCTCTCTCTACTTCAGTTTGTCCCATTTCACCTTAAAAAAATTTTTTTTTGTTTCTATTGCAGACTCCAGACTTGTTTGATCATTATGTAGTTCTTTTGTCATCAGCAGAAGAACAAATTTCTGACAAGATACAGAAATGGCATGTCATCCTGTTGCAACTGACCAATAAATATATGTTTCTAATACGGACTTTTTGCCAAACAACTATATGAATTATCCTCTGAAGTTGGGGTTGTTTCTGATCCTAATAAATAGTAAATATCTGCAAAGATCTATACAAAATGTAATCCAGCATCAGAAAAAAAAAAAAAAAGGAGCAAAAATAAACATTAGTTATACTAGTTTGTAGATACCCATAGCTGTATTTATGCAGACTAGCACGTACACAGGGATATCTACAGAGCTCTCATCTCTGACCGTGTAAACACAGTCATTTTCCTTCAAAAATCTTTTAAGGGTTGGAGATTTTAGTGATTAACTGTTCAGGAAATGTACAATGTCCTTTACTAGAAAAAGAGCAACATATCTCTGAACACTATAAAAACATAAATAGTGGATAGTATCAAATGAATATTAAAAGCACTGGAGCCAGTTTCAGTCTTAAAAGCTAAATTCTGATATGTTCTTATCTTCTGCTTTTAGAAAACAACTGGGCAGAATGGTGTTTATCACTATTGCCATGACTGTTGATATGACTAAATAGTTACTATTAGGGCAATAACTGGGTATTTAATATAAATGAAGGACTCTCATTCAGTGGTTGATCTGCCTCAGACAGCACCTTATCTCATGCTACTTTGCAAATATATGCTCCATTAATATATCCCAGGTTGCTCCTTAAAACGAAATGGGGAGGAAAACAAGCTGAAATATTAGAATGTTGGTGTTACAAAATTAGAAGAAGTGGTAAAATTAAGTCGCATGACCTCTCTGATGGTGTTGAGTGATACCTGTTATCACATACTCTTTGTTATAGTTCTCATTCAAACAAAGCCATGAGCTAGCAAGCAACAGAATTACAAAACTGCAATAAAAGCATATGAAAATGGAAAATGTTGCTTGTCTGCATGATTAGAAAAGTTTTTTCTTTTCTCTGAAATTTTATGTAGTAGTTTCTAAGCTTTCAATTTAACATATACCTGTCAAACACTAACACATAACATCTAAAAACCACGATAAGAAACACTACATAGCACAAATGTTAGCAAAAAATGCTTTAGTACATCGTAAGAAAGTTCACCCAACCTAGCATTTCAGTTATTTCACTCAGGAAACAGACTAAGTAAATAGATGGGCTTTAGATTAGCTCTCAACAATCACAGGTACTGCCTGACCAAAGGGAGCAGTGAATTATGTTGTCCTGTGCTTTCTATTAACAATACTTGGTTTTAAGATGTACAAATTTAGAAGCTGTACTTAAAAGCCCCATATTTAATCAGAGACATTATATTGGCTGCCTAGAATGGAAAAAGCACCTTAAGAATCCACCTACCAAATTAAAGGATATATTGTAAATCCAAAACAATACATTGATCATGCTATGAACAGAAATCGAGCTTGGTCAGTAATGTTAGTAAAACAGAAATTACAGAAAATGAAGTTATGCAAAGATCTATAAATCACAGAGCTTCTTCATAACTCATATATCAAAATAAATAAACTTCATCACATTTTTTTGGTCTATCGTTCAAAACAAATCTGGAGGTACCATGAATTGAATTGTCATTTCTTATTTCCATCACTTGTCATGTCTTAACTGTAAATTATTCCCTACATTTTTGAAGCCTCCACCATAGGAGAAATTTCTTTTGATCATCTTTATGCTCTGTGACAAAATTTGAAAGCTTCCATTAGATCATGTCAAAATTGCTTTATTTTCTAGATGAATTTATGGAAGAGGCAGAAAACTGTATGAATTCTGATATAAAATAAAGATACTAAATCAATCCTTTAGGATTCCTCAAGTAAAACAAAAAGTGACAGGTGTCACACTTCTGTCTGATTACCTTAAACTGTGAAAGTCTTATCTTTGAATTCAGTAAAAAAAAATCTAAATTATCTATGCAGAAATAAGAAAAAAACTCACATTGAACATTCTTTGCTACTAATCTGTCAAGTGTCAACATGTGGATTCCACTGAGCAAGACCAACGCTGTCATTTTTAACTACAGTAATTTGTCATATTCCTTCCATAAACAATATGATGGGAACAAAGGAGTAATTTTTTAATGCTAAACCCTTGCCTGGATTGTATTTAGACTAGCAGAGTGTGAAATCTCTCATTGCTGTGGTCAATATGCTTGTAGCATCAGTGATATAGCAGAATATGACAGTTTTGTTTGTATTCATGGCTGTGACCTTTAGCTATGCACAGCATCAGTTTCTGATCCCAAACCTTGGCTGCATCCCTGCCAACATAATTTATTCCAAGAGATTGTCTTGTCTTCTATGCTTCAGCATTAATAAAAAATAAAAGGAAATAAAAAAGGGGGTAAAAAAAAGAGCAAAAAACCCAACTAAAATGCAGCACCTGTTATAGAAACACTGGTACCACTGTTAGTTGAGTGAGTGATGGCTTGTGACAGCAGACAGAAATGTCTCACCTGCATGTATGGCAGTCTCATCCAAACAGGTGTGCACACCATATGATTTATTTCTGTGGATGTGAGACACTGTCATGCATAAACAATGAGCTTCTTTCCTTATCATAACCCTTGACTGGCTGCAATCCTCTGAACTGTTACCCCTTGTGTCAATGTGTCTTCCCTCTGCAATGCATATCTTCATTTTGTTGAATGCAGGATACTGCTGATCATCACTAGAAAACTTGGAATGGTGTCCAAGAAACCTCTTAATTCTGAAAAAAATTTTGTAAGGAGTAGGATAAGGCACAGTAAATCATCCTTATATTTTTTTTTTCTTGCTCAGCACAATATTCTGCTTGTTGCTGACACTTCTGCATAGTCAGCTATGAAGGAATATGAACAAAATACTTTATTTCCAGTTGAGATACAACTCCCTTTCCCTAAAAACCATGAAAACCATTCAGATGTGCCTTGCATTTAGACCTCAGAATAATTCCTACAGAGGCTGTATCAAGCTGGAGTAGGTATAATGCATACCTTTATGAATACTGGCTGAGTGAATATCTTCCTGTAATCTTCATTACCGCAGAACTTTCTCCACATAACTGTCTCATCTAATGACCTGTTCTGGGGTCAAGACTTAAATATGTGAGCATTAGCTAACCGAAGTATTAGCTCATCAGATGGCTCATCATAAACTATTAATAATGGTCTTGCCTTATTCTTATGTCACATAGATCTAGTCAGTGTCAGTCATGTTAATCATATTTTTTTCACTTTCACTTACTGTGTGTAATGTCTGAATAGTTTCCTGTTTTACAAGTTTAATACTTTTCTTCTTATTTTCTTTTTCTTCCTGAATTAGTCCTAAATCTGAGTAGCTGGGATATTTCACGGACCATGTGTTTCAAGACTGATAGCAGAACCCACTTTAATCTTATATCTCCTTGGAAGCTGCCTCTGTACATAAAATACTACTTTTTATTCTATTTATTAGATTGTATATCTTAGGAGATTCAGCAGGAAATAGAACAAGGATGATTACAAATTACTTTCCAAGCTAGTTGCTAAACAATACCAAGACAAAAAACTTTTATGCTTTTGTTCACAATTATCCAATACTTATTTTTTTGTTTTTGCATTCTCACTATATATATCGAGAGAGTATATAGTTAGGTAGGAAATAATTAACTTTCTATTCTAGGGAATAAAAACTGTGGTAAGTTTAAATAGTTAGATATTGTTTTATAAGCCAATGTGACCTTTAGGCTTAACCTGGTGACATTTCTGATCCCTGTTTCTCTCTGTTACACCTGTTGCTGATCTTGCTGTCATGTGGGAAACTGCTTCCATGGAAACACCCTCTGCACTGTATGGTATCTGCTTTTGATCTAATGCATTTTTCATAACAATTTTTTTTTCTCCATTTTTATGAGGAATTTGCCATGTTTACAGATACTCTTGCAATATGCATATTATCCCACCCCTGTTCACAAATACTGAGTGTGTTGCACATTTGCACACCAATTTGTGTGATTCCCTCAGGGTTGATGATGTGACTTTGCTATCAGTCCAGGTCACAGACACCAAGTGTCTACTTGATCTCATGCAGCTGCACTGTGCAGCTCATCCAGGTGTGCTTAAACCTACAGATTCATCACTACATGGATCCACAGCAAGAGACAGCATTTGTTCTTTGGTTAAATGCAGCATTTAAAATATGGGAAAGGAAAAAGTGATTAAAAACTTTAGGATTTGAAGTCAGACAAAAAAATAAAATAGCAGCTTTTCAAGAACCAAATTTTTTAGAGACCCAGTGGTTTTCTAGGGGAATCCGTGGTTTGCAGTCCCCACTTTTGTTTATATCTGGAGAAAAATTAAAATAGGTCACATGCAGAGCATGCCCAGACTCAGACTGATATAAGTGTGGTGTTTTTAGTCCTGATCCATCTTTTTCACAGTAAAGTCAACACCAGACTTTGTTGTCAACAAAGATTTTTGAAGGGATTAGCTTTTTAAAAACAGCATTAGATTAAAAGAAAAAAGAAGACAACAAACTAAAATTCACAGCATTTTTATTAAGAAAACAACCATAGTATTCACAAAATAAATACTAAGAGCAACACTGAGGTCCTTTATTTTTCTTCAAATATACCGTATAAAGGTTGCACACACAATAGAAAACAGATCTATGATAGAAACATGGAATGGTGTGAGTGAAAAGGAACTTTAAAGATCATCTAGTCCAACTCCCTCTCTGCATTTGTCATTCAAATCGTGAAGTAAAAGAGTCAAAAGTTTGAAAATGCCAGAACCAAGTTTGCTCTTGCAGTAGTTTTACCTGCATGTGAAAAAGCTGGCAGTTATCAATTAACATTCAGTAGAAGCTGAGCATTCTCGTTAAGCTAATTTAACAATACCAAAGATTGAATTATTTTTTCAAAATAGCTGATTAGCACCGGTAGAGTGCTCTTAAAGGCAGGTAAGTCTTGAGGAAGTACTTTCCAACACATATCAGCACTTTTAGACATGGATTCATGACCCATTTCTTATACCTTTGTGTTATGAAGCGTGGACCTTGTAGGGATTTATCATGTACACATTAAATACCTGAGCAATCTTTACCCTTGTAACCAACATTTGTTCTCACCCCATTGCTACTGGAGATTTCATGTAAAGTACAGCAGCTTATCCTTTCACATTGCCTCTTTCTCTGGTGTTTAAGTAACAGTATCTTCTCCACTCCCTAAATCTTCCTGCCATTTGGAACTCTAGTTAACCACCTATATGTAAGTGAAGGCGATCTATTAAGAGTGTTAAGTGTTAGCTTTGGTCGCTGAAAGAGGAACAGGAGTGTAGAAAATTGGAACAGAGGCTTGTAAGGGAAAGTGTACTGACTACAGGGTGTTTATAATTCCAGCTCTTGGAGTAGCTCCTTGCTTGAATTCAATAGTTATATGCTCTGCAGTGCTCACGCTGCACTTATCCAGAGGAATTTGTCCAAATCATGCTCATTCCCTTGACCAGCTCCTCTGGATGGGCACACAATGGAGACGGGATCCTTTGCATCCCACTTATCTACTCTAGCCCTGTGATGCTAATGAAAGGACAGTTTCTAAGATGGTTTGCCATTGGATGGTGAAAGGATGGCTTACTATTTATTAGGGGTGTGTACAAGGGAGATCCAAGAACCCTGAAATATGGAGGTCACTTAGATCCAGACACAGTCATTATGTATATCTCTAAAATGGGCCAGAGGCAGGTCTTCAGATACCACCATTTCTGATCTGTTGGAGTCTTCCTTTGGGACAGGACTGAGGCAGAGATTGTTGGAAAAAATTGCTCTTCTTTGTCTGCCTAAATGATGGCAAAGTTACAATTAGTGGTACATACAGTAACAGGAGACATCTGACTTTGACCAGCTGACCCTTCTCAAGTAGCAACACAAGAAGTTTGAACTAAATTCTCTGACCTGATCTGAACCCTTATACCAGTGTATAGTATACTGGTATATAGTGAGGGTACCAAAATGGCTTTAAGCAAAACCCCTAGCTCCAAGAAAACCAGCAGGAGAAGGTCTGGCCCCATGCCACTGGAGCACTCTGCACAGGAGGAACATGTGCCCTGCTGTGTCCGCCCACAGACAGCATATGGTGCCTTGGGATCTGTTACTAGTCAAGTCCAAAATGGCTTTAATCTTTGGGCTTGGGGAGTGAATAGAACTGGTCTCAGAAGGAAGTCATAATGCAGTCCTTGACAGCTCCTTGCTTCATGCTTCAGTACAAACACTCTTGTCTCTTGACTTTAAAATACACTGACATGAGATGATCTGCTCAAAGTGTCACATGTTGCTGCTGGCTGCTGTGGTGCACAACTAGTCAAGTGCTTTTCTTCTGGCTATTTCTCATTGCTGAAAATCTGCAGGGGGAGTAATTAGAAAAAAAATTGTCAACACGAATGATGTTTAAGACGCATGCTAAGAGCTCACTCATCCCATCTGCTTAAGAAAATCATCCCTCCAGTAAATTCGTTTGTAATTTGAACAAGAACCCTGGTTTATTCACAACACAGTCATTTTTAATTATGTTCTTGAGACTGTGTTGGGTTTTTCTTGCTCTTCTGGGCTGATGCTCTATTTCCTCAACAGTGCTGCCTCTCCGTGACTCTTCATTAGGAAGACAGGGACTCAAAACATAATACATGAGGCAGACCCACTACCTTTTTTTTAATGCAGGGTGTTTTTTTTCCTAAAAATAAACTCATCTACTTTTCTCATTTCCCAGCTGTCCCACGGAGACATTTTTAGCATCTTGTTGGTATCAGGAATCTATAAATAGGAGTATCTGGGTGCAAAACAAAGAAAGAAATTTTCCCCTTTTCCTTTGAAAGAGATGGGAATAAAAAGAATATTTCAAAAAAAAAACAGTAAAGGAAGGGATGCTAAAGATGTATATACACATTTTCTTCTAAATAAATATGGCAATTAATCAGTTAGAGATATATTAAGATACTGTACTTTAAGAAAAAAAGAAAATTATACCAACCTAACTCCAGCAGTCCCAACAGATATTTGGATCCCACAAAGAGTTTTGCAGCAATATTGGAAAAAGAATTCACAAACTGAGAAATTTTAAGTATTGTCCTGCCTATCTTCAGCTTCAGTGTTTTGTGTGGCTGAAACTATTGTACATGGACAGCATATTTGCACTAGGTTTTTGATGATTAGATGGTCAACAGTAGCATTAACACAGCCAGTTCTCTCCTACTGCAGTCCAAAAATTGCCCTCCACCATGATGACAACCTGCTCTGCAATAAAATCTGCTTCATGGGAATGTATCTCATCAGTGTGACTGATGATCCCTCTGTGTAACAGGATATTTCCATTGAAGTGCTATCAGAAATGCAATAGAAGACAATCAGAAGGGTCTGGATTTAAGATATTAGAGGGGACAAGGTGAGAATATAGATCTCCGGTTCAGTGATTACTTTCAATTTATCACATGATCACTCATTTCTTGCCTGGCTATTGTTATTTCGCTGCTACTCCCTGGTGCTGCTTTACAAATGACTGCAAAAATGCAGAGATTTGTGAAGTGGTAGTTAACTTCTTCACAAGAGAAAGGACTCTAGCTTTGCATATCAACCACTGCAGAACTAAGACTATTCTCAGTGTCATCAGCAGCAGCACCTGTCCCACAGGCAGCTTTAGCACTGAAAGAGGAGAATGCCCAGGAGCCATTTGCTATTGACTTGTCTTCCTTGACACAGCACTTTATCTCAGTTTAGTTAGTAAGGAGAGTTACAGGCTGGAAGTGTCAAATAACGTTGTAAACTGTGATCTACTTTCTCTCCCTTCATTATCATTTTCTGTCTCCACTGGTTAAATTAAAAGGAAATGCCCACCTTGCTCAATTTTCTTAAAGTATGTTTATAGATGCCTAGTCAGAAGAAAGGCTCTTTATTAAACCTTGTTTTGGATCCAGGAAAATAATTTAATTTCAAGGAGTTTTAAACTGAGACACAATGCTAAAGAAAGGTACAAGTGAAGGACTGGAAAGTATTATAGTTCTAGGACAAAACTCCAGACTGTTGAACAGTTCTTTGTGCAGTGGACACATTTATCCAGGAAAAAAAAGGGAGATAATCTCACCAAGGTTTCACCAGCACTGCACAGATTGTCTATAGAGTCGCAAGTGACATGTGATCAAAGCTGCCTTAAGCTACTTTTTGTAAAAGAAGAACTGATTTTATTATCTTAAGCCTCTAACTTAATTTGGTTGTGAAATTTCCTTTATATTTCGCATTGTGTTTCAGGAAATACCTTGCGACTATGTTTATGAACATAAAATTAATAATTCATGATATACTATGGAGCATCTTGATTTTTAATAAAACTTGAAGCTTATTTATGCAAGGGAAGTATGCTTTTCATATAGTGGGATGTGTGTTCCTCTGGAAGTTTGTAATAAAATATTGCTGAAAACATGCAGATCACATTTCAATAAAGCTAGTACTTTATACAGAAGTGCAAACAAGATCTCATCACTGTAGATAGTTTGGAGAAGCGCAGGCAGGAGAAACAACAATAGGAGAGGAGCACACTACACAAGATTTTAAAAATACATTTATTACCTAGAAGCATAAGTGCTCCCACCCTTGCCCTTGTAGTTTAAAGTCAAGAACAACAGTGCACTGTTGCTACTGTCTCTCTGCTTTTCTGGCCTTTTCTGGATTGAACTGCCACTTTGTTCTGTGCATTCAGAGCTGCTGTGCTCCTAACCTTGCCTCCTGGGGTCTGCAGAGGAAGTGAATTGTGAATCATTGGGACTAAAAGGCAGAGTTATGAGATTTTGGTGCAGAAAATAACCAGATTGTGACAAGATTCTGCCTCATCAGCTCCTGTGTCAGGATGAAGCTCTGCTTACTCTGTTTTCATACTTCAAAAAGGTGCCAGACAATCTTGGCCTTCTTAGTCTGACAGTTCTCTAAACAAGCCTTCCTTTCCTGTCTGACCCCTGAAAAAAGTCAATAAAGACCCTCTCCTTATAGGCTATACTTTGTTCAAAGCCCATGGGAAGACTGAAAAGCAATGAAGATTTGTTTTCTTACTTTCCATTTTTTAACACAAAATACTTTCCCTATAGCTTGGAGATGCTAAATTCTGTAGACTTCACAATTTTGGAAGACCGTGGCTACTTCCTTGATAGGTGGCCTATTTTTTGGTTATTTTTTTGTAATTGCTGTTTAAGAGGGTCCAACAGTTTGAACGTGACTGGGCTAGGCAGTGGCTAGATTTTCTGGCTAAAAACCAAGCAATAAGGCAGAAGAACATGAACTACCAGAGCAGAAAATGATCTATGGCATTATAAAGATTATTGGAACATGACAGAGGAGCTATTGTGGTGATAAAGCATGCTCTGAAGAGGTGCTGCTTTGGAAACAGAAACGGAAGCTAAAGCAGCAGGTTAACACATACATTTATAGAAGGGCTGTTAAGAGTTAGGAAGGAAAGCACAATCTTTGTAGCTGAAGAAAACATCATGCTTCCCATTTGGTGTCTTCAGAATATGTTAAACATTACTCATGGAAATGTTCATGCCTTGTAAAAATGATGGAGGTTTTGGATTTTGTTAGAGGAAAAAGTGCTCAGAGTTAGACAAACAGAATGAAATGATGAAACTTTTAGCAGTGTGGCTTCATCTTTTCCTCCATTAACAAGACCAGCACCAAAGCTCTGCAACCAATTTTAGTATTCGTACTCGAAAAACATGAATACAGTGAAGAGAGAAAATTGACAAAAAATGTATGCTTTATCGTCTGGAGAAGTCATTTATAAGGAAAGTCTAAAAGCTTTAGTAAACAACCTATTGAGATGTAACTTTCCAGTCTATACACATGTTTCTGTGTGATCAGAACACACAGAATATGTCTGCCAATTCCACCTTTTTTGGTTTTATCTTATAATTATTGTAAAAATTGTTCCATGTGGCAGGTTGAGTTGATCCTTTCTTATTCAGACCATTATACAGCCACTGCAAAACAGTTATTGCATCAGAAAATTTTAAAATATTTCTTCCTAGAGTAGAAAGACAAAATTACGGAGATGATGAAATAAAGTTGAGCTGTGGGATGTGCCTACAGAGAGCACATGACAACACACAAGACATTGCAACACAAAGAATCCTGTCTCCCCCACCCTGGGGGAGGAGATATCCTGAGACAGAGCCTTATGGAGAGGGGCGTGCCAGGATCTGAGAGATGGGTGAATCACCCTATAGAAAGGCCCTGAGAAGGCGCACTGCTGATGTGGTAGTGCATGATGGGTCGTATGGTGAGGGTTGCCGTGGAAGGAAGTCATGTACTAAGAAAGAGTGTATAAAACCAACATGCTTCTTTGAATAAAGTGATTTGGCCTTCCTGCCTGGCTGGGTCCGTGTCTTACAATCACCAACACAAAAGAATATCCAATAACCAAAATTAAGGATTGAACTGACATATATTAGAAATGTATGGCAATTTTTTTGGCATTTTTTTCATAGTGAGGGTAATTATACATTGGAGAACTTAAGATATGGGGAACACTGGGTTATTATTGTATAGCTCTATAACAGATGTACTGCACAACAACTGAAGATTTGGGGGCTTGAAGCAGGAACCTCTGTGGCCATAGTGATGCAGAGAGTTATGTTAAATTATTGCAACAGTTCCTCATGTCACTGTTTTTGTGTATGTGGACCATGACAGCAGGCGCAACACAACCCTATGGACCCCTTCAGGGACAATGACCTACTTAACAATAGTGCTTCCTGGGAATTTTCACAAAGGAAAAGCAGACCTGTGGAGCACTACTGTCCATTTTTTCTTATGAGGAGCTGCAGGTACGTTGACAGTAGTTGTTTCTTTTCTCTCTATTCTGGGGAAAAATACGTTCCTTTCTTTCTTTTTTTTTTTTGGTCTTTTTTTTTTCTTTTTTAACATGAGGAAGATTATTTCCTTCTTGAAAGAGTCTTTTTAAACACTTAAAACTACAAGGAACACTAGTGTACAAGCGAGAAGAAAATAAATAATATAGGAAAGATAATACTAAGAAGGAAAAGTAGAAGTCAGAACTCTCAGGTTTAAGTAAGGACTCTAAAGAGAAAATGTGGGGAAAAAAAGTCAGTAACATAAGATGACAGAAGTCCTTACATTCACAATAACACAAGAAGCCATCGCAAATTGGCTCAAGGTAACTTTTTTATAGAATCTAAAAACTGCCAATGATAAAAATCATTAGAGTTCTAATTGCACATTAAATAAATTATATCAATACAGTAAATGAACTCCTAAATGCCTGAAGATGCCTTTTTTTGGTTTTCCCCCTTTTTGTGTTGCAAAAATAGCTGCTCAAAATCAGCATTGGTGACTCCTGCTCACAGATGCATTCTTTGCTGTTGTAACTATAACCAGCTTCTTGACTAAAATTGGCACTGATTTATTAATTTACCAGATCAGAGGAAGGTCAGTAATAACTTGTCCTCTTCCTCCTTATTATTATCTTCAAGTTTACAGTCAGGTCTCACAGAGATTTTCACTACATTAACTATACATTATGGTCTTGGTAAGAAATCCATTTGAGTCTGCAAGAGATTTTTCCCCTCATTACTGTTGGATCAGGCTGAGCTGGACTTTGCAGAAATGTCATTTGGCATCTGTCCATACCATAAGCCTTACTGTGCTCTATTCTGTGAAAGTATTCTAAATGTTTCTTGAGCACAGGAATGTCTAAATCCACAGAACTTATCCAAGAAAAACATTTCCTGGGAATATTTTGTGGATGGAAATACAGGAAACAAAATATTCTTTATCCATAGATTTCATTTAAAAAAATTAATGAAGACCCTCCTTGTGTTAGAATATGATCGCTTTCCCACTGTTTAAATACTCAACCATAAAATTGGCTGAATGTAGCTAAAAATTTTTTTTATCATGCTTTAAACAACAAAATTCTAAAAAGGAAGTGTACAGCCAATCACTCACCTGCTAAAATGTCTGGCATTTACTATTAGCTGTTGATATTATGTACCAGGATGTGCAAGAAATGCTGTCATGGAATGTAGGTGTACATTTTTGTAATATGATCAGGCATACACCAACTATCTGATGACAGAAACAAGCAATTTGATCCCATTGTGAATGGGCCAGGTAATGAGAAAAGAGCTGTAGGACCTTTGGGGAAAAAGTGGTAAGTAACTTGGCTCCCACAACAATTAATCTGCTCCATGATTTCCTCTTGAACCATAGTAGATAGTCTCAGGGGAAAAAAACCAGCATGTTGGCTGAGATAGTGAATTTTTGCAAAAAAGATTTGTGTCAGAAACACCAAGTTGGACGGTCCTCTGCTTAAAATGGTTCAGGAACATCCATGCTATAGAGAACAATCTCAGACATAATGATTGCTAGGTTTGTGGAGCTAAATATGTGGCATTGTCTAGTGAATACAACATCCTCCCAGAAACTAACAGTAATAATGTTGATACACAAAGGAGTTCTAGACAGAGATGGAAAAAAAGAAAAACAGAGACAGAAGACAAATATTACAGTCTTTCTGCTATATCTTACACGTAGCAGAAACAACATCTTGGATGGATACCACACAAAAATTGATAATCCTTTTGTGTGTGTTTCTTCTGAATTCATATTGACCTCTTCAAAACTTTTCAGCTCAGGACGTTAACAAACATTGCTGTCACAGCTATAACTCTTCTGCAGGTGAGGATACCTCGACTTGCATATTTCCTCAATGTGTAATCCTCATCTCTGCATACCTATAACATCTTCACTGACAATTAGCTGATATTTTGAGACAATACATTTCATGAATACTTCCTGCAAAATCTGCAAGCAGTTGTTTAAAAACCATCACCAGATGTGCACCACAAGCGAGTCATATTAGCATGCCTTGATTTCGCCAGGTTTTCACGACTCCTTTTGGTTTGTGTGTTGGCACAAACATAGCAGATTATTCTATAAATTTGACTAATTCAAAAAGCTCATTATTCTACACACAAGCTCAGTGTAGCTTTCCATTGGTGAAGAAGGTGAAGGTGCAGGTGAATACTGAAGGTGCATCTCTGCTTTCCATGAGAATTGGTTTGGCTGTTGGATCCAGTAATAACATTAATCTTTTTTTATAAGCTCACAATTTTTTGAGAAACACTAGAAAAAATTCAGTGACAATGTTTCTTAGTTACTCTTTGCTTATGACAGATGCCAAGAAAGCAGTTTCCTATCAGAAGAAATGAGTTAATAGGATAATTTGGACTGGGAATGACAGCTACCCAGACCCCACTCAAAGCGGAATGTTCTCCAAGGTTTACATCATACTCCCTAGGATCTTGTCCAATTTTGACTTATTGTGTTAAGAAACAGAAACTGATACTTAATTAGGCAATCTTAATATATCCTTCTGATGACTGATATACCAGGAAGAATGAATCTTTCTGCAAAGAATCCACAGAAAATACTCACCTCACATTATGACAGTGTTCATGTCCATGCCACTGACAATTTTTAAAAATGAGGTAACAGAATGTGTCTCTTCAGAGGCGATCTCAGTTAACTTCCATTTCATTTTGATGTGCACTTATTACCATTGTAATGAGCATTTCAGAGATCCTCAAGACTCCTTGGATGCGATAACACTTCTTTACTCATTGTCAGAGGAAGCACTGATGCCCACAAATGAGAACCTTTGAAGTAATATGCTTCAGACTGTCAACGTTTGACGACCAAGCTAAAGCAGGGAAGTTTTTCTTTTTGCAGAAAGAGCGTTTATCATTTTTGAATTTTTATATGGACTGCTATATGGTCTGACTAGAAAGCTGAACAACTGATCTTTCCTGTTAATGTTGTTAAAGGTTGAGCTCCGGATTGTATTGACAACAATCATCATTCTCATCATGAAAACCAATATTTAGATTATTGCTGTAATAAGACTTTTCTTACAGTGTAGTGGTTCTGATTCAGTGGCCTTTTCCTAAACAATTACAAATGATAAATTTGGTTCAAGAAAAAGATGGTGCTGAAAACCAAAACCAAGACAATTATGCAACTTGTCATTGAGAAAATCACCAGTTACAATGCCCAGTGATGCAGAGCAACTGAGCAATATAAGCAGCGATGTCCTTATCAGATTGTAAGTTTCACCTGTGAAATTGAAATCTCTAGACTTTGATAGATAGGACAGATATGAAATGCATCTTTGGCAAGGCTTTGACTTCATCCTATGGCCTTTACTTATAGTACCTGATTTGCCTATCTTATTAGCAATTATCTTGCTCACAGAGAAGGCAGAGGACAGTGTGTTCAGCGACTTGTCTCTTGTTTGCTTTAAGATAATGTGATAGTCCTTCAAAAAAAGAATATCTAATGCAGGCTGACTAATATCAGCCTATCCCATGACTGCCATCTTAGATAGCAAGCAGGCAGGCACATTAATTTAGATTCTGCAATGGCAACTGTTTTATCTTAAGTCTGTAAAGTCACACTCAAGATCATTCTGTACTGTTCCTAGGAGTGGCTGCAAAAGTTCTGCTGCTTGTCAGCATCAGCATGTAAACCTTGTCACCAAAAACTTGAGGGCATAGTTATGAAGCAGAGTTACTGGGGTCTTAAATGTACTAATGGGTCTTGACCAACCTCATTTAGGGTTTCTATCCCCACTTGGCATGGACAGGGGCCAGGAATTCCATTTCAGCTTAACTCTGGGCCTTCAGTGCCAGTCTGAACTATGCCACAGGAGTTCCTGTTCTCAGCTCAGCCACCACGTTGGTCCTGACCCTGATCTGCAGAATTACTTCCTGACTCACCTTGGACCTGTGCCATCACTATGGCCCTGCCTGTCCATCACAGGACTGTATCTGACACTGGCTATAATTGCTGGACCTGATTCCCTCCCTGACCTGCCAGTTGCAACTCTCTGGCTGGACCTTGGACCTGCCTTACACCACAAACTTGCCCGGAGATCTGGACTCTTGGCTGAGCCTGGCTCTGTGTCTGGGACTGAGATGTGCAGTGAAGGACATACCATGCTGTACTAACAAGCAGTTCCAGATCTTACATGCAGTATGAAACAAAAAATATTATCAAATAATTTCTGCATCAAGCCCATTTCTTCCCTGTCAGTTATGACAGACAATTTAAATGCAGCTGACCAGTTGAGATTTAAAACCTTCAAGTGAATCTTCTGCTTTCCTAAGTAAAATATTTCTGTGATTTACTGCTCTTATCTTTACAGGCTTGTTGGGTACATCTGCATTCCCCTAGTGAACATAGCTGGTGTGAACTCCCAGCTACTGGGTTTATTACGACCTTTTGTTTTGGCAGAGTAAAGAAATAATGACTATAAAAACTGGTTTCCTTTTGTGATCACCTGTAGGTGGTGGTCAGATCACCTTTTAATCTTCTTTTAGATAAAGTAAACAGACCCATTTTCTTTAGAGCCTCAGTATAAAACCAACAATATTGCTCTTGATTATTATGAGGAATTTATAATACAAATTAAATGGATGATAATAATAACAGTATAATGAACAGCAGGTCAGAAGGTCAGAGGAAAGGGATTGAAAGTTACCAGCAGAAAGAAAGGAAGTAGTGTCTAGGAAAAGCCTTATTTTTAAACATTTCATTTCTGAGCGTCTGATTGGTTTCACAATTTTCTAAGGCTATTTTCATGTTGTGATAAAGTTCTGTATCTCATCTCCTGTTATATTTCACTATTAACCAGGTTTGGGCAAAGGAAGTAACAATGATATATTAAAAGGAAGAGGAAGTGAATTCAGTGGTAGTATTTGAAGGATGTTTGTTTCTTTTTCTTCACATATCTTTTATAAATTTCCCAACCAGTCTTGACATTGTGTATAATCCAGCACACCATTTTCTATAGCAAGAACACGGGTTTTTCCAGACCATATTAGATTATCAAATAGATCTGATGCCAGAAAGCACTCACCAGTCCTAAATATTTTAAAAGAAAGAGGAAAAAGGTCCAATCTGGAGTGATGACTGTGGCATAAAACATTCTCAAGGAGAGACATGCAGCTGTATTCCAAATCAAGGTCCTGTAAATGCTTCTCAGGAAAAGCTGAATTCTGCCTATGCAATTTGAGGCATCTTGAAAAGAGCGTATTTCAGGAAAATTACTGAAAACTGTCCCCACTCTGATCAATGTACCTAAAACATCCAAAATAACTAATCAAAGTGGAACAACTTGACTTGTTCTTTGTAATTGTCTGAATATTTGAAATGTAGACATTCTTCTTAAATATCCTCCTCATGCTTCTTAAAACACACCTGTAAAAGGCATTTAGCAGAGTTGGCCATGATTTGTTTACATTTACTGGAAAGACCTTTCTGGGATTTTCAGGGAACTCTGTCTTATGATTCTCTCCTTTATGGTGAGAAACTTAACAATTCCCAGCATTATGAGAACAGAAATAATTGCTAGGTTATGTCATATCCAAATGAAAATGGAATCATTTCAATTCAAGGGAGTAAATTTTTTCCATTTACACCATCACAGACAGTCATTAATTACAATTAAATGAAGGATTCCACGGGTGACTTCACTGATTTGTCACAAAAGCAGTTTTAAGGACAGGATACAATGATAGATTACCGTCTCAGGTTGTGATTCCTGCAAAATGAGTTTTTGCAGGAAAATCAGATCAGAAAAACAAACACTAGGAGTCTGATTAAGTACCTTCATTTCCTAGTTGTATCCTTCAGCAGGATGAAAGCACTTACAATGTCCTCTTACATTCTTGCCTACTTAAATTGCTTTCAGGTTTGTATATTATAGCAAGAAATAATTTCAGTTTAGTTCAGCTTAGTGTTTAGTTTAATTCTTAACTGATATTTTAAATGCTGTTGGGATCTGCTAGATATCTATGAGACAAACCACACAAAAGGTGATTTAAATTTTTCCCTTCTCCTAAAATTTAAAAATACTTTAAACTTTAAAAAACTCAGTAAAACTGAGTTTTTGGGAGGATCAGAATACTACAAAGAAGAATATTACCTTACTGTTTCTGTTGAAAAGCAGCAATATAGGTGTGTTCTTCTCACAAAAATAGAGTAGTGTGAGGTAAATGCAGAACCTTATTTTCTTAGACATTTACCTAAGACAATTGAAAATTTTCAGAAAACAAGTTACGACTTCTGGCAAATACATTGATGGTAATGAAATAAAAAAACATCTTTAGAGGGTGCTTATACTTCTATTACTACAATACACTGGGAATACTGCATGAATGTCAAGAAACAACTGCTATTAGCCTCAGTTCACAGACAGTTAGGACAATATGACAGCATAAAGGCTTGGAGTAATCTGCAGGAAGTTCACATTCTAGACAACTCTCTGAGTTTAGCTTCTTATTAGCTAAGCAATTTTTCCTTGACTGGTATTTTATTTTATTCCCTTTGACTGTTTTTTTAGAGATGCGCAGCCTTTTCCCTTCCCTAAGATCAGAGATTTAATTTGGGATCTCTGAATTTGAGCTTAAGACATCACACAAACATTTGGAACTGAATTCATCATTTCCCAGCATGAATTTCTAAATACAGGGTGATTCTTACTCTTATAGAGCCATAAATGAAAACATTTACTGATCAGGGTTTTTTGGGGGGATAATATAATTCTAAACTCAGAAAGTAAGAACAGTAAACCATGGGACTTCGGTCTTGTATTCATTTATTTCCTTCTAATGTTAATTCTATCAGTAGAAAGAAGCTTTGCTCTTTCACCTGTATAAGCAGCTGCAATTTTATACTGGACACATCTGATTTTTTTTTTTTCAGAGGTATATTTAAGAAAAAACCTTTACAGATATTCAAAAGGAAAGAAGATATTATTTGGCCTGAAATTATTTTTATCTCCCTTACTATTAGTTAGAAAAACCTATGAAAACATATTTAAGCAAAGTTTATGTTGCTCCTCTTTTTTTTTTTCTAGAGGAGTATGTCATTCTAGCTTTGTATGCCGCTGTCTCAATATGAAGCTGAACTGTGTTTCATTTGCTCCTGGCACTGAAAAAGAAGAGAATACTTCAACTGTGTTCATGATAAGACTCTAGAGCTTGCTGTGCAGTGATAAATTAAGGGACAGTACTTCAGTGAGTTGATTGGAAAATTGGGCAGAGTATTTTCAGAAGGGAAATGATACGTCTTCTTTAAAGGGTCATATCAGGCTGTGAACACCAGTTAAATAGTAGGTGCAGTAATTCACACCCTTCCATCCAAGGCGTGATTGTGTTGGGCGCCTTCCAGAAGCCCCTGTGTGTGAGAAGTGAGCTACCCTGGGCAGGCCGTGCCTGCTCCTCTGGGCTCTGCTCTCCAGGTCAGAGCAGCCCAAATGTCAGCACCAGGGGCTGCTGCCAGGGACTCTGACAGAGTGCCCCGTGCCAGCCCGCGCTGTGCTGGGCTTAGGACAGCCACAGCATTCCAGCCTGCCAGGAAAAGCATCTGGCTCTGGTTTTTACAGAAAATGAAATGCACTGTGGCACGGCACAGAGGAGGAGCTCTGTGTAAGCGGGTGCACTGTATGGTGGGAAAATCCATTTGGGGTCAGTCTGATGTGACATTAGAAAGCAGAATTCTCAGCATCTGAAGAATGTAAGATTGACTGTTATCTATATTACTCTTTTTATTCCATCTTACTAAACCAGGTATTCTATTACACTGTTTCTTTCGGGGCCATTCTGACTGAGATTCAGAAAGAATGCTGCACTGTCTTTTTCTCTCTTTGTCCCACCACCTCTGCCCGAACCCACCACCAGTGCAGAAAAGCAGTGAAGCTGATAACATCCTGCTCCTTCATTATTACAGGTTCTGAAAAGGTTTGTCAGGTGGTAATCAGTCAGTAAGAAAGAACTGCTAAGAGATCTTGAATGAACCCAGAGCTTAAACTGAAAAGAATAGGTGCTTGAGGGTACAAAGGATGGCAGAAAGAAGCTGTGGTGTGTGGAGGAAAGCCAGTGTTCAGTTTAGGGAATGGAACAGTAAGGGGGCTGCTCAGGTGAGAAGTTGGAAGATTTGGTATCCATTCAGCACTAAATTTAATGCTTATTCTATGGAATGTTGTTGCAGCCTAGTAAATCTGATTTTCGCCATTACCATGAAAAGGTTGTGGGGTTTCTGCTGACTGACAGTGTAGGGCTCAGAATTTCTCAGGGCTTGTCTTTGCCTGAGCAGGTAATACCTTGTAGAGCAGTGGCTGACTAGTGCCCAGCTAGTTGTGAGCTTAATTTCTGAGAGTATGTAATAAAAGTCTGAAAAACACATGTAGTCACTGTGTAACAAAAACAGCCTTGAATTTTAACTGGCTGACGAGAAGCCACTCCATGACTTTTTAACTTCAGATGGGAACCTGTGAAAAGAAAGAGTGCCAAACCAGACTGTGTTAAGAAAATATTTCAAAAAGCTACCTTTTCTAAAGCTTCACAGACATGAATACAGCTCTTCTCATGGTTATTGGATTGATCAAAGCCCTCTTCAAGCAGGCTAGAATTTGTTGCTTTGTACCTCTTAGATCCTACTTAAGGCTCTTAGGGCATATAAGGAATAAATGCCATACAAAGCCTCTACTGACTTTCTGTAAAAGGATAATTTTTAATAATAACAGTGAAATAAGTACTTCCTGAGCTCAGTTCATCCTACTTGAATCCCTTCTTGTCACTGTATCCTTCAATCTCCTTCATGAAAGTGTCCTGTGTCTCTGGCACTCATTTATGTTATTTGCTTCAATGACCTTACTTGACAACTTACTCCAAGTGTTTACTGCTCTTTGAACAAAGTAGTTCTGCCTGAATTCAGGTGCAGTTAAGCGATAATAGTATTGCTGCTCTGTTTTATGAGGCAATAAGGTGGTTCAGCTGAGTAGTTTATCCCAACAAGGGAACCAGAATATTGCAAAGTAAAACACTCACATAGCTCTTTGGCTGCAAAATATGTTTGTAACCAAACACTTTAAACAAGGAGCAGCTTATTCAAGGCTACATCACAATTTACAAGTACTTCCCTGTTGTACTTCTTAGGCAGACACCTCCCAAATAGCATGTGTCACTGAGCTTTTTGGTTCAGCAGAACTGCCCAATCTGCAGCACTGATTGGACCAGTGGATCTGGATCTTCTCGATCCACTATACTAGGTCAAAACCTCATTAAAAGAGCTTAAAATATTTTTCCTATGGTCTTATTACTCTGAAGGAGAGGGGAAACATCTCTGACAATTCATGATAAGGGAAGGATCCACGTCTTGAGACTCCAGTTGTGAAAAAGGGGAGAGGAAGTTCCTTGCATGCCTTTCATCCACACTTATGTAGAAAAACTACAAATAGCACAGGGTGAAGGTAAAAGCAAAAAGGAACTGGATCATCTCTATCAAAACTGTTTAAGTGATGTCTGATACTGATATTCCTTTCAGTACCTATAAGGCACCAAAACCTGCCCAATTATTTGTGAAAATATCATGTTGCTGTATCAGAAAGGCCTTACCAAGTCAATAGGAAGCAGACATCCTTTTCAGCTTTTGTTACAGACATAAGATAGCTTGCACGTATTTTTAGTCCCAAACCATGGTAGGTATGGATGTCCACACTGTATATGAAAATAAGGGACAAGGTACTTTGTGTTTGAATCTAAGATGTGACTTTGCTGAATGAAGATGTGTAATTTCTAGATCACCATGCAAGAGACTTTGACATGTCTGTTTCAAATTAAATTAACGATGGGATTGTATCAAGATGTTTTCAAACTTTAAATTGAAATTATAAAGCACTTAGTGAAATCTGAATTAATTTAGTTTTTATTTCAATTTTGAACTTAACAAGAAGTTTCAGTCCACCTTTTCCCCACTACAACCAGCTCTACATTCCTAGAAACCAATAACTATAACAACAATTTTTCATTTGGTTTTGTTCAGAAGGCAATTCTGATAAATCTAGTAAACACCAGTGAGTATTTTATTAAAGTGTCAGGAAATAAAAATCAATGAAGGAGATAACTCTGCTCACATGTCCACTCTCTGTCACTTTTATTTAAAACCCCAATTAATTTAATGATTATAGTATTGATTGCTAACTTTTGAAATGTCATATTAGCCTTTTCAGTTCACATGGTATATTTAATCAGAAAAAATTTTAACTGTTGCAAAAAGCAACAGAGAATAAATTAGAAGATGAATCATCAGTTGCAGAATTTTGTGACATCTCATTATAAAATCCATACTTTGACTCAACTAAGCTGGTAACAAGGTTTATTATAAATTCAAAATCTAACATAAAATTTTAAACTGACCCTGCGATAATAAGTTTTCATTCTGAAACCACGTAAAACACTGGATTTTGGAAGACCTGCGGAGTTTATTCATTTGGACACCATGCTGTTCGTTTGCTGGGCTTCACCTCTAAAGTTGCAGTGAGAATGGATGACGTAGACTGAATAGTTTTAATTAAAAATTAAGATCAGTAGTCACAGCACATATTTATTTCTGTTGGAGAGCATAGACACAGTAAAAGCTAAAGAATGAAGTGGAAATAGAATTTTTAAAAGTGCAATAGCCCATTATCACTTCATGTTCTTTATTTACAGGAGGCAAGATTAAATTTGTACTGACTGAGGATCCTGTAGGTCATCTGTAGTGGTTTGAATCCTGAGCAAACTCAGAAGAAAAGGTGGCAAGCAAAATTCATCACGTCCCAAACCATGAGGGAGAGAAAAGGACACCGCCTTTTTGTATACTGAAGTTAGAAACTACGTTTTTTTAAATATTAACTTTGCCATGAATGTATCGTGTCAAAGAGCCTTAATGAGTCTTGTTTACCACACCATAATCATGAGCTATATTGAAATTTGAAAGAATGGTGTACTGATCAGTTCAGACTGACACCAAGGGTAAACTATTAAAAATGTTTTTTCCTCTTATAACTCCAACCAGCAACTTTGCTAATCCAAATCCCAGAGTTTATTCTCAGATCTAATATTATTGCAACATATTGACCTATTTGTCAAAGTCCATAAGTGGGTGAGTGATCACAGCTGCTGAAATGAGCTCCATGTCTCCTTGCAGACTGGACTTTATTCTGTAGCATCTAGAGTAGTTATTCAGATAAATCTCCTAGTGCTAATTGAAAGTTATATTACATATTTTAAAGAGAGAGACAGACTGAAGACAGGCTAATGGTCAAAAAGATAAACCTGATCCAATTTAAATTTTAGTACTAGTACTCTTTTAGTAGTAACACAAACAACACTCAGACATTGCTCTAATCCGCTGAGAAAACAAATAGAAAAGTGTCCACAAGGTCAATAATGGCTGGATGAGTTTGACTTTTCAATCATTGTATGCAATTTCTATTTAAGGTCTTACATGAAGGTTAAGAAAGTGATTGGGAGTAGTCAAGTTGGTTTTGCAGAGAGAAATCCTTCCTGATCAACCTGATAGCCTTCTAGAATGATCTAACTGGATTTGTGGAGGAGGGGTGAGGAGGGGATACTCCTTACCTTGACTTTGGTAATGCATTTGACCCAATATACCACAGCATTCACATAGACAAACAGAGGTGCAGATTAGGTTAAAAGGTTAGGTTGACTGAGAAATGATTTAACACCGCGCTGAAAGAATGAGTAGCACAAAGTAAAGATGGGGATCCATATAATATCCAGTAGTGATTAGCATAGTCACTACTGACATGTGGGATGGGACAAACTGCAGGAAGTGTGCTGAGGATAAAAATCTGGGAGGAGTGGCTAACATACCAGGGTGTTGTGCTGCCTTTCACAAAGATCTCTGCAGGCTGGAGCATTGGGCTGACAGCAATCACTTCAAGTTTAACGAAGAAATGCAGAATGCTGTATCTGGGAAGGAGGAATAACCCAATTCACCATCACATGCTGGGGTCTGACCAGTTGGAAAGTAGCTTGGCAGAGATGGACTTGCAGGTCCTTGTACAAAAAATTGAACATGAGCCAGCAATACATGCATGTGGCAAAGACCAAAAACACTCTGAGCTATATCAGTAGGAAAAATACCAACAGTTAGAAGGAGATGATCCCTCTGTTGTACTCAGTATGGGAGGGGCCACATAAGAAGTGCTACATCCAGTTCTAGATGTCTGTAATGAACTTGACTGGCTGACCATTCTATATCAAGGAGTTAGCAAACCACATAATAGTTAATCTGAGTATGCCCAGGCCTGTGCTGGGCTCCATGTCCAGTGTGGTCTTCAGACCTGTGCATTTTTTCCCATCATCCAGGTCGTCAGTGACTGTTGTTGAATAATATTTCCTTCAGTGCAGTGTTGTGCTGCACAAACCCCGTGGCTGCAGGACAAACTCATCCAGCTCATTGTAATAGAGGATCTTCCAGGCAGCTCCTGCCTGGTACCAGCAATTATACCACCTACATGTACTTGTCTTTATCTAGGAGAGAGCCAAGAAATTGCCACGTGAACATCCTTTCTGTTTGACACAGAGAATGATGAACAGAGCTGTTTTCTTGGAGGAAAAAAAATCCACAATAGCTCGAGTGACCAAAGGGGTAGAACTTCTTCTATGGAAAGGGGTCTGCACATTGTGCAGTGTATGGATCAGGGGCCCATTTTATGCTGCACCACTTGTGGTTCCAGCATCTGAAGGTACATAGGATTATCTGTACTCATCTCTCCTTATAATATTAGCTCTATATAAATATCTTTGAAAAGATGTCTTAAAGAGTGTCAGTGCCTTTTTTTATAGGATTCATGAGAGATAGCATCACCTGGTGCAAAACAGCTTCCAAGTGTAAGAAAGATATGAATATATGGAAGTGGCTAGTAAATGTTTGCAAAGATGATAAAGCACTTGAGGCATCTGTCCTAAAAAGAGACTGACACAGCCGAGACTGTTTAGCCTTGAAGGTCTTACCAATGTGTATGCACGCCTTGTGGGAGGGAGTAAAGAGGAAACCAGCCTCTCTGTTTGCCCAGTCACAGGACAAAAGGCAATGGGCATGAAATTAAATACAAGAATTTGCATTTAAACATAAGGAGAATCTTAATTTGAGTGTGGTTGAGCATTGGAACAGGTTGCCCAGAGGTGGTGGCATCTCTGTCCTTGGAGGCAGACAAGACCTCATTAAATATGATCCTGGGCAATCTGCTGCAGATGACCCTGACTTGAGCAGGGAGTTGCAGTGCTGATTCTCCAGAGATCCCTTCCAACCTCACATTCTGTGAAGCAAAGATTTTGAGGACATGTTCATTTTTCAAGTGTCTCTAAATCACACAGTTCATCTGTATCTGTCTTTATAATGGTAAATATCTGTTTTATATATTGATGTGAGCACCTCCTTTTTATTTATAAGTCAACTATATTGATGCTTTCTACTTTCCACATTTTAATTTCACTGCCCTATTTTTTAGAGAAATGTCAACAAGTAAGAAATGCCTTTTAGCACTTGATCTGCAGCTCCATTAATATCAGGTTTATTTACTTACCTCTTTGCATATGACAAATGTTCAGTAAAGGTACGTACTGTGCTAGTAAGTGATAAGAAATTTACAATATTTACTTTTGTGTCATGACAATCTCTTTTATGAAGTGCTTACTGAAGCCTTTGTAACTTCTTTCCAGATATTGTTCCTTGTTTTCAAGAAGAAAGATTTTTATCCAACATTAGAATTTTTGGGAACTCTCTACACTCAAAGAAATATTCTTTCATTAGATGGTGGACTTAAAACAGTCATGGGGATGTAAAAAATGTTCTTCAAACACCTAAAAGGACAGCGAAATGGAAAACAAGAATTACAGATTTTTTTTTTGGTGGAAAGCCTTGTAAAATAACAAATGCATATGGAAGCAATGACTATAAAAGGAAATAAGGCATTATGGCTAAGGAAATTGAAATGGGTTATATGCTAAAGCTGGTGAAGGAAGTTCTGAGACAAACAGTCAGAAATTCCTGTTGAGGGAGGAGGGAGGACTCTCTTTAAATACGACGTTTAGACCAAAACTAAAGCACTTCTGCCATGGGACTATTTGGAACTCAGAATGAAAAGACACAGGAATGAAAGAATAAGCTAACAGATTTATGGAAATACCTTGGGAAAATTGTATTTTGAGCTTTTTTAAAAAGCTGGTGACCATTTTTTTGAGTAATATGAATACTATGGCTAATTTCCAAAGATAATATATAGAATGTAGAAGAATTTGCAATCTAGAAATTGTTTGATCATACTCAGTTCTGCCAAGGGAAATATACAATAAAGTAACCGTTAAACTTAAACAAAAGTTATTATTTAAATGCATTTCAGTCAGAAAACATTTCTTAAGGTAAACCAGTTGGTTCACAAAGAACGAACACTAGCAGTTTCACAGACAAGATAATATAATGCAACTTTCTGTATGATTGTTTCCATCATGACTGATTAGTGTGTTTGTATATGTTTATGTTTATATACTTCACCTATCTAAAGGTAATGCAGGATCAGTCAATCCTACCTGTAAGCAATTTCATTAGTATTTAAATCCTACTGCAAAACTAGCAAGCTCACAAATAATTATGAAGATGTGCTTAATATACATTTCCTTCCATTTCTTCACTTCTGTGTTTTGTTGGAGCATTTCTGCTCTCTCCTGTGTAGCAATGAGTCATCACTATCACTTTTATGAATACAAAGGAACTGCTGAAAAAGTAACCCCTGGGGAAAATGACCTTTCAATGGCCTCACTTGAAAATGCTTGGGAATTTTCCCCAATTATGCAGCCAGCACAGACCTCCTGGAGGCACTGCACTAGTGTGCTTTGTGCTTAAAGTTAACCTGGGTGGCTGGTGACTGTTTCTGATAGTACTCAGAAAGTTAGCAATTTGAATTGTTTGATTTTTCGGAAGACAGACACAACATGTAGTGCTTGCAACTGCTCAGAAACCTAAATCTGTTAAAATTCATTTCAATTCCTGTTTGGTATATTTTAAATTTAATCTCAATGTAATAATTTTTTGCATTATACCAAAACAGTAATAGTTTGTCACTCAGGCTCAATACTTGAATTCAATACTTCTAATTCCTAGATAAGTAAAGCTGTGTTGTGATGCAGGATGGAATTTTTTGACTGAATGCTAAAATAGAACAACCCTATCAGCATAGAAAAAGAGGTAGCTTTAATGTAGTAATTTAGTAATGACTCCCTCTTTCACTTGAAAAGTGTCACAGTATGCCCCAATAAATGCACAATATAGTCTCAGCATGCTATTTGAACTCTGGGTTGACAAAAAATGCTTGCTTAGCATCTCATTGTATTTCTGTCGGTATTTCTGTGTGGTTTCCTTTGAAGATGCTGCATTGTCCCAAAGTCTAATAGAATATGTGGTGGGAAGAGGCCTCCAATTTAAGGAAATTGAAAATTATTGGAGGGCCTAGTATGTGGACACCTCCTTGAAATTAGTTTGTCATCTGTCTCCTTATCACAGAATCACAGAATCACAGATTCACAGAATCACCACGTTGGAAGAGACTTTCAAGATCACCGAGTCCAACCCATGCCCCAACACCACCTCAACTAAACCATGGCACTGAGTCCCACATCCAATCTTATTTTATGATTCAATTTCCAACAAGTTGCCTTTTCCCAGTTGCCACCCCAGTGGTGTTCTTGGCCTCTGTAATACAGATTTTGTCTTTTTTTTTGGCTTAGGTGAATAGCCTCTTTTATTTTGTAATGTCCTTAAATATCTAAGAGGTACTTTTTGTATAATTTAAAACTTCTCAGGAAACCTTTATGCCACATTAGTCTTTAGAAAGTTTAGAGGCTGTAGATCCCATTTTTAGTGGGCAGGTGTGTATGCAGTGTTGCAGAAATCCACTCTAGTGGTCTCTTTCTTCCTTTTCTTTTCCATTATTGGAATATCAGTTGAGTTTAAGGAAGTAGCTGACAGCTGAACTGAATATGCGTTAGAATGAATGTGCCAATAAATACCTACATAGGTGTGTTAAACAATGCACAGTAGGACTTCATATGACTTGAATGATATTTAAAGACTTCTCTTTAGTGGAAATAATAAACCTTTAATATGAAGAGCAAATATAAGGGGTTTGGAACTTAAACTACTTCTAATGTGTTTAAAAATATTTTAAACTCTTGTTAGTGTTAGATTGACCTTGATTTCATGAGGAAATGAAGCTTATACAAACATATGATTGTATTTGCATGTATTAACTGTTTTAAATATTAATCTCAATTATTGTATTTTCTACCAGTCTTGTGAAATAATTCATCTGAATAAAGGAACAAGTCTAAGATTCCACAGAAAAAACGTTCTACACTCACCTCATGTTAGATGTGTGGAAGGCTACTTCTTGAATGACGATTATTTCCTTTATTAGTTTCTGATTTTGAGGTTTCTCATATGCAATTTGACTAAAAACTCATTAAATCAAAAAAATACAAAGAAATTTAAAAGTTTTTCACACTCTAGGAACTAACTCCTGCTTTCTTGTAACTCTCCGAGAAAGATAGACAATTCAGGGAGGAAAAGGTTTGCTAACAAGAGCAAGTTATACTGAGATATGTGAGCAAAAAGGAATTTAACATGTACCAAAAGAAGCAAGTAGAAAGAATAGGAAACAATCCAATATAAGAAAAGAAAGGAAAACTGAGCTGTCAAATATCGTTCAAGAAATACAGTGTTTTTAACATGATGTTTCAGGACTAAGAGGAATTGTGTCCACTGTATAAAAATCTAAGTGGTAACTTGAAAAAATGAAGTCTTTTACTGGTAATATAACTAAAAGCCAAATTTTGCTTTGGTGTAAATCAGGAAAAGCACATTGCAGAGTTTTCAGGAGACCCTAGAAAGCTAAGAACATGAAGTTCAGTCTCTACCCCCATCATTTTCTAGGAGTCTCTTCCTCTCATGGTACTATGGAGGAGATTTCCAGGTGGTGAGCATTTGCACGTGAATTGTTAACCTCTCTTGTACCATCTGTTAATAATATTGTTGCTGTTACTGTTCATTTCCCTATTTCACTGGAGTTTCCAGGAAATTATTCTTATCTCAAGCCATGATTTTCACCTTTTGTTCCTCCAATTCTCCTCTACAGCCCACCACAGGGGAGGGAGGAGTGAATGAGCAAGTGATGCATGGTTTGGGGTGTTTCAGTGGAAACACTAAATTGGGAAATACCATTCCTAAACCACCACACACATTGTGAAACATCTGAGGTTTTTGTTTTGCTGAGAATTATGAGAAATTCTATGCAAGTTAAAAGTGGGCGTTGATTTGTTTGGGGTTTTTTTTTGTTTGTTTTGTTTATTTGTTATGTTTTCTTACTTAACCTTGGCTAAGTAAAAGTAAATATACAAATAAGTATTTGACTTATTTTAGTCAAAGCAGTAGTGCTAGTTTTACTAAATTTTTGTGCTAAAGTCCAGATGAATGCATTTATATAAATGCTATAGTATTGATTTTTTTTATTCTGTGCTTAGCAGAAGCTGTGTTCAAGTGTGTTTGTTACAGTTATCATAACATTTCTGCAGGACACTAAAATCCAAACCAGGTTTTGCTCATATTTATTTGCTTTACACTTCAAAGTAGCGTTGATTACTGCCCACCTATCAATTTCATGAAGTATATTTCTTTTTCATTGGTTTTATGTAGCCCTCCCTTTGCCTTGTGATCCTTTCAGAAGCCTTATTATCGGCAGCCTGATTTCCCTGTGTGACGGCTGATAATGAGCGGTAGAAAAATAATTAACCAGTATCTTATTCCAAGTCTTTTTCACCTAGTAAGATTCAATTTGCCAAAATACTTATATGTTGCAGTCCACTTGCTCAGTCTGAAGCACCAAAGGATTATGTGATGGCAGTAGGATTTTGGACCCTCTGCCTTGTAGTTGCAATGCCTACAAAATTTGTGGTGCTCTACACCTTTCATGTATTTGTACTATATTTGCAAAACGCTCTATCTGTGTATGTATGTTTTTTTCCTAAGATGAGTTGCCCTCTTATTTTGATTCTTTTCCTGCTTTGACAGGTCTGTTTCTTTGGGCCTCATTACGGTGTGTGTTAGTTGAAATTATGTTGGCTGCCTGAACTCCCTGTCGATAGAGTAATCGGACACAGATTCCTAGGTTAGGCTGCAAAGTGGCTTCATGTTCCTGCTGAGCAATCATTTCTTGCTGATTTTACATTTCCACACAATCTTTTTGTCTGTGTAGCTCTATGGCAGTATATAACAACTTCCCCCTTACACTTTTATTTGGTGGTTATTGTCCCTGAATTAATTCTCCATTTCACTCCTACATACATCACATTTAGTAGAGAAGGAGCCAGATTCCCAGTTTGTGCAAACTGGTGGAGCTCAAAGTCTGGGAGCCCTGATTCAGTTGACAGCAGTCTCAGATCTAAGTAATGTCCTGCCACAGCATTTCTCAGAGGCTTTGCATTTTTCCTTAGGGCATTGACACACAAAGAATTGGAACCAGGTCAGCTGAGTTAGCAACACTCCCTGGCAGCAAGGTAACAGATGTGACACTCAAGTGCTGGCCATCACCTACAAAAAAAGTTGCTTGATTAAACTCTTCCAATGCAGTGAAGGATAGAAGAGTATACTGGATGTGCTTTGGCTACCTTACGCATGTAGCTTCAAACAACCATCCAGAATAAAAAAAAAAAATACTAGGATTAGATATCATGTTTATCAGGAAAAGGAATAGGCAATGTATAGTCCCTAAATAAATGAGCCTTTAATATTTCCATTCCTAAAAATGAAGCAGAGGATTCATACCATTAGGTCAGATTTAATCAGATGAACATTTTTATTTAATTTGCATACATAATTTTATAACATTAGAAAATAATAAGGAGTTCCCTCTTTTCAGAATACTGTCGCTCATTAAGTCTAAAGAAACAGAGAAAGTAGGTGCATGGCATTTTTTAAAAATTTGAATCTTTATAGGCATTCAGATATGTCATAGTTTTCAGACAAGTAGAAGGCAAATTTAACAATTTCCTCTTGCATTTTCATTTCTAAGCTGAACTTCATACCTGACAAACTTTCAGCACTGCCAGCACTTGGTTTTGGCCATTTAAATGAAAGAAAGAGAAGATGAGATTCTTTCCCTCTATAGTCCTGACTGTGAACAGTATCAGAGATGTATCTTCAGGCAGATATGGGCACTTAAACCTTAGAGGGTCAGTTTTACAGGCAGAAATTAGAAACAAACAAACAAAAAACCCACAAAAACCCCACAACTTTTCCACACTGTTTCTATGTAAACTTAAATTCTGACACTCCTCAGTTTATTTCATTACTACAATGGGAAGAACAATGCACATTACATTTCTTAAAGTGGTTTGAGACTCAAAAGGTAAAAGTCTAAAGAGAAGTAAGGTTATTGTATGAGTTTTTCTCCAGTGATTAACAGTTTAACATCAAAATCAAGAGATTTGTATAAATAAATTAAAGAAACCCTATTTATGATTACATCCATTTTAATGAAAACTTGTATGATTAAAAGTTATTTACTTTTGAATTCTCTTTGAAAATAATGTATGAATTAATTTTAAATAATTTGATAATGTTTTGAAAGAAAGTAGGTATCAAACTTCGGCCAGTTTTCTAAAAGGAATGCTTGGTCAGCTTCCTACAATAATGCTGTCTTTTAAAGCATAAAATTATATGTCAACTTAACATGTCTTTAAATTGCAGCAATAGCAATCTTCATGTCAGTTTTAAGAGCAGCTTTGAAACTCCAGTCTGATTGTGGGGCTTTTTCCTTCTGAAACTTCCCCGTTTCTGGTCAAAGTAACCAGCACGTGCAATCACACTGCAGCTGCAAAATTCCACATTGCAGATAGAATTAAGTTAGACAACTGGAGAAAAACCTGTAAAATTTTATTTTAGAAAGAATTTAGCTTTACTTAGATTTACTATCGATGTCAATGAAAGAACATAGGACTTTTTTTAAGGCTAAAAAAAATCCTGCCTATGAGCTCTAAGTTGAATCAGTACATTGTGATAGGCATTATATATCTTTTTGGATGCCTCTGCAAGTAAGTTTATTGTTGGATATAGGGTTAGGAGACCTAAGAAAGGGCTGTATATTAACATGTACCTGGAAGTAATTTACTAGGAACAAATACAAATGAACACCTGTAATCATACAGCACACAGGAACGAAGATGGAAGAAATTCTGATCTCAGATTAAATTATTACAGGTGGTGAGGACCCACAATACTATTCCTGATTTCTGATTCCCTGGCCTTTTGCAGCATGTGGATTTGGACCTACCTTTAATTTCAAGTTGTATCTGGTAAGGACCTGACATATTTCGAAGTTTTCAGCTTCCGTGTGTTTTCTACCTCAAGATTTTCAGAAAAGCTAGATTTATCTGTATCTTACTTCAAGCAGTCTTTTTAGAAAGTCAGAGAAGGATTTTAACAAAAAACATGTCTCAGATGCCACTTTAAGCTGCATCTCAATGGTAACAGCCTGTTTTTTTCTTAACTGCCTTTTTCTCCCTCGAGCTTTTAGTTATATGGCATGTATCTCTGAAGTCCATTCACATGCAGCTCAGACTAAGTCTCCCACTGACTTTCCAGCAAGACAGCTGAATCAGGGGTAATGTACAACTCCCAATTCAACATTTATCTAAAATTAAATGAACGAAAAAGAAAATCCTCTTATTGCTGAGCCTAGGAGTGGTAGGGCTAAGCCTGGCTGAGAAGAAGGGGAAGGAAGATAAGAAAGGTAGGGAGAGACTGGCAAGAAAGCACACAGAAGGCCTGGAGAAGAATGATAAAGGGAATTTCACTGAGCATGACAATTTTTTTTTTTCTTTTTAAATCTTACATTCTGATTGATCACTAGTTGCTGTACACAAAGCCTTCATTGATATATTGGTGATGTGGGTCATACAACACAAAAGAGCCTAACCCAGGCAGTTATGATGGGTTAGTGCTTAGTAATGAAAACTAATCAATTGGAATAGGAGATTTCCCAACTCAATTTTATACTACAGTGCCTCTGTATACTTTTTGCATCTGTATAGGCAAAAGAGAAGGTGCTATCAGCTGCATAAATTATGCTGTCTGTGATGCTCAAATCTCTAATTATATATTTTTTTATTGCTTTTCAATATATGTAAAGCAACCAGGCAGAGTGGTACTAAAGTTCCTGTCTGAAATTGGTCAAATTTCTACTTCACTGCACTTCAATGTATCTCAGCTTTTTTATCCATGTCACAGAGAGACAGTCCGAGACAAACAACATAATCCTTACGGGAATACAGCAAAGTTACATCGCTTAATGTCTGTTGAACAGAGCATATCCTAAGATGAATCTTTCAGCACTGTTATCACAACCAACCCTGTGAGAAGATGAGGAAAATCACATCTCCATGGAGGAACAATAGGGGGCTTCTGGAGGTTGAAAGCCCCTAATCCAAGCAAATCCCAATTAGGTGAGGTAGATCAGGGTTGTGTCTATTTGAGTTTTCAAGAATGGAAGTTCCACAACTTCTCTGGGCAAACTGCCTCTGTATTTCACCATTCTTACAACAGAATTTTTTTCTTTAATACAACCATTTCTTTCGGTGTGGGAGAGTACTGGCTGCTAATTTTGAGACATCTGGTTTTGGGGAAATGGATGAAAATCACCATAAAATCTGCTTTTTCATGATTTTCTCCACCTTTATCCAGCATGTGGACACACTCAGGGCTGTCTGCTGAGAGATAGGTAACAACTCCAGGCTGATATTCCTGAAGAATGAAGGAGATGCCTGTGCTGACTGTGTAGCCTTTGTTCTCAAAGCAGTGTGGATTTTATGATACAGAAAACTCTGCTCCATCAAAAAAATTATGTTTACTTGTTCCTTTGACCCCGGTTTCTTCTCTGGTAAGAAACGGGCTGCAACTTGGATTTCTCTTCATAAGCAGCAGCTCTACTTTCCATCTGAGCCAATCAAGATGTTTTCATTCATTCCTTCAGAAGTTATGTACTAGGCAAGTTCGAAATGATGAGAGATGCAAAATTAGGTTCTCTTTCCCTAGGGTGGTGTAGTTCTGCCAACTATCATCTTATGAGAATAACACTCCTGCATAGATTTGCATTTTAGGAGTCCTGGTCAAAAAAGTAACTGAGAAAGGGCTCTCCTGCCCCTGTGAGCCCTCCTTTGTTGTATCCTGTAGCTTTGGTCACAAAGGAAAATTTGGAGATGAATGATAATACACAAAGGAGAATGTGCCACTATTATGAATATTTTTTTTCTCTCATTTGACTGGTTAACATTGGGCTGGATTTTACAGAAATAAAATAAGCTTTCTATCTATTTTTTTATAATGAGGACCAGAAGTCTCAATATAATGTTGCACTGGGATATAAGCTTCTGTAGGGAGTGATGGATTACATGGTTACTACTTCCTGAACGTCCCTGCAGGGCAGCAATTCTGTGGTATTTGCAAGATAGTACAGAAATTCAGTCAGAAGCCTCTGGTTTTGAAAATGAACTCCATAATATATATGCTCTCTAGCTCTGGAAGTAAACATAGACATATCTCCTATTGTCTAGGGGCTCTGTCTTGCAACTAAAACTTGCATAATCAATCCTAAAAATGTACATAGTAAATTAGCAGTCAATAAGTTTATCTAAGAAACTGGATAATTAGCTTAAAAAGGATATGCGTGGTATAAGAATATAAAAAGAGAGAAGTCAAGTCAGGGCATGATTCAAACTTTATTCCTTCTCTCATATTTTATTTTCTTTTCTGAGACTTTTCCTATTTATGTTTCTCTCTGCATGGTCAAAGCACAGACATCCTTCCTAAGACTCTCTTCCATCATCAAATCACAGAGAATACTTTGCCTTGGAAAACCTTCAAAGATCATTCCTGCCATGAACAGGGACACGTTTCACAAGATTATGCTGCTCAAAGCACCGACCAACATGGTGTTGAGTCCTTCCAGGATAAGGCATCCACAGTTTCTCTGGATAACCTGTTTCAGCGTCTCACCATTACATAATTGTAAAATATTCCTTGTGTCCAATCTAAAGCTCCCCTCTTTCACTTTAAAACCATTGTCCCTTGTCCTGTAACTTAGAAGCCTTAGTAAAAGCCTCTCTCCATCAAAAGAGAGCCCACTTTAAGTATCAAAAGTCTGCAATAATATTTGTATAGAGCTCTGCAAAAACTGGAGCTTGTCTAACATTTGATTCTTCAAGTGGTACAATGTTTTGAGAGTCTATTTTGATTGCTATCAGTCACGAACCATGCTGGAGGGGGTGTTTCCGTATCTTGTTAATTGGGTGTCAGAAGACACCATGTTTCATTGTCCTACATATCCTGTTTATTTTGTTTCTAGATGAAGTTATTTGAAATATATGCTCAACAATTAGTCTTGTATGAATGAGGACTTAGTTGTTCAGTATATTTAGCATCCTTAGAAGTGGAAAATTTATCCTGAGAAACAAGTTGTTTTTGAAAATATTTCCTGAGGTCATTTTGGAAGCTCTCTATCTTGTCAGTTATCAAAAGTTTTGGCCTCAAGGTGTCTCTCCCACTTTTTGTCTGTTAGTTTTTCTATCTGTACAACAGTAGTAATGCTATAGCTATTACAAAATGGTGTGCTTGGCATCCAGTATGGAAAAAATAATATTGTTGTTTATGGAAAAGTTGTTTCATTCAGGAGAACTAACCATGTATCTTTCTTTTGTAGAGTTTATTAAAGGCTTTTGTCTATTTTAACTACCACCTGAACTTTGTCATTCAACTCGTATGGTATAGCAGTGCAAGATTAAAAGTTATTTCATAGCATCCTGTGAATTATGTGGGAAAGATAAAGGAGAGTTTGCTTGAAATTACTGATGTAATAGTATGTCTGATGAAATGGTTAATCCATGATAGTCTTTGTGGTAGTGTGTCATACTTTGTTTCCTTTCTGGTGGCCTAAGGAATATGGAGCTGGTTTTGTAGCTCATAGCAAAAAGGTTAATCTGTCCCCAGGCCTCTGGAGAAAAATCTGGAATTTCATTCTCTCTTTGTCACTTGGCCTGCATTTTCCAACTTCCACCATAACCATTTCCTAGCCTGCAAAGAGCTCTGACTACAATGTTCAATGTAAGGTGTGTGTACTGTCTAGAAATCCAAAAATAGCTCAATATAGACTTGGCAGAACTGTCTGTTTACAATAAGGCTTTATTCTGGTTGATCACTCTTATGTATTAAACCTGTTGGATGCTTACTTCTTTCTAGCTTGCTGGGAAACAGCTGGGTGCTTTTCATTCTGAAATGGTCTTTCTGACTGTACAAACAATACAAAGGCCAGAAGGAACCCTCACTGGTTTTTGTCCTTTCTCTTTCACTCTTGGAGTCTTTCTATCCTTCTCTACAAACCAGCAAGTTAGGAGCTTAGTTTAAGATTTCATTGTATTTCAGTTAGCCATAATTCTTTATATATTTGTTCAGTTGTTATACTTGAATACTGCAAAATTATCTGGGAGAAGAAGCCAGCGTGTGGATACTAATCCTTTTTATATGTATTTAAAGGGATCACTTTCTACTCAGTCTGCTGTCCATGAACATGTTCATCCTATTTTCTATGTGGAACAACTGTGATAAATTGCCCTTTTGCACTGTTTGTGTATCAGTTTCACTGCCCAGAACATCTGATGCGTGAGTACTGGTTTGTTGATAACTGTTAGGTGAAATAATTAATCGTAGAGTGAATATGCCAAGTATACAACTTTTATGGAACTTCTCTTAAGGTTTATTTTTAGTTTCACGTGTTTGTTGCTTACAGAAAAATTTTGCCTTCTTCTATTATCCCATGTCAAGGTTTGAACAGTGGACATTGTCATGGCGGACAAGTGCTTTTGGGCCACTAAATCTAGCTGTTGGCATACAAAATTAGTGCAGTAGCTGCCTGCTCTAGCAATCGTTGCTGCCTGCCTTTAGTGTTTTAACTGCACTGCTTTTGCTTTAGTTAAGTCAGAAATACTTTTTCTATTGCAGAAATTTGGCAGTGAGAATTTTCTAAACTGTTTAGCTTTATGCAAATAAGCTGTTTCAAAGGGCTGTCAGGCAGATTTTCCACCTAATGGTGTCTCTAGCTTTTGCAATAATGTAAAGTTTGTCTTGGTTTTCTTCTCTTCAGTGAATATTATTGCTCTCTCTTTTTTTTTTTTTTTTCAGCTATAACAGTTGAGTTATTTTGTACACCTCCAGGTGTCATGCTCCGAAAATCATCATGGTCTTAACAAAACATTTCAGTAGTCTTTTCCTAACCCTCCTTTGGAGACCGTACCATGATTGCTCTGAACAAGTTTGCTTACTTTTGATTGTGTGTTTGTTATATGAATCTTTCATTCAGATCAAGTGAGATAGGATCCCTTCCTGCTGTAGGTATAACCAATATGAACTGAAATCTTGACTTTGTAGCTGTCTTTGGACCTTGGTTATTCTAACTTCTATTTATTTTGATCCTGTTCATACTATGACCATACCATTATAAAATGGCAATTTTACTTTGCAAGATTACGGTCTCATTTCCCTCTCTTGCAAATTCTGAAGAAGTCTTTAACCTTGTCTACGCAAGAGAGGTTCTGCTGTGCCATCAGCAAACCCTCTTAAATGTAGACGTGGAGCATGCTGACACAAGCTCTTTGGCTTGCTTAATAACACCAGGTCCCTGAATAACAGCAAAAAGCATCTTCTGTTAGCATTGCTGCAACCCCACCAAAGTTTTGCTGGCACAGTGAAATCATCTGACGGGGATGATTTTTCTCACACCTTGGGCTGACACAGGCAAGCCCAGCTCCATGTTGCAGCCATAGCCTTCGTTGTTGTCCAGTTGTCTCTCTGTGTTTTGCTTTTCTGTGTGTGCATCTGATGACAGATTGAACGTTAGTTGCATATTTTGAACTGCATCACTCTCTTACACAGACTCAGCAATTTACTGATTTCTTAACTCTAAAAAATTTCAAAATGCAGAGAAATTTTTTTGAGCAGATTAATGATGCCAGCTGTAATCTCCAGTTCTCACAAACCTGTTTTCTAAAACAATTTTTTGGCAATTATCATTTTTTAATTCATTCATATCTTCAAAACAGTGTAAACATTTATAAAAATGTACATGATTATAAAATATTATCATTAAAAGTGTCCTAGAAATAGATGCTAATAGCCCCTTAGATTTTTTTCAAGTGGGAGAAATGAACAAAAAGAAGAGATACCTTCCTTAAGAAACGGAGTTTTGACCACAAGTGTTTTTGTAACTCCTTTCTCAAACTCCTGTCTAGTTATGAGTAAAATCCGACCTGTGCGATATTCTCTGAATGAATACATTTGTGTTCAACACAGGTTCACAGAAGGTCATTGATCCCAAGTCCGTTGTTTTTTCCATGCAGATCCTCTATATCTCTTCACCAAAAACCCTTCTTTGTATTTGTGAATTTAATTTTGCATGCATTTTGATGAAATTTTACTCTATTTTCACATTTGTATTAGCAAATTGTCTTAGCTGTGATCTTGCTTTAAAGGTGAGATTGTTCAGTAGGTTTGCTCAAAGAATTGCTGTGGATTCTCTAATCACCCTCCTTTGACCTTCTCTCTAATTCATAAAATGTCTTTATTAGAAAATATTTAATCTTATTCAGGTTTGATAATTCCAGGAATTGGACATCTTTCTGAGTTTAGCGGTTCACGGTTGCATTGTTTCTTCAAATTCTCAGTTACTGTTTTGAAGACACAATTTTTAGGTGACACTTTCTGTCAGTTCCAAATAGTCTTGGGTCATGGAGAAGATTTGACAGAGAGAATTCAATACACTGCTTATGTATTCAGATGCTATTTGAGTGTGTCTGTGTCAGCCTTTGTGTCACCTGTTTTGCTGTCCTTTAAAGACAGCTTCTTGCAATTCTGTAGTCTCTCTGTTGTCACCTATAGGTTCCCTAGTTGTTAAATACTTCTGTCATAGAATCTCCCTGGGGACAGAAAGCTGGGAAGTTGCCATGATCTTTATCAAAGTTACTTCAAGGCTTTTCTGCAGAGCAGGCAAGAAAGGAGGGCCAAGGGCAGGCTGCTCCTGCCACAGGTAGGGGTGAGTGAAGGAGAAAGGGCAAAACTGGGATGGAGAGCTGTGGGGAAAGCCCTGCAAAGACAGACTTTTACCTTTTTCAACCGGAGGGAGGGAAAACGTGGATGTGAAACCTGCTGGTTTTGCTGGGAGGGACTTTTCTCTGCTTAGGTCTTCCACACCAACAGCCAAAAAATCTGTTTGTCCAGAACTTTAGTAGTACAAGTATAAAACAGGCACAGTAGTCTGCTAGGGGTGACCTGTTTTCTGCAGGTAGAGAAACGACCCAACCACAGCCTTTGTTCTGCTTTTCCATCGTTCATCACTGGTGTTGTTCACTTACAGGAGTAAACCTGCAACAGAAAGAAACAGGACAGACATGAACCTCTGTGTCTGTGAGGGTGCTCTGTCATCAAAAGAATGATGCATCTTGTGAAGCAGAAATCTCAGAGTTTCTGGCTGTCCCTACAGGACACGGCACTCCTTAATAATAAGGTTTACATTGTTTGAGTTGTCCATTCATACAGTGAACATCAACAAGGTGTGTCATGATGCAAGAAATGAGACCACATTCATTTGGGGGCTTGTGGAGCTGGTAGGAATTTGAAATTTTGAGCCCAGAGAAGATGTGCTGTCAGTCTTAATTGAAAGATTTCTTCCTTCTAAATGTTTGGGAATCTGTATAACAAGGCAGTATTTCCATCTTTCTCAATAACTGAAAACATCCTTATCCTCAGAATAGCCCTGAAAATTAAAAATATTTTCCCTTAGAACAGGATGTGAAGACAGAAAGAATACAGGTTTCCTGAAAAGTCTAAAGGATTTGGCAACCAAAGATTCATGAAAGGTTAGCAAGATATACCCAAAATGAGGGCATGCATCCTCTTAGGAGCAGAAGTTACGTCTTATCTCCTAAGGTTTGAGATTACAGTACAGAATGCCCAGTTGTGCCTCCTTTAGTACTTCAGCCTTTTTAATATTTGTTTCAGTGACTGTATCTGACGAATCCTTATCCCTTCATAAAAATTAAGCACTTGGACAAGATCCTAAAGTGCAAAATGAATTAAAGGCTATTATATGTGGAAGACAACAGTGTGACTTTGCAAGCATATTTGCCCATACAGCATTAGCTGCAATACTATAGACTGAGTTTTGAGTTCTGAACATTTTGTAGTTCTGCAACAGGACGCCCCTGGCAGTTCCTCATGATAGGAATCAGATCTAAATGATTTAGTCTAGCTTGTGAGCTGATTTAGATACCCATCTAGGGGCAAGAGCTTACATGCTCCACATCCAAGCATTACCGTGGAGTATGTAGAGGTAGTAAAGACCTGCATCATCAAAAGTGGGATTATCTATTTTGCACAGTGCTACTACATATGGAAATATATAACAGATAATCGTTAATAGAAAATAATGATTTCAAGGATATGTCTTGATCTGATGTTCAGACTAGATCCCTACGTCTCTTTGAATTGGTAGGTTTTAAAATACCTGCAGTAGTCTTGCTAAATCATTAAATATAGACAACCCAAAGCCTGGAAAAGGTTAACTCAGATTTTCAATGTCTTATTCTGTTTGGGGAGGTAGCTTGCAAGAAAGTCTGCAATTTACAGCCAGAACTGAGTTCTACTGCTTCAAAAGCCTTGAAGACTGTATAAAAATAAAACGTTGGAAAACAATAATAATAAAAAAAATAGACTCTAAACTAGCAGGAAAAATGACAAAGCCTGTAAATATAACTACTAATTTTAATTTTTTTTCCTAATCTGGAAAGCTACAAGCAAGTCAAAGACTGGAAAATGAAAAAAAAAATTAAAAATTTATTTTGAAGTAATTTTTAAAATTCAGATTCCGTTTCCCCATATCTTTTTTTCTGAGTGACAGAGTCTGTGTGCTCAAACTCTGTCACTCTAATGAGTTTCAAGACTTTCAAATGGCACTATTTAAAATTGAAATCAACATATGGGGGAGGCAGGTGGTCATTTTCCTCAATAATGGGATATGATATGAATTCATTTAGAGTACTAAATTGAATAGCAATAGGTTCCAAAATACAGAAGCAAAACAAGCACAACACTTTCCGTGTTTTAAATTACATTATTAGGGCTGTTTCATGGATGGATCTGTCAGTGGAGAGATACTAGCCATTTCAAGAGAAATAAAGCTGCAAAATCAGTGCATTTATTGCAACATTTCTGAAAAGACCACATGACAATAAAAAGATGGGCCTCAAAAATACATTACAAATTAACAAGAAATAGGAAATAAATGAATGATAACTTTCAGACACCGTTCTGTACCTCATGGTCCATTATCTTATCTGGAAATGAACAGCATCAACTAAAGAAATTTGTCACATTTATAAGAAGAGTTAAGGCAGCTTTGCTGAAATACTTAGAAAGAAATAGGAAATACAAAGAGCTCCTTAAAGTCCTGCATGATTTATAGTCTTCTAAATTTTTCCATGTACCACATTATGTAGTTTGCAGCGAACACTGTAAGAAAAATCACATGGTTCTAAATTCCATTACAACTTTTCATCAAGTCATTCATAATTGTCTATCTCCAAGACTCTAGGAGCTACTGTTTCCATTAGAAGGATATTTTGTGCTCTCACCGGATGCCCTGGCCAAAAATTTGCTTCTTTCAGAGGACTCAAACTGAGAGAGAGAACTATTTCACCCAGAAGCACCCTATTCATCCTCTGTTCATTTACAGCATGCTACTGGACTCATTTCAGGGAAGTATCTCTTCCATAAACTTGTACTTAAATTTGCTTTAGCAAAGTATGTGTGTAAAAGAACTTTTGTTTGTTTGTATTATGTACTTAATATTAGAAGAAAACAGACTATACATAGCCTTAACCCCTTGCACTGCCCCCCACCAAAGCTCACACCAAGAGTGGGCCTCCTCTTAAGAGGATTCTGTGCCACATGTATGGGGTAAGAAACATAGACCAGGAATCTCTAATGGAAATAAGAACTATGAGATATTTAAGCTCTTTTTTTTTTTTT
>VZRO01004511.1:231941-257979 GCA_013397915.1 Daphoenositta chrysoptera
AACAAAAGAGGATGAAATGCATAGCAGAATTATAAAATGGCCAATTAAATGAGTTTCTTCATAAGCATATTTATACAAACAGGAAAAGCGAGAAAACAATGGACTTTCTATGGCAAGAAAATTTTTCTAATAAAATTTCCTAATTTTTTTTTTTAATTGTAGCCTGTCCCCTACCCTCTTTTCTTTGTTTTCAATGTAAGTCCTTTAGATGTTGTGTTGTCACTGTGTTTCTCTTCAGTACCTCCAGCTTCCTTACTGCTGAGATCAGTGGCTGATACTCCCCTGATAATATCCTAAGATGCCATTGAGAGCTGCTCTGAAGAATAGCTGCTCTATTTTTAATTTACATTTTTTGTGTTTGCTCTGTTGCCTTGCATCTCAAGAAGAGAGGCCTGGAAGGGGAGTTGTCAGTTCGGGTCCAGGATTCGGGCAGGAAGGTGCACAGTACTGTTCTATTTTATGTCACTATAGGGAAAATGGACTCACAAGTAGAAGGATGGATCAGAATAGTTCACCCACCTGCCACACCCCCATTATCCCCAGAATACACCGTTTCAATCAGAAATTTATCTAAAGAAAATGGCCTCTCAGCGGTCCCTGATTTCTCTGGGATGAGACTGAAGTACTACTTTGATATCGTAAGGTAACCTCATTTCAGTAATTAATATTTTAGAACTACTTATATCTGAAATTTGTGATGAAAGAGAGAAACTTGGGAAAGCTGAACTGGGAATTCAAGGCAAGAACTGTATCACAGGAAGAAGGTGCACAAATAACACCCTTATTCTCTGCTTGTAAAAGCTGACAATGATGATTGCTTCAGCCTTGCAAAACATTGAACAAATACAGCCTTGAGGCCCTCATAATTTAGGCCAACTTTCTTTTCTGAAAGAGGTCAGTGACACAGATTTTAACTGTCTTTTGTAATGTCTTTTATTTACAAACTGTTGACAGCTCTATTTTGAACAGAGCAGGCCAAGGCAATACCAAAGTAGTTCCAGAAAATCTCACCTTACATGCTGTTAATGCTTCAGGTTTTGTAGGTGATGGATTAGCTTTTTTAACTCAGTCCCTTTTCTTTATTTTTGCGATATACTTCTAAGATGCAAAAGCATCTGTGATGGAATTCATCGGTCATAACCAATTTCCATAGATTAAAATTGTCATTCTCAGTCAGAGGGATTTTTGTTATAGAATTTGAGATTTTAATTGCAAACTGAAAAAAAGAAAACCCAATTTAATTTAACAATGATATGATGAGTTTTTTTAATTCTGCTGAAAATCTTTCTGTGTTACAAGATGTTCCAATTCTGATAATACACAAATTTTTATAGGTGTATATATTGTTATATATGTTCTCTTTGTAAATGTGTTTGCCCATTCCTGCTTATTATTGTCAGGTCCTAATAGAATCCTTCACATGGGGATAGGTATTTAGCTCATCCTTTTACAACATTATTCTGGAAAATTCCTGGGGCCCATCTATTTACCCATCTGCTGTAACCTTCTTTGTTAGTGTTCACTGGATAAATGACAATTTCTAAGCCCAATTAGTTATCTTTAACAGACATGAAGGTGAGAATCAACACTGTACAATGAATGATTCTGTGAAAAGGCAGACTATCATGCTGAATGCTATTACCAGCACTTTATTACAGCTCTCTAATTATATCCACGCATAATGGGGTTACTTTTAAGACTTGGGCTTGGGGTATTTTTTTAGTCCAACAGAATGGGCATAATCCCCAGCACCTAACAAATGCTTTAGGCTCAGATCACAGTGTTTCCACTTGATAATAAGATCGGAAAGATAATGAGGTTCTCTTGGAAGGGTCTGAAATTATTATCTTTTTTTAGCCCAGTAGAGCTCATTATGATCATCTCACTCAGCCTCCTGCGCTTGGATCCCAACAACCCCAGGCAGTGCTACAGGCTGGGGACAGAGCGGCTGGAAAGCTGCCCGGTGGAAAAGGACCTGGGGGTGCTGGTCAACACCAGCAGAACATGAGCCAGGGAGAGCCCAGGTGGCCAAGAAGGCCAAAGGCATCCTGGCTTGTATCAAAAATAGTGTGGCCAGCAGGACCAGGGAAGTGATCATCCCTCGGTACTCAGCACTGATGAGCTATACATTGAATACCTCCAGTTCTGGGCCCCTCAGTTTAGGAAGGATGTTGAGATGCTGGAGCATGTCCAGAGAAGGACAACAAGGCTGGTGAAGGGTCTGGAACACAAGTCCTATTAGGAGCAGCTGAAGGAGCTGGGCTTATTCTGGAGAAAAGGAGGCTCAGGGGAGACCTCATTGCTCTCTACAACTACTTGAAAGGAAGTTGTAACCAAGTGGGGGTCGGTCTCTTCTTCCAGTCAACCAACAACAAGATGAGAGGACACAACCTCAAGCTGTGCCAGGGGGGGTTCAGGTTGGACATCAGGAAGAATTTCTTCATGGAAAGATTGTCAAGCATGGAACAAACTGCTCAAGGAGGAGGTCAAGTCACCATCCCTGGAGATGTTCAAGAAAGGACTGGATGTGGCACTCCAGTGCTATGCTCTAGTTGACAGGGTGGTGATCAGTCAAAGAATGGACTCAATGATTTTAGAGATATTTTCCAATCTAAACAATTCAGTGATAACACAGGCTGTATATGTCATTCCAGGATTTCTGTCTGAATTCCAGCTACCTGTGGCTGTGCTGGGACCTAACTTTTAATTGAAAGTGTAATTTGGTATAAAGACTCTCTGCCTAATTGAACGCTCTACTTCCCCCAGTGATGTTCTCCTTCTGTTATGACTGTCATCAATAAAAGTATGCACAGTGTAAGTTGAAATGGTTTTGTATAATGGTAAAGTTTTCCTTGAAGCGTCTTGGAGGACTGTTAAGCACTTTTAAGTTTTTTGAGAATTTTGAGACAATGCTTTTTGCTCAGGCAATTGAAATATATCTGCAAGGCAAGAGCAGTTCAAAGTTGCCAATATAAGGAGAGACAGGTGCCTTTTAAATTATTCATAGATCTCTGCTGGCTACCCATCTTTTTGCAGACGGGTTTTTTGGTGTTGTTTTCTTGGGTTTTTTCCTTTCTCTCTTTCTTTATCCCTGATACATTTAATGCATTTATTGCACTCTTAGCTCCATGAATAGATACGAGAAATGCGAAGATTTAACTAGTTAAGAGAACAGAAAGTATGTTCTGGTTTAACAGATTCTCTGTCTGTTTATCACTGACAGCTATCATAGATTGTTAAGGTGCTTCACAAGAAAGCTTTTTTTTTTTTTCTCTCATGACTTCTCACTGATGACAGTGGCTCTTTGTGACAACAATCCAGACAACAATCAGAGGTGGAAGATCAGTTGCCCAAACCTGCAAAATGGTATATTATATATATATTTGATCAGTCTGATTTTTTTTTATTATTATTATTTTTGAGGAGGGAGGGCAACAAGAGTGAATAGTTTGCTAACTCTTAATTTTAACTGTGTTAATTTTAACTGTGTGGCTGTAGAAAACACTTCACGTATCCGCAATGTTTCTTTTTCCTCTGTTCTTATAGGATTTATTTTATTCATCAACCTTTCTTTAAAAAACTAGACTCTGCATTATAGCTATATCTTTTACACCCTTGTCTTACTTGAGGTAAAAATATCTTCCAAAATTGTTTCTCCTTTTTTGTCTCACTCTCTGTTTATTCTTCAAAAATAGAAGACTTTGAAAAAGAAAATCTCAGTCAAGAAAGATACTATCCCAAGGCAGGACTAAATACAAATGCTGTGCAGGAATGTGCAGGAGAGAATATGCACATGTGAGAAAGGTGATCTATTGCAGCTTGCATTTGGCAATGATCAATAAATTAATCCTAACTGTTGTTAGCAGACTTCCCAGGTCTGACCTTCAGATGCTAGGATTTGAGCTGGCTCATATTTGAATAGAACCTCAAAAATCTTGAAGGCTGGAAACCAGTTCAGCCAAACCAGAATTCCCCCATGCTAAGTTGTACAGTCAAATAGGTTCAGAAAAGTTACCTCTCACCTCTGGAAAACTGGAAATGAATTCTCAAGAATCTTTCCATTGAAATAGTATTTGGCCTGAAATTGTAGTGTCTTGAGCTGTTCTTTTCTGTCACACGGTCCTTTCTTATTAGCAGGGATCACAGAGAACAGAGGTGTTCACACATAAACATGTCAGCATTCTAATAATCCAACTCTCATTTTCTCTTGAGTTCCTCTCAGACTGCAGTAGGTAGATACTGAGACTGTGTTTTGTTCTGTCGTTGGTGTTTTTTTTTTTTTGGTTTTTTTTTGGTTTTTTTTAAGGAATACAAAATAAAGGTCAGATGTGCCATTATGTTTTGGGGTTTTCTTTGCATGGAGACCAAATGTTGTTATACCTTGGATTGGCATAGAGGCCAGTCAACACTCCCTATTCCATTAGAAGAACCTTTTTATATTGTGATCCTGAACCTGAGGTCTGTAATACTGTATTTTTCTGAGGGCTAAGAACAGAAAGTAAAACATCAGCATATGAACCAAGAATTTCAAAATAAACCTCTTATCTCCTCAGCACCTTCACATTATTATACTCTGTAAGTCTTCAGAATATATATCCTTCAAGACAGTGGCATAACCTGTCAGCATCCAATAAATTGGTTTTGCTGTCAAGATCTGGATTAGTGCTGTGGTAGATATCCCAGGTTTTAACTTTTTTATTAATATTTCAACGTATAAGAAAACAGAAATTATTAGAGAATGTGAACAAATCTTCACTGACCTGAGATTCAGCTTGTCCCCAGAACATTTTACCTAAAAATTTTGTTGCTCCATAGCATTGCAAGTGATAGGAAAAACCTCTGTGTTTCTTTCTTGTCATGAGATACATCTACAGCATAAGCATTGTTGGGGGTGCAGGTAGTTAAGTAATTAAAACTATTTTATAATTATCTAGTATTTTAATGAGCAGGGATTCATCATGAGTAAATGGAAAAATTCAGCTGTTGTTCATACCTGACCTTGAGTGCAATTATCAGTTCACTTAGCAAAATTGTGTTGTGGGTGGTTTTTTTTAATACCATATTAAATGTACTATATGTACTACATCTAGACAAGTTCTTCTTACATAAGCATTAGACGTTTTTCTTTGATTTTATTTTCTTGCAAATAATTAAATCTGAGAGGTGCAATACTGATGGAGAAGGAGCATCTTTAAAGCTTCTCTTGACCCTAAATAATTTGAATGATAATCAAAATACCTAGCTCTTCAGTATGAGATAGTCATAGCCTTAGATGCAAACTTTATCAGAGTATATTGCTACATATGTTATATAATCACTCATGTCTATATCTAAAGCAATAGGCACAAGACAGCTCAGGTGGTCTAGGTCCAATTCTGTGGCCTTACATCAGGTTATGTGGTCACAAGCCAACAGGATGGGCTGTCCTTGGCTGGATGCCAGGTGCCCACCAAAGCAGCTCTACCCCTTTCCTCCTCAGCTGTATGGAGAGAGGAAACCTAATGAAAGGCTCATGGCTCGAGATAAGGACCAGGGAGATCATTCACCATCACAAACAAAACATGCTTAGCTTGGGGACATTACCTGAATTTATTACCAATCAAATCAGAGAAGGATAATGAGAAATAAAAACACCTTCCCCCTACCTCTCCCTTACTTCCAGGCTTAATTTTTCCCCAATTCTCCACTTTGTCTCCTGCGACAGTGAAGGTAGATGAGGAATGGGGGCTATGGTCAGATGTTCACATATGAACTAGACCAGTGTGGGTCCCTCATGGGATCAGAGCCTCCTTTGGGCATATTGATCTGCTCCAGGGTGGGTTCCACAGGCTGCAGGTGGATCTCTGCTCCACCATGGACCTCCGTGGGCTGCAGGGGCACAGCTGCCTCACCACGGTCTGCGCCACGGGCTGCAGGGGAATCTCTGTTCTAGTGCCTGAAGCCCTTCCTTCCCTTCCTTCACTGACCTTGGTGTCTGCAGAGCTGTTCCTCTCACATATTCTCCCTCCTCTCTTCTCTGCCTGCAATTGCTCCTGTGAAGTAACTTTTTACCCATCTTAAATATGTTTTCCTAAGGCACTATCACTGTTGCTGATGGGCTTGGCCTTGACCAGCAGCAGGTCCATCTTGGAGCTGGCTGGCACTGTCTCCGTCTGAGACGGGAAACTGCTGGCAGCTTCTCATAGAAACTGCCTTTGTAAGTGTCCCCCTGCCAAAACCTTGGCACCAAACCCAATACAGTAAATCATTTAATCCTTCAGTGCCTATGTTTCTTCATCTAACAACTGGAAATAAGTGCTGCCTTTCTCCTGTTTATCTTGGTTACTTAAATTCTTATCCTAATAAGCATGAACTGTCTGTTGGTATGTTTTACAGTGTTGATCACATTTGGCCACAGACCTCAAGGAGAAATTTCAGCATAAAAGGGAATTTTCATTAGAACTGTAACATTGTCAAAAGACACTTGATATTGCTATTCTTCACCTGTGTCCCACAGTGTTTTCATTCCTTCAGGGACTTCAGTAGTTTCAAGTACAACAGATGCAGTCATGTATACCACCTGCCTATAAGTTAGAATTCTGACATGATAGAAAATCATCTGTCCATCCCTGTGTAAGTTTATGCAGCTGTCCACATGCTTGTTCAGCATGCTAACTGTAGGACTCTACATGAAGTTTGGTTTTCCCAGATCAAAATATAGTCTGGCATCCCAAGATTTCATGAGTAAGCAAAAGTAATGATTGATTGATTGTTGCCTTTCTTTTCTTGGATGTATAATGTATGGCCTCTAAAGTAGTGAACACTTTGATTTCCTTGTTAAAGGTTTGTGTACATTCAATACATGAAGGTATGTATGTTTTTAGAGTTATGTCATGATTGATGATCAGGAACATTGTCAGAAAACCAAAAGTACTGTCATTCCCACTCAAATTAAATGAATTTTAAAATTCATTGGTAGAGGCAATGTTTTTCATTACATTTCTATTTAGTCAATAAAAAAACCCCATGCTTTAATCAATAATGAAATGAAATCTTTCCCAAAATATTGAGAAACTAAAATTGCTTCTTTTCTTGGCTGAGACAAATCTAGTTCCCTCTGTTAAGCATGTCAGTAACCATGTGTTTTTCTTACATCTTGCCAGGTATTATGACAACAAGTTATCTAACTTCCAAACATTTTGAGAATGAACAAAAATGACTAGGTACATTATATATGACTGAATTTTATCTAAGAATACATTAGATGCACAAGGCCCCTCTACACTGCACTAGCTTTCTGCCACTTGAAGATAATTTTACACTGGGCAGATCCTTTTCTATGAAGTTTGTCTGAAGTAAGGCAGAGTCTAACCTCTACTTTGCAAGAGTTTTATGTGCCTCATATTTGAATGTTCATTCAGTTGTGCAGATTGATGCTGGTGAAGCTCTGCTATGGTCAGCAGAGTGATACTGTTTAAGCCAAGCAATCTGGGATCCTATACAAAAATTCTTCTGATGAATACTGGCAATTACTTTCCTAATGGATTCTAATTGAAACAGAAAATGGAATGAATTAAACTGAACTTAAAGCCCATTATTATGTTTGGGTTTCTGGAAGTTTCATATACCCTATTAATTCATTAATTAATTTCTAATTGGCAAAGTTTCCTATAGCATAAAACTTTTCTTTCAAATGGAAGTCTGTGTAAGTCTCTGCTTTTACGTGACTCGATTTTTTCTCAAAGCATCATCCTTGAGTGAAAGGTAAGCTGTGAATTCAATCTGTAGGAAATCAACCTTTTATTTTATTTATTTTTTATTTTGCTCTTTTTTGGTGTCCCTATTAGCAACCTGAAATGTCAGGAATTCTGGGGTAAAAAAAACCACATTAAAGTAACATAGATTTTCAGTGATCTGGCAGTGCAGCTGTCTTGAACCCCTGAACTGCTAAAATGGAGGAAGCTGCAAATGAGCAATGGCTCAACAGAGAGGACTTCTTAATTCTCTGCATCATACTATTGATTAGGCAAACGTGGTTTGTTCAGGAATCCATCTTACATGCCTAATGCTTGAACATTTGTGCTGATCCATTCCCCATTCCAGCTCTACAGAATTATGTTTATTTTTGTACAATTTACACAAAGTTTTCTTATATTTCACTGAACTACAAAATCATTATCTGTAATTGAAGGACTATATTTTAGCTTTTTGAGTAAAAGACTTGTAGGTTTTGATTGAACTTGCAGAAAGGAAGGTTAATGCCCTGTTTTTTGGCACTCTGAAAAATTTCACAGCAGATGGTGGACAATGCAGGGGATGTGAAGATCCCAGAGAAATGGACTGCTGACATTTTCTCCTTCCAGCTGTATGTCCAGCCTCAGGGACATTCAAAAGACAACTATTATCAGTCATATCTAACTACAACCCTGATGTATTACTGCTAAATGGTAAAGGAATTCCTGCTCTGGCCCCCAAACAGAGAGAAAGAAGGAAGGGTGAATCAGTAGGAATATTGTATGAGGAATGAAGAAGGAACCCAATTAGGCCTGGCAAAGAGACAAAATATCATAGGCAAAATATGGGTTAGATATATGAGGAAGATTTCACACATTATTCTAAACTTTTTTGAACCAGTTAGCTGTAGGAGAAATTCTGTCAAGAAGCAATACATGCAAGATAAGTAGCAACATGGCATACCTTAGCTGCAAAAAGTTATGTGTCTAATTATAAATTTTTCAGGCAACATAATGAACCATTCCTGCTCCACAATATCATGTGCAGAAAGAGAATGCAGTCACAGCTCAGGGATAAAGCCTGAGCTGTGATCTCCACATCAAACCTGAGGCAGAAAGGACTTTGCACTCTGAAAATGGAAAGTGCTGAGGACTTTCAAAGCCACCATCACTTTTGAATGTTGGATAACAAATATAGGAAGAAGCCCAATCTTGTGAACTGACCTGAGCATTTCCTTGTCCCCTAGGAATGGGCTTTACTCCACGGTGTGCAACAGAAAATGATGAAAAGAATTTTTCATTATTATGATAATACAAGTCTACACATTAGTGAAATAACACTGTCTGCTTTCAGTCTTTAACAAAGCTTCAAAAGGAATAGTACAAAGTAAGATCCTGGAACAAGCAAGGGTGTTTATGTCAGCAGTGATTTTTTGACTGAAGGTAGACACATATCTGAAAGAAATAAGTGATCCGGTTAAATACCCATTGTTGCTGTTTTTTCAGGTGGGAGAATATATGTAATTCTAACAAGCTGTAGATGATGTGGTCTATATTTCTATGCTACACAAAACTATGAACCAAAGGTACCCAAAAGGCAACTTCTATGACTATATTATGGAAGAACTCTTAACAGACACGTGCACACGTGGTAAATCAGTCACTAGTGTCTAATGGCAACAGATGTTAGTTCTTTGCTTTCCTCCCACTGAAATGTAAATTATACTTTCCCCTCAGCCTTATTCAGTCAAAGCTGGATGTACCCCAGAGGTCCCATTTAACTTGATACCATTCTCTGCAATTTTTGAAAGGAAGTATAATATTTTGCTTTCAAACCTCTCCCCAGTCAACAGACAAGAAATCATTTGGTGGATATTCACTTTTGTGATGTTGTGTTCATCTTCTGTGATCAAGATCTATTCTTTCTTCTTACTTTAAGCAAAATTGTTTCAATTCCTATGATATACAAGGTATTTTTTTCCTCTGCTCTTGTTCAAAGCACTCCAGAAGACAACGCAAAGTGTAATCAAGTTGTGTAGGACTATGTTAACAACTTTAATGTAAAAGGAGACACAAAATGTGCAATAAATCACCTGGCTAAAGCCTGAAAACTTCTTTTTGTTTATACATTTATTGATTTTTTTTTTCTCTAATCATGTCTAGCTCCTTTAATCATCAGTGTCTTGCCTGCCCTCTATTATCCAAAATCAAAGTAATAGACTTCAGCTAAACAATAGTTGCAATTTATAGAGTGACAAGGAATGCCTTTTATCCACCAGAAAGACTCCTTCTAACTTCAGGAAAGGACAAACTCTTCAGATGTTTTTCAGTCTTCATGAAAAAAAATTGCCAAGAAAAAAGAAAACATTTCCCTATAAACCATCACTGAAACAGCCAGAGGGTAAAGCAGTGATTGTTTTGTGCTGATTTTTGTTGGTTTTGCTAAAGTAATTACATGAAGGGCAGGCTGGGTGGGATGTAAGGCAAAAGGTTATGATACTGTCGTGGCCCAGAGTAAATGCATTCTCCTGAACTCCCTCACTCATGCTGCAGCCTTCTCTATTTCATAACATCGAAAAGCAGCCTATGCATAAATTTTCTGTTTTAGACAGAACTGGTTAATGACAGGTGAGATGCTGATTTCCAGTGAGAAATGTTGATGAGTGGGTAAGTATGGTCATTAGTACTGAATGTCAGGACTGAAATACGTGTCTTCATGTCTGACTCAGCATCAAAGGTTAGTGTAGACTTGAGTACTTTTTGCTTGTGCATTTTTTCCATGTCGTACTGCATGATATTTTAGAGAATTAGAGACACTAACATGCTCACATTCCCCTTTATTCCTTTTCTCTTCTTACAAGCAAACTTTAGTTGCATAAAATGTCAAAGGTTTCATGTGTGACTTTAAATATAAATTTTGTGGTTTGTTGGGTTAATTTTGTTGTTGTTGTTGTTGGTTTTTTGTTTTTGTTTTTTTTTTTAATTAAGCTGACGTAAAAACAAAGTAAAAAGATATTCAATATTTCCTTCCTTAATATCCTCACGTGTTGACTGGCAAGCTGGAAGTGTGGGTGGGCAAAGGAAACTTTCACTAAAATATTTCTACCATAAATGCTTTTCTAGAATTTTTAAAACAGCCTTAAACAAAAACTACTCCCAACAGTACTCCTGGGTTATTTGAATACCCCGCTGATTATAATTCCCCAACAGCTATTGTTTCATCATTACAGCATGAGAGAGAAATTAAATAGATCTTGCCATCTATCTCATTCTGTTATTTCCTTCACTTTATTTCACAGGTCATTTGCAATCTCTTGAATGTGAAAGGTAAAAATCTTTATTGTGTAAGCAGTAGCATGGAAATAAGGTATGAAAATGGATCAGGATCCTGAAAGACAACACTTTTTCCTTCTGATTGCTTTGGTAATTGCTACTTAGGGCTGTTCCTAAGTAATGCTGGCTTGCTTATGATGACAGTTTTTGGTAGTAGCTCTTGGGATCCTTATCTTTCAATTCCCACTGCATACAGTGTACTGCCAGCAGAGAACTATAAAATGGTTTCTGCCCCAGAGAGCTTACACTGATTTAAATTGTGATTGATAGAATACTATCAACCCAAGTGCTTCCAGCTTTTTTTGGCCTTTTACTAAGAACCCCAGATAAGAAAGAATAGGAAAGAAACAATACTTTGCTTAGAAATTTTAAGACAAAGCCAAAGGTTTTTGTATAACGGAGACTGGAACAGACCAGCTTATGGTCTTCAGCTATTGATTCAGGAAAGGGGTAATTTGGTACTTGCTTTTCTGAGCTAGCTGTATTTTGAAGTGGCCACTATCCTTGTATTTGCACGTTTGTGTAGTCAGCCTGAAATAAGTAGCTGATTTTATCAGTATCTGTGGTGTGGTTTTTGCCCAATAACAGTGGACAAGTGATTCAAAGTTTACACCACTGTTAATCCATTGATTTAAGTGGATTCCTGGATTTACCAAAATGAATTAATAGGCAGCAAATGACTGTCATATCAAATGGGCAGAGTAGAGCATGTACTCTCCTTTTAATAGAACAAGTGATACTATATGTTGTCATTAAGGCATACAGTTTCTTATTAAAACACTCTGTAGAGAAAGAGAATAAATGATATATTGTAAATTGATATAACTAGCAGAACAGTCAACATGAAGAAACCATAATTAAATAACCACCTTTAAAAATACACAGGATGTGGGAAATAGAATGATCCAGGTTAAACAATGTGTGAACATAATTTCACAGAAAGTTATATATGCAAAATCAAACTCTGCAAAGTATATTTATATTACTTAATAAGAAGAGAGGAAAATGTGTGTTGAAAACTGAAAGAATAAAATCAACCACGAAGTCTCATGAGTTTGAAGACAAGCTACAAAAAACCACCAAACCAACAAAATACCAAAATATGTTATTGAGCAAGAATGAAAAGAACAGAGATAGATTTCAGATAGAGATTTTCACCCACTTTACATGCGTTAAAAATCTGGTCCAGATAGGCTGCCCACAAAATCATCATTCTTGCCTCTTAATATTGGGAGGGTCTACATTGTCATTCCATACAAAATTTCATGGAACAAAAATCTCATTAGAAACAAAAATCTGTTGACAGTCTTCAAGGAGAAGTTGAGAAACTACCTGAACAGAAAGAGAGATGCTTAGATATGGGTTCACAAATGCACTTAGGAGCCTAAAGAACATTGATTCCAATAGGGCTCTAATTCATGTCTTTATTTATATGTATTTTAATTATTTTTATGAACTAAAGTCAAAGCTATGCAGCAGGAACACTGTGTATAGAGAAATATCTAAATACTCCGAGGCATCCAAGAGTTCCAGTTCAATTCTATATGCAGGAACAGGTGCAGTTACTGTATCTCTACCAGATTGGCTCAATGGTAGGTGAAACATCTCTCTCCAGGCCTTTGGGCTGTGGGGTATGGTATCTTACTTGATTGGGCAGAGTTTTGTGGTTTTGTATACTGAATTAGCGACCCAGCAGACATTATTTCCCCTACTCTTTGAATTGCAGTTCTGCTACCAAAACCCTAAAGTAGTACACTGATTTCAGATGTCTCTGTATACCCTTTTCCAAAGAGGACTATAAAATATAAATCCAGATTTGATACTGGTTAATACATCAGTCAGAAACAGGAAGAATCAAAAGCCTCTTTGCCAGAGGCAAAGTCCCAGTCTCCTACTGCTGCTGGTATGAACCCTCTGTGCAGACTGTGAAGCGTGAGAAGGGAACTGATACCTGCACTTTGGTAGGCTGGATGCATCAGAGTGTGGCACAGGAGTCTCGTGAAACTCTGATTGCCTCTGTCCCTGGCTCTCCTCTCCCTCACACTGATCCAGGGTTACTGCAACCTGCACTGTTCTCATACAATTTCCAGATTTAGCACCATAGTTGTCTCATTTCCCCCCACCAGCCTCCATAGAGGATAAAAGCTCCACAGTCTCCACCTCCTCACATCCGCTGGGCAGTTTCATTTCAGAGATGACTACCCAGGAGCTGTTAGTGGTTATAAGAACCATCCATGTTCTGCCTGCTGTCAGGGTCCCTCCTGGGCCAGAGTATTGAAAAGACATATTGTACGCTCAGCAAGAAATTGCAGTTAGCTTAGGATATACTTAGACCATCATTTTGAGAGGGAATATTAAGAACACAGGGCACTGGAAAAACAAAGGTCTTTTTCCACCCCAGGAGGTAGAAAAGTACCAGAAGGTGGATATGAGGCTTTTGTAAGCTTTGAGTTTGTGAATTCTGCTGTCTGACTCAAGGTTCTAGCTCTCTAGTATGCAATTTAAAGTCTCCTCTAGGTGCTTATAATTTAATTGTAAGGTGTTTCACAAACATCTTAGCAGGTGCAAAGAGTACGTGAAGTGATCCTTTTTTCCTCTCTCCTCAGCTGGAACATGAAGAAGGCACTTTATGATCCAATTAGTGCCTCCAGGAGATCTCTAATTGCATTATAAAGCATCTTAAAAAAAAAAAAAAATAGAAAATTAGAAATTGGTTTTAAAGCCTGAAAAAAGAAAAGGAAGTGATGTTTAACTATTTGCCATCCTGGTAACTCAGAAGTGAGAGGACCGAGCATCCTTATACACCTCATTTTGTCTGTAAGTTCCACATATGTGAAATGCATTCTATTGCCCAGGGCTCTGGAGAGTGGAGCCTCCTTTATTGGGTTGTAATCCGAGCTTGAAGTATGATGGGAAGCTTTGCACCCAAAGTAGCTCACGACCTTAACACATGTTGTTCATTCAAGGAAACTGCAACTCTGCTGCTCTCTCTGTGGCCATTTTAGCCTGCTAAATATCTGTTCTATTGAGTTTTTATTCCAAGCTCATTGGCATAGTGTCTGAGAGGTATTATATATAATGAGCTATAACATGCTTTCAACTTCAAAGATCAGCCTCTGTGTAATAATTATCACATCACTTTCCATAACTCTAACATATTTTACTTAGTGAGTGGGTGGGAAGAAGATACTGAAATAATATTTAGACTTATATAGTGCTTTTCAGCTGTAGATAACAAAATATTTTCTGTTGGCAGCTAAGCATTATCATCTCCACTGTGAAGAGGGAAAAGACTAAAAGGCAAATAACACAATGATGTGAATAAAACCCCAGCTTCTGATCTTTGTTGTACGGCCCTTCCTATTCATTCAATTAGTGCAGCTCCCAAATACTTTTCTTCATTAGCTGACAAAGGTTATAGGACTTTTATCCCCTTTCCAATAAAGGAATGAAATGTGCAAAAGCAAAACACTTGCATATGTCAATTATATCTCATATATGGCAGGAACACTTGCTTTCCCTTACACCCACATACAGCCGAGCAGAATACCAGTCCTGGATTTTCTGTTTCCATCCATTCCCTTTATTTTTGTTGCTGGGATTTAACACAGCCCCTTGCTGCAGAAACGGAACAGTAGCAAGACTCTGAGATGAGGCTACACTGTGTGCAGGGTCCTGTACCCATCCCCTCAGGATGAGTCTAACAACACCAAGGCTGTCCGTAAGCACATATGTATCCCTGGAAGTACTATGAAAGGGACGTTAATTTAATTTAAATATGACAGGGTGCTTTTCAAAATTCAGGTATTTTGTTACCTGAACCCAGTCCTCCTCTTCCTGGTAAATTTGCACTCATGCTTAGGAGAGCCTTTTGTTGCCTGGTATCGTATGCTGGGAACCTCCTCTCCTTCTGGATAGCAGGGACTGACTGTCTTTCTGCTTTCCAATAGTAGGAGAAAAGGGCAGCACCTCCGGGAAGAAAGATTCCTTGTCAGGTGCCATTTCAGGAAAAGGGTAAGGGACAGCTGACAGCTTTTATCTTCTGTTCTAAGTCTATCACACTCCTATGCACTGGCAGACCCATGCATACACTGCTTTGAGTAAAGCCACTGATAATGCACAGTAAGTTGTCAACAGATTTTACCAGGATGCTCTTTTTTCTACTTCTTTTCTGTAAAAGTTTACCCCTGCTTCCTCTTATCTGAATTTTGGGTTGAGTTTTACTCATACTCAGAGCTCAAAAACAAGATTAGTTCACAAAACCAAGAATACTGCTCATATTAAAACTGCTTTGATCCAACAAACAATGTGTCATCTTGTTCCAGATTCTTTCATGGCAGGATCCCAATTTCTGGCATAAAATTCATATGCCTTAATAAATCTTCCACAGTAATGGTCTGAATTTTAGGAGTTTAACAAACACGCTGAGTTTTAGGTTTTATTACAAACATTTCATATAATTAGCATGAACAGATGGCATATGATTCTACCATTAATCATTTGTGTACAACCAAAATACAGTAATGTCAGTATCTCCCAGAATGCTTCTTTGAAAAAAATACCTGGCTGCAATTCTGATCTCTCTTGCACCCATCAGACACCATGACTGTAGTAAAATTACTTCTGATTTATCACAGAATTGAACAATGGTAGAATGAAGTCTTTTTCATTGTGCAAACTATCCTCAGTGGTTTCAAGACTTACACTGGGTTTTATGCAATATATAATCAGTTAAAAAAACAACTTCGTTGTGTAGGACAAAAAGGAGGAATATTAATGGAGAAAATCTTTCAAAGCATTTCTGGAAACAATACCCTTATGTATAAAAAGAGTCTTTTTTTGGCATCTCTATGTGGTAGTGTTTTCAATTCCAATAGCTATAATAAGAAAAAAAATCTGCCCTATTTGTCAATCTGTCAGGAAATATATTTCAGCTTCAAGCATCATACTCCTGGGGTTTATGGAAATCACAAACATCTCATTCAGATGAAGAGGCTGAAGCTATAAGCAGTGCAATTAATATCTTCAATTTCTGCCTTCAGCATGAAAAGAAGCTCAAAAGCTTTTTGAATCTGAATCCCAAATGCTGTCTAATAGTTCACATCTGGCTTAGGCTATTTAGGAGAAACAACAGTTGTTGGTGTCAGCAGTGACACACTAACCTTGTTTATCCGGCGGGGCACAGGGCTGGCCCGCGGTCATGGAAAGGTTTTTTGGCAGGTTCAGCTGGGTGGAAGGGCAGCAACTCAGCTGTTGCTGTTGTATAACTGGGTGATGGAAAAGCCTGCAGCTCCCTGGGAGCACACAACCATGGGTTACCACGTGTTTCCACACACTGTACACAGAGGGTACAGACAACACGAGTCATGCTGTTTGCTGGCAACAATCTCTGCACGGTGACAAGTTTAACCTTTCTATTTGCTGTTGGCATTTCAGTAGTACTCAACACCTAATCTCAGAGACTGCTGTGCTTGATCCTACGCAAGCACCTAGAGAGGGATAATTCGTTCCTTAAAAAAAAAGCTTCCAGTCTAAGCCTTTTTGACACATCTGGAAGAGCCACACTGTCTCTTGTGTTATGTCTGTGAGACTCTTGTCTCAGATCATTGATAGGCCCAAGAAAAGCTCAGGAAAGACAATGGCAATTGCTTCATTACTGGATCTGGAGAGTTGATCAGCCATTCCAAGCAGATATTCTCTCATATAACCACTTTACCTCGCAGTGTTTCAGAAGGATCCAGATCATATAAAGAGCATGCTGCTATAGCAGAATGTTGTACAGAGAGAGGAAAGGGGCCACTCTGAAAATTCCCCAGCAGAAGACTTGGTAGGCTTCTTTGCTTGGAAGGCTTTCTTCTAACTTGTCCACTTTACAACAAAAAAACCCCCACCCTTCCTCCCCCAGTGCCTATCTCCAAAAAGAGGCCTGCTTTTTAGCAGAGAAATGTAGAAAAACATAGATTTGTATAAACCTTAGTTTGTTCCAGTGAGGTAGCTGAGATGATAAAGGAATTTGGGTCACATTTTAGGCAGGGATTTGCACTAGGAAAATGAATGGTGCCAGCAGTGGCTTTCAGGATCCTACTGGATAAAACTCTTATCGAACGTGGCTTATTGAAGGGTAGCCTTGCTTTGAGCAGGAGGTTGAACTGGATCAGCTCCCAAGGTCCCTTTCAACCTGAATTATTCTGTGTTTCTAAGAAGTCATGCCAACTCTCAGGTGCTTGAAAAATGGCAAACAACCATGAAGTAATGAATTGTTTGGCACAACCCAAGCAGAATTCTGTACCTCCCATGGCTTTCCTTCCCTTCTGACTGGGCTTTTAACCAGCAATTTACGTTTTAGTTATTCTGTTGTAACCACAACTGAAAAAAAAAATAAAGGGAGAAAGGGAGGCAAAAGAAAACAGCTTAGATGCTCTTGCTGATAATGAAGAATACAGATGCTGTATTACAGTGTGCTGTGAAATGTTCTACATGAGAATGGCGCATGAGAGTAAACCAAGCATGATTAAGAAAGCTGCTAAAAGGCACAGGCTTCTTAATATTCCTGCAGTCTACACAAGACAAATGTTTTCCCAATTCATCTCTATTTAAACATAATAAAGCAAAAGAGAGAGGGAGAAGGAAATATGTGTCATCTTGGAATAAATTTCATTCCCTGAACACCAGGAAAACCCACTACCAAAGTTTGCTGGCCAAAAGTCCATCAGGAAATTATTTCCTCATTGTGATTCAAGTTAACTGAAAACACCCTTTTAGTCAGTGTTAAATTTATCTCATGCTGCTACAGAGAAAGCACCTGTGCAGCCAAATTTTGATCAGAGGTGTGTCTTGTCTGAGCAGTCACAGGACTGCAATGCATGAAGGGCTACTGAGCAGTAGATGTGCAGTTACAAAGCACATAAAAGACTACCTAGGGAGAGCCTAGCAAACTCTTTCTCGTGGCTATGAACAACAATGAGAGCTGGGTTGAAGGGTGTTGTGAGGGTTTTTTTTTTCCCCCTTTTGTGAATTTTTACATTTAAACTGGACCATTTTATTTATTTATTTTCTGCATATGGCTAAATCCTAGCTGAGGGTAATCACTGTAAGCTTTATGCCTCCTGCTTGTTCTTCTGAAAACACTCAGGACAGCTGGAGAAGTGAGACTGGATGTCTATTGCTTTGTCACTGGTGAAGTGAGGGTGGGAAATAAGGCCTTAAGGACTTGATAACTTTCAGGTACAGGCAATCACATAATATATGCACACATATCACATATATACAGGTGATTGTCACATAATCCCAGGTTCTGAATACTGAGACCATGAGTATTACTGTTTAGCCAGTTTATCCAAGGCTGGGAACATTTCATAGAATCAGAGAATAGTTTGGGTTGGAAGGAACCTTAAAGATCATCTATCCCTCCTATGGCCATAGCTACATTTCATTAGACCGGGTTGCTCAGAGCCCCATGGTCTTGAACACCTCCAAGGATGGGGCATCCACAACTTCTCTGGGTAACCTGTTCCAGAGTCTCACCACCCTCATAGTAAAGACGTTTTTCCCAGTATCTAATCTAAACTCACTCTCTTTTAGTTTGGATCCATTACTCCTTATTCTGTTACTACAGGCCCTTCTAAAATATGTCTCTCTGTCTTTCTTGTAGGTTCCCTTCAGGTGCTGGAAGGCAGAAATTGGGTCACCCATAAGGTGTCTCTTTTCCAGGCTGAACCATCCCAATTCTCTCAGCCTTTCCTCACAAGAGATGTTCTCTACCCCTCTGACCATCTTGGCATCCCTCCTCTGGACTCACTCCAACAGGTCCATGGCCTTCCTGTGCTGGGGCCTCAGAGCTGGATGCAGCTCTCCAGGTGGGGTCTCACCAGAGAGGAGCAGAGGGGCAGAATCCCCTCCCTCCCCTGCTGCCCACGCTGCTCTGGATGCAGCCCAGGACACGTTTGGCTCCCTGGGCTGTGAGTGCCCATGGCTGGGTCATGTCCAGCCTGTCACCCACCCGTGGCTGCTCTCAATCTGTTCATCCCCCAGCCTATATGTTATCTTCTAACTTTCATACACAGCAGATCAACTCATTATTTAATAATAATGATGGATTTTCTGATGGGTTTTATCCAGTGCATATTAAGGGTCAAAATTTGCCTACAGTCTGTATGAATGAGAGTGGAACAGGCAACCTATTCACAGTTTATAAAAGGGGTGGGCTAAATGTCTGGTTTTACTCTTCATAAATGTCGGTACTGTCCCCATTTCTCTGTGGAAAATTTAGGCCAGGGAGCATATGCTGGAAGGAATAGGGTGTCCAACAACATAGAAATGGAATCTGGAGTGCTGGAACACTAAATTTACAGTAACTGGAGTGCTGTAAGTATTCTGCCTGCCTGGTCTCTTCACAGCTTCAGTTGGCTTTACAGGGCCTTTTAACGCACCATGGAAAACTGGCAGACATTAGCTCAGATTTTTGAGGGTGAAGCAGTCACACATCATTGTAAAACATAGTTTTTGCTTTTTTCTTTTTTTTTCCAAGTGAAAAGCTGCTATTATCTGCAAAGACTTAGAGCTCTTTTCTTTTGCCACAAAGGCCTTTCCTTCCTCCCTCAGAAAAATGATTGCTTCCAGCTCGTAGCAAAATTAGCTTGTATACATGAATGAAACACTCTAGCAGTTAGAGACAAGATTAGGAAATGTCTTGTTTTTCACAGAATCAGAGCAAAAACATATGATGTTTGAAGGTGGAAAGAAAACAATATTTTCTTGACATTTATATGTTTCCATGAAGATCTGGACTTGAGATAATGATAAAGTTTTGTTTTGGTGGATCAAAATGATACTTAAATGGAACCAAATTTGCATGAAAATATTTTCCTGAATTTTAATTATTATTAGGAAGTACCACAACATAAGAAAATGCCAGTTGGTAACTCGATTGGCAAGAATTCTGTCCACAAATAAAAAGGCAAATCACCTTTTCTCGAGGTGGTTTGTTCTCTTGGTTAACAGATTAATAAGAACCTGATTTATGTAGCTGGGAGCACGGAGCGGGAGGAAGTGGCTGGCACTCCACTCGCATGTCATTGTCTCCTCAGCCTTTCTTACCAGGTACTTGAGCCTGAGTCAGCTGCATGGGACATTCAGAGAAAGGTTTGAATTCATGCCTTAAATCTGCACCAGGTTTTCCTGTTCCCTCACACTCTTTCACATTCACTTTGATAAAAAATAGAAAATACACACTCATTAGACATATGACTTCACTCTTTCAGGTGCAGTTTCTTAAAACATTGTCTTCAAACTATAGACAAGATATTTACCAATCCCTGTACTTGAGTCACATCATCTGTCTACCCACTGATACCTTTCAAAGAGATCAAAATATTATTTTTTAAAATTCCTTTTTTTTTTTTTTTTTTTTTTGGAACATGAAATACTGATTTTTAATAAATGTGTTTACTGATTTATTAGTTAGTCTCCTGCATGGAAAATTTCATAAGTAAATGAAGAGGTATGTCAGTTTCCATGTTTTGTATGCAAGGCAATGCAATAGGATTGGTGATGGGAAGGCTGCAAAACGGGACTTAAAGAGGAAAGTGAAAGACCTTTGCAATAAAAGGTCAGAGAAAACAAGTAAAGACCTTATCAGGGGTTCCTTTTTGGAGATCAGGGCTTCAGCATCACTTGAAGAGATGCTTACCAGAAATACTGCACTTCTGTTCTTTTTGGAGGTCTGTGGGAAAAGAATAGAGAACAGAAGAGAACAAAATAGAAATTAACAACTATTACTATGGTTCTACCCCATGCTATGATGCACACTTTTATACCTTTAATCTGTGGATTTCAAAGACATCATTAAATCTGATTTGATTAACCTAAGGAAATCCAGGAGTTAATTTACAGCTACTTGCCAATTTGCAAGCCATTGAAGTGCAATGAAGCTGAGCATTCTTCTTTCAGTACTTTCATAATTAAGCATTTGACTAATTTAAATATTAAAACTGTTTTCTCATAATTGCATAATATCAGTTAAATATAAGCAAGACAAATTCAGGCCTGCTTAAAAGATCTGAGATCTGTTTTAGCATAAAGCCCGCTGAAATCAGTGGAAAGATTCTGGGGTTTCTGCTAGCAAGGTCAGAATCTTCAAGCAAGGACTGGCACCAAATTTACAGTGTAAGGGCACAATTTCATTGCATACACTAAAGAAAGCCAACAAAATGGGTTGTTTTTCTCTTGCTAACAACATCATCTGAAATTATTTTAAAACAGAAGAGCTGTTAAAATATAGTTATATATTTGCTAATTATTTTTGTCTCATTTTGCTCAGATGAGACTTTGGAAATGGAAGAGTAATTTTCGTTTTCAGTTTCTATTCCTGCTCATTTTCTGGCTAAGATTCACAAACTCAGTTCAGATGCTGGCATGGGCTTGTCAGAGAGTTTGTGGTAACATCCTTATCTTTGAGATATTCAAAACCCAACTAGACAAAGTCCTGAGCAGTCTGCTCTAGTTGACCCTGATCTGAGCAAGGAGAGAACTGGACTAGATATCCTCCAGAGATCACTTCCATCTTCAACTGTTCTATGACTCCTTGAAAATATTTAAACATGAATTACAAAAATATTTCACAATGTAGAAAATGTATACTTTTAAATTAAATACATTATTCTAATAAACCCTAAATTTTGTCCTCTACTGATACCTCCTACTCGTACTAGGAAGAAATTTTATTCCTACTCCTTGACATATTTTCAGTTGTGTCTTACAATTTGCACTAATGCACCACAAAAAGTAAATGCTTTGAAAAAAATGCAGTCAATTTTCATTGCTTTCATACATTCTTACACTCATCCCAGTAAGGACAGATAAGTTCATGCCCTGTCCCTTTTTTGGGAGGGCTAACCTCAAGGGTAATACACATATATCATCCAATTCACACTCAGAAACAGAGGAGCATACAGACAGATAATTTTCCAGAGAAATGATGAGGTGCAGGGGTTTTATTCTCTGTGGTATGAAACCAAGTGTTCTTTTACTTCCTTTCTGTCTCCAAATCTAAAGTGCAGGCATACAATAGGATCAGAGTTCCTTTACATGGTTTCTGTGGGTGCACAGCCCTGTCCCTGGGCTGGCCCCTGGATAAATAGCACACCTGACTTTCTCCACTGCTCTATTAACAGTCAGTGCAAACTATGTATCACTTGAGACCTACTTCAATTAGCAAAATAATGCTTTATCAGGACAGGGTTCATGCATAATCTCTGTTCTGGATCTGTGCATGGGATTTAATTCATCCAGAGATCTGGACCACTTCAAACAGCTTGCCTCCTTATCTTCTCTTAGCACCTCTAAACAGGAGTTCTACTGTCTCCCAGTTAGGAATCATGCTAACGACTCAAGAGCCACCCACACAACAGCATTTTTTTTTTTTCCAGCAAGCATTACAATTGCTGATGAGTGAGGGTAAATAATATGACATGAAAAGGAACATTATGGAGTGCACTGTATTATTACCCATCTGGAAGATTTATTTGACCAATATATCAACCGTCAGGGAACTTGAAGCACTGTCACGTGTTTTCAAAAACAGAAAAATTGTCTAGCACAATATGTGGATGTGCTTCATTAGTGCAGAGGATGTGTCATTTTAGTAAAGCACAGGAAAAATCAAAGTCAGTCGAGGGAAGCAAAACTAATTATTTAAGAGATAAATCTATGTTTTTTTCAGACAGGTTATGGGACTTTCCTGTACTAGGGAGACAGCTCATACCACAAGATCAATACACACGAGTTTGATGTAAGTTTGGAGCAAAAGTTCAAGTTCTACTAAAGATGTTCATATACCTACTTTTCTTTATAAGTGTAGGGACTACTGATCACACCAGTGAAATACCTCTGTTCATAGAAATAAAAGAAAAGAATATAAGGCCAGCAAGTACTGATGATGTCCTGATTCTTCTTCTTACACTTTTCTTTGAGACATTTAAGTTTCACTAATGTTCAGGATGTTCAGCAAAGTCAATTTTCTTGTGACAAATTGACCAATAGCAGTGCTTGGAGAGATACTGCATGACGAATTCAATTACACAACCTTGTCAGTAAGCAATTTTTTTTGCTTGCCTAAAGTAAAATCTAATAATGAAAAAGTATTTCACAACCTTGATTTCTATTTTGCTTGGAAGTTCAGAAAAGTAGGCATTAGTAAGTTTAAATCAGATTTTGACTGGTATATACCTTTTTTGAAAATCAAACCATCACTCTTCAGTCACTTCCATACATTAGAAAATCATACCCTAAACATAAATATTTCAAACTGACTGTCAAAATTTCCCAGGCATTAGATATTATTCATGTAGCATTCAGTTGCTCTGTTTTTCACCAATTATGATAAACTGAAAATCTGGGAAAATGTCACTTTGTAACTGTCTTTCAAAGTAAGATACTTTTGCTCCATCATACGTATGTGGTTTCGGGAAAAGTTGGTGGAAATATAATATTATTAATCACTGGTAATATTTGTTTGACAATAGAGGGTATATGTAATTCCAAATGTAATTTCAAAAAAGTTGTCATAAACTTTTTTTTCTCCAAAAATTAAGTAGTGCTTGGAACAATGCAACGAGATGCGCATGAGATTTTTTACTACCTCCTGCTCTAGGGAACTAATTTAAATACACAATATGGACCTTAAGGGGTTTGTTTATGTGTTCTGGGCTGCCTTTTTTCCCTTTGGCCCAGCTCCTAGTTTCAGAAACAGTTGCTATTTGTTGTAAGCACAGGAATAACACACTCACAATTCCACCAGAGATGCAGGCAGGTTATTAACAGCTGGGGAGTAAATTCCAAGTCAAACAGTACCATATTGTTTCTGTTCCTCAAACGTTATTTTCATGCATATTAGCAAAATAATTACACTTTCCTTTCACAGGGAAAGATATTTATAACAAGAATTATGACACTTCAAGGAAACTAGAGTCATTGCAGCTATACCTAGTTAGGTGTGCTGATTATTTTTCACTGGAAAAGGCTTGACAAAAAATTTACTAAAAATTGTACTTTATAAAAAAAAAATCATGAAGAAATAATAAAGTTATGGAGGGCTAGCCTCATTCCTTCTCTTTTTCTATTATCTTTGTTCCCAATGATGGCAGCTGCAGGAAAGAAGCTGTATTAGAGGAAAGGAGTCCTGTAGAGGGTTCACTAATGCTCTGAAAGAAAAAAAGTTCAATTTCTTTCTTTTGTTATTAGTTCTTAGAAGATATGTACCGAGTCATGCAGGATCCAAGGAGATGCAGCTCCAGCTGACACTGCAGTTAGATCCATGGATTTGAGCTGGGCACAAGCTTCATTTCATGCCTACAGAGACTTCTCAATCTGACCCTATACTCCTTTGAAGGTCTGGGCCTGAGCCACTGTGAGTGAGATTTGCAAGGCAGTTTTAGCACCTATGTATTACTAAATAACCCAATGAGAGGCACCTACATGAGACATGAACTCAGGGTGCCTGTCTGCAAAACAGAATTGGACTTCTGTGAAATACCTGCAACATGAAGTATTCAATTAGCTCATGTGTTTTTCTCAAGCTGCTACAAGGACAAACGAAGAAAAAAGATCCATCAGTGAGTCCCCAGTGGTCCCTACATGATTTTAGTCTCTCTATAAATTTAAGGGTTATGATACGTAGTGGACCTACACTACCCCAGCGTGAATTCACATTCTGATGTCAGCCGAAGGGGGAGAACATGCTAAAAACAAAGTAACAAATGATGGTTTTCCCTAAAAACCTTTGTCTGAGTTTTTAACCAGAGCAATTTCTACAATACTTTTCTCGTGGCGCTGACACACTGCTCTTCTGAACTGAAATAAAGAGGTCAAGGACCGGACCTAATTTCTGTTCTTGCCTTTTACACTACAAGTGGTGTTATTGACTGGAAGAACACTAAAATAAGTTGATTTCTGGAATGTTGTTTTAATGCAGATTCAGCAGTGTCTGTTCAACAGTGAAGATTACAGCAATCATCCTATACTGCCTTTATACCTATTGCTATCAAAAGGTGCATCCTCCATTCTCCCAGTACTTGAAGAAAGATACCAGAAAAAAATAACACCCTTCCAATTACACTGCAAATTTTATATCCCACTTGCTCTATATCATCCATAGAGCTGGGCAGGTTAAGATCCTCAGATAATCTCAAGCATCACTGGTTTAAATTGCCTTAAATCGTCCTATGCTGTACCTTTTCCAGTATTGTCATGAGAGATGATGTGTGCCAGGTGCATTCAGACTCACAGTTTTTTGCGTCTCTTCTAGATAAATTCAGGTGAGGTATGAGGATATCAAATGCAGCTAGCATAGCCTGCTCTTCCTGTGGTCATGTTGTTTTAAAGTTCACCAAGCTATTTTACTGTTCAAAATGTCTTGTTAAAATTTGAACCAAGATGTCTTTGCTGAAAATATGTCAGCTTATCTTCGTAATGCTAAAGTCCTAAAAACACTAGAAATTTGGAGATCATCTGAGAGGCTGAGGTAGACCTGATCTTGCTGTCTCAAAAATTGTTAGAATTTACCACAATAAAAATGAGGTGGGGGCAATCCAATTCAATAACAAAGACTACCCTACTTCATATGAGGGTTATAAAAAATGTTTCATAAAATCATCAGTCCTGCAGAGTTGTCTGAGCAGACTTTAACCTTCTATTTAAGCACAGGTATAAATGCTCATATGGATGAAGACATTTGCGTCTGAGCATTTGTTTGAGGGATGGTGTAGATGGATGGAGAAGACTCAAGATCAGCTTTCTCCCCTGCAGGTGAGGCCATGTGTTTAAATCTTACCATTCCTGTGACATGGGATGCACACCATGCCTCTCTTTCTAACATGGAGGCTTCTCCTGTCGGCACAGGCTACACTCAGTCACCAAAATCCTGTGTTAATGTTTGGGGTAATTAGCTACTGCTATGTCTGCCTGTGAATTGGACCCATTTATCTGTCACCAAAAAA
>VZRO01004511.1:257984-285034 GCA_013397915.1 Daphoenositta chrysoptera
AAAAAAAAAAAAGGCGTAGTTGAACTGCCTTTGTGGCACAAAGATAATGAAGGCAGTAGGGTTTTCGGAAGGGAAAGTTTCTGAGGTGAGAAAATCTGAGCTAGTAGGTAAGGGTCTTGTTTTGGTGGGTGTTTTTCAGGGGAAGAAGAGGTGAGGAGAACAGGAATTGCTGTTAATATTTAACAAGCTCTGTCTTATCATCAGAGAGTCAGAGCTTGCGTTCTAAGTCTGCAGAATTTCCTCAAAGCAGTATAAGGACTCAAATTTTTCACAGCACCCTAAATCTGCCAAAGACTAGGAGCAGCTTTCATGAGGAACTACTAAGACAAGCACCTTGCACTTATATTTGGGGAGTACAGGCATCATGTGTGGGCCTCCTTTTTTCACGGAGTTTCCTTTTTCTTGGATACTACTTTCCCATAGATCTGTTCTCCTGAGTTCCTGCCTCACAAGTCTGTGAAATGCTCCATTGCCTCATAACCTGAAAAAGCTTTTTCCACCAAAAAATTAAATCAATAGGATCAACTCAAAACTTACCATATTTTTTTAACCATCTTAAAGACTAGAAATTATAAAGAACAGAAAAGCACATTTTGAAAAAAAAAATCTACAAATACTCTGTCTCTTCATTTTCCCAAGTGGACACAAGGTACTGTACACTATGTTCTCAGTAAATGGATGTTTAGCTTTAAGCACTTGACCAGTCTCATTGAGTTAAATAGGACTACTTATCCACCTCAAGTTAAGCACTTAGAGTTAAAAATGTGCTTTCCTGGTATATTGATAGTACAGTGACAAGATTATCAGCCATTTGCAAGCACAAGTACAAAGGCTAATTTTTAAAATTTTTCTTTTCTTAGTCATTTTTCATAAGGAAGGAAAAGTGCAGAAATTTCAAAGGTAAGATATTTTGATTAGAAGTTAAAATATTTCAATGGGAAAAAACTTTTATTATACGTCATGGCAACTGCATTTGGTTGCTTCATGCTTCTGTATTCTGTACTGCCTTGATTATTTTCCCATCAGGAATTTTGATGGAGCGGACAAGCAATGTATGACAAGGGATTGTTCTCCTTAAGGCCCCTGACCTGTGGACTGTGATGGAAGTCTAAGTTAGGTAAATATACCTACTGTAAGTGACTATCACAGCCTTCCCAACTGAAAATATTTTGCCTCTAGGACATAGAGTCATAAGCTTCCAAGAGCTCTGTGAAGAAACAGGGTTTTTTGTGGAGAGGAAGAGTGTGCTGATCAGCCACACTTGCAAAATGCATATACAAGAGGTACAGCATGAGACATAATAATCTACTGATTTTTTTCTTGGCCTTGTGCACAGTGCTGAATGACCTTATTTCAAAATATTCTGTTATCGTTGCAATAGAGACTGTCAGAGCTGTCATCAGTTTCAAAATGCCTACACTAAAGGATCATTTCATTTGGTTTTGGAACAGGTGTTTTTTGGGCAGGCATAAATAAAATGAGGCATGCCCTAAAATCCTTTATTTAACAGATTGTGACTAGCTGTTGCTGCAGACACCCAGCATTTAATAAAGGGTTTATTTTGTTGCTGCAGCTTGAATACATACTTGGAAAGGAAGAAAAAGTTTTTGCTTTTTTAGTTGCTTCATAGGCCAGTGACCTTTATAAATGACAGCAAATCTCTGCTGAATGAAGGATGAGGGAAAAGGGGAAAACATTAAGATATTTTGTCCTACTTTTTTGTGGCATGTTGAAAACAATCACAGTGCCTATTTGTCATGTTCCAGCTTTGTCTCCCTTTTGCAGTAGTCTCTGACAGGCTGAATGAAGAAAATCTAAGTGAAGATGAATTGGCAAAGGTATCACTTCTGGTCTGTCTAATTCTGAAGCAGATGAAAAATATATATAATACCAGGATGTTAAAGTGAAGGAAACATTAACATCAAGGGACTGCAGGGATAAAATAGAAATCCTTTGGGCAATTTTGGCAACAAATGAATAAACCAAATGTGTTTCTCATAATTCAAGATCTTCGCTCTTTGTGCTATTTGTAACATTACAATAACAAGCAGGCTGTTCACAATGGAAAGGAGTGAGCAAGGTGAACAAACACAGAAATAATAGTTCTAAGAAGAGAAGAAAATATGAAAAAAATTCCCTAATATCAATGCTCATTTGTGCTGAAAAATTGTTTTCATGGGGAGCATGTGCTTCTGTTTCAACTCATTTAAAACCAGACAGAAGCAGAACACACAGAAAAAACCTGCCTCAGCGGTGGAATTGATGGGATGAATATCACCACTCTTTCATGCAGGAGTTGTATACCTGGAAGTCTAAAAAAGTCCGGTGATGCTGGGGAGCTTGGCAAGGTCCCTCAGAAGCTGTCCTGGGGCAGTGCAAGTACTGCCAGGAGTGTGGTATCCAGCCAAACACCAGTGCCCGGAGGATACACCCTGCTGAGCCTTACTTGCCAGCTGCCCTCTTCCCTTCACTACATGAAGCAAATATTCAAAGTCTCATCATGGTGCTCATCAGGAATCAAGGGCTAAAGATCATATCCTGACCATACTGTCTCATTCAAAGAGGGAAAAGGGATATCCAGACCTCAGTCCTGTGCAAGAAAACTGTCCAATATGTTACAGTTTTCACAATGTACAATCATTGAGCTGCTAATCCTGCTTCCTTTTGTGCAGCCCAGCGGCAAGAAAGCTACTCAGACACACGTGTGAATGCACACAAAAGCTTGCTCTCTCCCTGTCTCTGTAAATTAAGGCTGGGGACATATTATTCCATAAATAACAATACGACCATATATAAACTCTCTGAGCAATTTACTGTAGGCAGATTGAGAGCAAGACAAGATAAGAAATTCATACAGATAAACTGAAAGACCTTTGTGCAAAAGCTTGATTGTCTTCCCCGAGTGCTGAGGAAAATTTCACTAGTGGCCTGAGTCTAAAAATGATTGAAGCTTAGTTAACAAATGAAGTTAAGAGAATTAAAATTCTGGTTGTATTCAAAGCTGGTTTATACTAGGGTTTTCCCATTCTATTCAGTGGAACAACACTCAACTAACAGCACTTCAAACTAGATCCAAAACTTTATCTTCTATGGCTCAAACGATAAATATCACATCTGAAAATAAATCTAGAGCATTAGAACTACTTGAAAGTTTTCAATAATGATTCTTGCTCCAAAACTGTACTTTACAGAAAAAAATTTTTTAAAAAAAGTTTTGGTACTGTTGCTGCTTTTTAAAAATGTTTATTATTTGTGCTCAGGGTTTTCTAATGTCTATTGGAAATATTATGGACTTGTTTTTTCTTTGCTGACCTGATTTTAGCAAAAAGAAACATCTGGATATCCACAGGGATATTTCCCATTCAGCATTTTGAAAGAAAAAAAATGCAGATACTTGTATTTTGCACACAAATTGCCAAACCCTCAAAATGGATCTGTTTCAGTTTCAAATGTAAATTACATCAAGTAGCTCAAAATGTGTCATGAAACCTCGTATTCTCTTTCAGCCACCTGTACAGACTAATTGATGTTACCTCATCTCTGCCTTTTTCACAAGCTGAATTTCTGCCACAGTCACTGTTATGAATTTGCTGCCTGTTCACGAGGAGTAGTCACAAAGGGAATTTAGCAAACAGAGGAATGACAGTGTCTCATTGAAATTACTCTCCCACAAAATTGGTATTAGGCAGAGAGTGTGGGAGGCACAGAGAGGATTATCTTCAGGTTGTAGATTGATAGACACCACATGGCCTGATCCCACGGGGCAATGTCTGTGACAGTCACTTCATGCAGACAGACCTTAATGCACTCTCTGCAATGATTTCTTCGGGCCTGTAACACCAGGGAATGATGTCACGCAACGCTCTGACGCACGATTTATTGAAAGAAGTCTGATTACCTTCTCATGGACGCTGGTTAAAGTTTTGCAAGTGGCTTAAACAGAAATAAAAAATCCTAAGTTAACAAATCTTACAGAGCCATTGAAGTTTTGGCTTTATTTCTAACAGCTTTATATATACTGATGTGTCCCTAGTGGGTTCAGGGAACTATTCTTGATTAATGGCCCAAGAAGATTATCCTGGGTGGCAAGCATAGTATGAAAGTCAGCATTCTGATAGTTACCCTAGTGGGAACAAAATTTCAATAATGTGATATGGTTATGCGTATTAGGCTTATCACCTATTACAAATGCAAGTGAAAGTGCCTACTGCACTTATTTGATTTCAGGAACCAGCAAGACACTGGATGAAAGACAGCAACTGAGTTTCATTTTGCTCACCTCTCCTCCGCAGCCACCACTAGTTCATCCATCCTGAGATGACATCCTAGCTCATGTGGGCAAGAGGATTTTCCGGTGACTGGATCATTCCTAGCCCAGGACACTTCCTTCAGCTTCATGCTCTTGATTTTTCTGGTGGCAGGTCACTTGCTGTCACTGTGTACCCTGCTGGGTGTCTTCCTCTCCTCCTGCAGAATTGTGTGCAGTCCTAAGCATCCCTGTCCTTAGTCCCCTTTCCTTCTTCTTCTGTCCCATTTCCCTGCATATTCTCATCCACCAGTAAAATTTCACCTCTTGCCTCTGCACTAGTGATTCCTGCAGCTTGTCTTCTCTTCCAGACCAGCTTTTGGTCCAGGGCAAAATTTCAGCTTATCTCTGTAGCTGTTCACTAGCAATCTCACTGGTAAAAATAAAATTCCTATTTTTTGCCAACAAGCCCTCATCAACACCACCACCATTATTGTTCCCACTAACATCAGACATCATCTTCAGCACAGCTTATTCCTTGGAGTAGCACATTTAGGGAACAGCAATGTCTGATAAGTTGTCATTATTAAGATAATGCCTTTCCTGTTCATGTAAACAACTAAAATTTGTCATTCTGGCATCCTTTGTTTGGGGCCTGAACTACTGCAGGTTACTTTTCTCTGGCTTTGAAAAATGTGTGTTTGCCCTGAGGATGTGCATGAAGAATGCAGCTGCAGACAGTATTTCTAATGCTGTGACACTGTCTGTCTTCACTGCTGTGACAGACGCTTGGCTCCCAATTCTCTGCTGTGAAAAGCATTCACTGCATCTCCTCATTTGTAAAGAGTACTCAGGCTGGTTCCCAATGCTCTGTCTTTCAAACATAATTTCATATTGAAGTAAAGCTCCCAGTAGTGGCTCAGTGAGCTGAGCCACAGCCATAGTCCAGACAGGATTTTCCTCTTTCTGCAGCAAAGTGGTGCCTTGTTGAGACCCAAGAAGTGGGTCGTTCTGATCTCTCCATTGGCTCTTGCCTACTTCTTTAAATCCTATGGTAGAAGAAAACTTTGGTCTGATGCAGGGTCCTTAACTGTGTACTGAAGTACTACCAGTAATAACCGGGGAAAAAAATTAGAAACTTGCAATGTCAGCACAGAAATATTCTTTCTTCATAGCCTTACCTAGAAGGGGAGTTGAGGATCACTGTCCAATAACTGTCTACTTAACACATGGCAACAATTACAGCTTGAAAAATAAGACAAAAGTGAAAAGCTACTTTTTCATCCATCTTAAATTCTTCCACACATAATGAGACAGGTGAAAAATGTTTTACTTGGAGGTAGATGTCACTTCTGAAAGCTTTTAGTCACTAATTACAGAGAGGCTTTGCTTTGCTAACATATTTAATGTCAATTCCAGAGTAAATTCTGGTTTTAAAAAAATAGTTGTTAGATTAATTGATATGTGATTAAGTTGCCATTTTTTTCTAGGATTTCTGCGTTAAAGTATTTTTCTCGGCGTTGTAAATCTATTCATGTTAAAAAACAATTATCTCCGAGGGGGTTGTTTCAAGAAATTCAGAATGTTTTAACTAGTTCAAATTTGATAAATTAAACTAAAGAAATATATATGTACACCACATCAGGCTGGACATTTCTCTATGACAGGAAAAGCATCCAAAGCCTTTTGTCTTGCCTCACAATTGCAGTGCTGAACTAATACCTGGGCTATCCTACAAAGTCGATTTTGTGGGTTTTCACATGTCATGTACACTAAGGTATGAGTGCAATTAATGAAGAGGGACAAAGGCTCCACCAGAATGCAGCTGAATTTGAGGTGTAGTGGTTGCCATTCTGTCCTCACCTATTCTAGGGCCTAAAGTTGTAGAAGTGAAGCTAGTCTTGAATTTTGCGCCTCTGTTTTTGACTGTTTAATGGGAATAATATTGCCTTTCACTCTGTTTTCTATTTAGGCCGCCAGTTATTTGGAGCAATAATTATTTTAACTATGCACATGTGTCATACCTATAGTAATAGGCCTCATCTTGCATTTATTTCCCAATGCTACTGTAGCACATACTGACAAAAATTAAGAATTCTTTAAATGGAAATTATTTTGTGCCAACTTAGAAGTCATGTTTCATTTTAAGCAATTTCCTTGAGATTTTTGCCCTCACTGCCCTGTTAGTTCTTCTACAGTTTTTTTGCCTGCAAATAAAATTGAGAGCATTGTTGCTTTTCCCTCTGGAAAACCTGGGGTAAATGTTCTAGCTGGCAGAGTTGAATTCAACCCCAGCTTCAGTATTTGCCCTAGTTTCTTCTTGGTTACAAAAGTGAAAGACTAAGCACTTTAGATAGATTCTGCCAAAGGGATAATGAAGACCTCTGTGGAGATTATAGTTTTAAGATTTTTTTTTTTCTTTCTTTCTTTTGGAAATGCCAGAATGAATGAATGAAAACATAAACCCCCTTTCCTCATATAGCAATGAATTCTTAATGCAGAAAGTCCATTTGGTCTGGGGGGTTTTTTGAATCTTCTTTTCCTCTTTGAAGCAGGTCTGAATTGAGCATATAGCTTTTGCAAAACAATTTTGCAAGGAAGATATGTTAGGAATCATTAATAGGCTACAGGTATAGTTCTGTTCTGACCACTCGTTTTGTTCCGTGGAAAACCCGAGGATAACTGGGATGCATGAATTTACAATAGAGACTTGCTTAGATCTCCTCACCTTGTGGTTACCCAGATTTGATCATGGTGGAATAAACAGCAAGATAAGTTACTTCAGTGTGAGTAGGAAAGGAGGGTAACCTGGTGACCATCTGGGTCAGAAAATGACTTTTCTCTGCTGGAGCTTAAATTTCATAACTGGCAAGTGCTTGATGACATCTTTCCCTTCCCGAAAGAAATCATTATCCAGTACAGGATTTTAGACAAGGTAGGGCAATAATCTGATTAAAATGGGTAATTCCTGTGGAAGTGAGGTGGGAAAATTTCAAAATGAATATAACTATTTTCTAGGGAATATAGTGAAGCTATGCAAAAAATAGTTTAGACTGATGATTTCTTTTGCATCTTCTTATCTGATCCAGACCAGCAAAAGCCTTGTCTGATATTTTTGGCATTGTTAAAATTCCTTAGACCTCCCTGTAACGGAGAGCTGGAAACTTTTTTCTTGTCCTAGATATGGATTTTTCAAAACTCTCTGCTCAGTCTTGCATCAGTCCATATCTTTGCATGACCTAATAATAAAGGAGAGGGAAAAAATAACAAACTTATATTTTATATGAGGTAATGTTGCTTCTATTCACAGCCCACAAGCTGTGATTTCTTCATTCTGCTCTAAAGGGCTTTGCAATGAAGCCATTTTTGAAAGCCATGATATTTAGTTTGCTGTTCCTAGGTCACAGTTTCTGAGGTGTTTTGGTGGTCAGGTGAAACTGCAGAATCAGGCTGCTCTGATGTGCTACCTTTATCACTATAAAGCTGTTCTCTAAAGGTACTTAACAGTCTGAGGTATTGATTTAAGCTTCCTGATTAGCAGTCTGATATAAAACACAGGGATTATAAATCTTGTGTAATATTTGAACAGGGAGATAAATACTGAAGCTTCCAGATAACAATACTTGCCTTTCTGAAGGAAATGCTGCTGTGGTAAACTTTACACATTTAAGAGCATATTTCCAAAACATTTGTTGCATACTTAAATATATTGTGTTTCATTTTGATCTCTGGAATAAAATTGTGAAAATTAATTTATCAGTCTGAGGTAGTAAGTGAAAAGCTGCTCATTTCTTTCAGTAAGCAGCTCTTTGGGCCAATATGTGTCGTTTTGGTATAAGTGATTGCCATTAAAAAATCATAATTTACCAATAGATATAAAATGCAGAGATATCTACAATGCTTTCCTTGATACTTTGAGAATATAAAGCAACTGCATTAAATCAAATATTGAGGGACAGCAACTACTGATGAATTTTGGCTTTTTTTAATGAGACTCGCTGCAAGTCTTAAATGTCCTCTGTTCTTTCCACAAGTTCATTNAAATAGGACTGTTTAAAAAAGCTAAAGTAAGGAAAAAAAAAAGCCCACAAAAAACCACACAAAAACCACACAAAAACAAACCAAAAGAAAACCTAACTACCAGTGAAATTTCTAAGGCTATTAATTTCTATTTGATGTTTACTGAGGCATATTCCACTGCATGGGAGTGTATATAATCTAACAGCATACACTGCTTCAGCAGTATTATAAATAATTCTAGAGAAAGACAATAATTTTGCTCAGAACTTGCGTGTTTGAACCCATTTCTTAGGGCACCTCTTGACAAATTTAACACTTCTGTGTTAAGTTTTGCCTAAAGGTACAGCATCCGAAAATGACTTGGATAGCTGTTGAGAGCACATTTTAGAAGGCTTTCCCTCTTGCTACATCTCCTAGTGCCAGGTGATCCTAGGCTGAAATTCCTTGTCTAAATTTATCTATGTCCAGGTCATTGGCATTTGCTCTTTCACAAACATTATCATTCAGCTACAAAGGCCCTTTCCCCTTCCCTTCAGACACAAAGGTCTGTCTGACTTTTCTTCTATACCCTTTCAGAAAGGAAAGCTGTGAATTGATGGTTCCAAAAACCAGAAAGAACCCTCTCTCATATGAATTATGGGGTAGTTACAGACAATACAAACTAATACAATTAGTAAGTCCTGTGGGAAGACAAGATAGATGTTCTTCTGCCTTGTTCATCATCCGCAAAAAAACAAACACCCTCCTCCCCAAAAACCCCAAAGCCACATTACAGTTTAATTGCAGTTTCAGAATTATGACTGCAGTTAGTGACATGTAGATGGAGAGACATCACAGATAGATTTTTTTTTTTTTTGATGTCAAGTTGAGCATGATGTTTTGACACCTGGAAAATCAAGTTATGACTTACAAACTGAGCAAATGTAATGTGTAAGTCAAGGGAAGAGAATAAACATAGATGACTGAAATGTCATTTTCCTGAGTAATTTTTATGGCCAGGGCCACATTTAAATGCAAAGTAAAGGTTCAGTCCAATGATTAACCCAGGAACAAGATGCTGCTGGTATATTAATTGACCTAATAAAGTATTCTACCTTAGGCAGCCTTTGTCTACATCCATTACACTACAGAACAGCCAGTCAGTCAGAGTAGTTATAATTCACACACACAAAAACTGTGTTAAAATAATGGATGTGATGTGTCAGCCTATATAAACTGCCAAAATGGAGCCAAGAAATCCACCCCTGAGTCAATAATACTTTGAAATGTAGGGGTCAAGATTTAATCACCCCATTCTCGATTCATTCTGGTTTACCTGCATCACAGTAATGAATGTCGTGCAAGAAAATGATGCTTCATTGGTTGCCTCAGGAAGATAATTAAAGCCCAATAGCTTCCCTTTTCAAGAGGTTCTTTTCTGTTTAATGAGTTCTTTTATTAATATTAGTTTAAATGTTATTTTCACGAATCCTGTGTCAGACATTTTTCTCAGGACAGGTCACTAGAAAAATACTTGATAACATCTTATGATTTTTTAGGGTCAGTGCAACCCTTCCCAGGGTTAAGCAAAACTCCAGATAACTTATATTAAGGGTCCCTGAAAATCTTGAACTCTTCATAAGGAATTCATTGATAGGTAAGTGGTGGCATACTTGCCGTTTATTAAATTTAGTTTATAGTATTCTGATTTGATTGGACTGCTGATCTCCTTGAAAGGTATTTGATATCTGTTTCACAGCACAGCAAAACCCATCTCCCTATCTCTTCTTACACTTCAGGGAGGTAAATTTTGCTGTCTTGGAGTGGGGGAAATGTAATGATGCCTGCAATGTTTAAAATGCAATCAGAAATCCCAAGGCAAGCTGGCCAAATTGAACAAGGAAGGCTTTAGAAGAATACAACCTAGGAGAGTAGCTAGGGTGAAAATGTTAGCTTTCCCTCTTCAGCATATAAAATGGTGAAGTGTTTTCCTAAATTATTGTGGTTTTTGAATTCTCATCCTACAGCCAAGCCTAATAAGCATAAGATAGATCTCTATTCCCTTCCACTCTTTCATGGATATGAGGGTAGTCTGGTATGACAGCAAGACACCTCACTAAAGTAAAAGTGAAAATACTCCAATTTAATTGTGCAATTTAGTCTTTAGAAGCCAAACCTAAAAAGAGTGCCTGGCTTCCCTGCAGGAGGAACATCAAAAGAAGTGGTTTTCTTATTTGAATTTTTACACAGGTTTTGCTTTCTGATTTGAAGTTTCACAAATATCATCATGGGAAAATCTGGCAGTCCCAAATATATTGTTAAAATTTAATATCTGGTTTAGATTTGGTCCTTAGAACCTCATAACACTTGTGGATTTAGTCTAAATGGCATCTTTCAGATTCCCAACTCCAGGGAGTACTACAAATATTTCAGTCTAGCCACAAATTTTCAACATCTCCCTGTTCTGGGCTCTGAAAATGCAAATATCTTACTTGTTTTTAATGCAGCAGAATAACTAGCATGTGCAGGATGTATTGTTTCTCTGTTTCACAATCAGACTTTTAAATCTTGTTCTGACTGGGAGTTAATGCTTATGAACTAAGGATTCATCTATTCCTAGTTACACCTGCTCCCTCATCTCATGACAAAAACCTTCATGTTTTATTATGATCTTTTTCTTCTCATCTGAGGAACATAATAACCTCCAATCTCTTGCTTCCAACATGATTATAAATTTCCTGACTTGTAGTCCACATTGCCAGGGACATTCATTAAATGTACACGTTAAACATCAAGTGAGGCTGAACAGCTCTGAGAGCTTTTCTCTAGTTTGGAGCTCGATTCATATTTTATGATGAAGGGGAAATTTTATTATAGAAATCTTCTGGATCAAAAGCAGGGTGGCCAGCAGGTCAAGGGAGGTGATTCTCCCCCTCTACTCTGCTTTTATGAGACCCCACCTGGCGTGCTGCATCCTGCTTGGGGACCCCAGGTGTGAGAAGGACACTGAGGCTGTCAGTGTGAGTCCAGAAGAGGACACAAAGATGATCAGAGGGATGCAGCAGCCCTCCTGTGAAGACAGGCTGAGTTGGTGTTGTTTGGCCTGGGGAAGAGAAGGCTCTGGGGAGCCTGTATGCAGCCTCCCAGTACCTAAAGAGGGCCTCCTGGAAAGCCAAAGAGCAGCTTTTCTCAAGGGCATGTAGTGACAGGACAAGGAGAAATGGCTTTAAACTGACAGAGGTTAGGTTTAGATTAGATATCAGGAAGAAATGTTTCACTGTGAAGGGGGTTGAGGCACTGGAACAGGTTGTCCAGGGAAGGTGTGTATGCCCCATCCCTGGAAGTGTTCAAGGCCAGGCTGGATGTGACTTTGAGCATCCTGGTCTAGTGGGTGGCATCTTTGCACATGGCAGGGAGTCAGAACTAGATGATCTCAAAAGTCTCTCCAACCCAAACCATTCTATGATTCTATGGTCTTCATGGCTTTTCCTCCTCTGAGGTTTTTAAAAGTCATCCCCTCTCAGAAACCTTCTGACATGCAAGTGTCATATTTCAGTGCAACAGTAATACAGACAAGCTTACTGCTTGTTCAGGTCCATTTTTGTTCTGAAAGCAAGGAGAGAGTGAGGCCATTTAACTTTTCTCGCCACCCAGAAGATGACCACAGTTTTGAAAGTGGCTTAGTGAGAGGAGGTGTCAAAATGTCCAGTGAGTTACCAGTTTAGTCATTCCATTATGATTATCACATAACCACAGCTATGATAGAATGATTGTGATTCTTTTATATTACAACATATACAAACAGAAAATAATCAATAATGCAGGGATTCAATTATTTAAGGAATAATCCCTTACCCTACAGTTAATGTCACTCTCCAGAACTGCAAAAACTTGATCCGTTATTAAATAACCTGACCTGAATGTTGTGGTTTCAAATTGGACAACTTGACTAAATTAAATCATTTTAAAAATATCAATATCTTTTTTAGAATCTGAATGGTTTCTAGAAAATAATCTCCAATTAGAAAATGTATCCTATATATTAAATAATAGCTTTTGGAGTTTGCAACAATTTTTTTCTAAAATAATCAAGAAACTAATATATTAATCAATTGCATTTGAAATTTCAATGTTTTCTTCCTTTGCAAGTATGTAAAATGGCAATTACCTTTTAATCCAAAAATCTATCACATACTCAAATTCCCTTTTGGATCTAATAGAAAGTTTTGATTAATCTTTTTTAATTAAAAAACATAGATTACCTTTGTATTTATATTTATCTTACAAAAAAAAATAAAAATAAAAAAAAAAAACTCTCCAAACAAAAAACCTACATCAAAACTTGCCCAACAATATTTTTATACTTTTATTTTGCCCAGGAACGGGTATAAGGGATGGGTACAAGGGAATGAGACACTAAAAGGTTGAGAGCCCAGCTGAATTTATTGCTCCTCTAGTATACTGGGTCAGTCATAATTACATTTACAAGCCATGAATCCTCTTGAAATTTCTTCAGAAGGAAAGTCAGAGAGATGTAAAGAAAGGAAAAGCAATCAGGGCATCACAATTCCTGGGCCTGGGAGGAGGTCCAGCACTCTGAATTCTGTTACCTCCCTCATTCTGAGGCCTTCTGATCTTTTTACTTAATATTTGAATTGCACTAACCCCAGAGGCCTTAGCTGTGTTCTCTGTATAAACATGAGTTGGCCCTAGATCTGTGTGACCACATTTTTGTTTGGATTTTGGGGATGAATTCTGCTGTTTGTTTTTATGGTGAAGCTTATTAAAGAAAATTTTTCCACAAGGTACTTGATAGAATTATAGCACTTTGCCATTGCTGGGTTTCTGCCATCATATATCATACTGTAGAGCTCCAAACTTCACAGAGAAAAATAGAGACCATTTATTTAGTCACCCTATAAGACAATTCTGCTGCCATAGGCAGCAGCACCAATCTTAAATTTGCTGACACCCAGCCATGGTTGATTCTGTCCTCACCCTTTCCTTCCCTTACCAATGCTCCTATCATTCTCCTTCCCTAATTTCCTAATTCTGTGCCCTCCCCTTTCCACTTCTAGAGCTCATGAGGCCTTCTGTGAGCCACTTTGACTCACTGTTGTAACGGAAAATGTTCAGTTCTCTTTTTTTTCCCCTGGAGTTAGTGAATTAAAGAGGCTGTCAAAGAGAATAAAGTGAGCACCAGCATGGAGAACATGTGGGAGTGGGAAAGGACATCCCCTTTTGGCAGTGGTTATCTGTTAATTCTCACCATATTTCAGGACACCATGCCCCAGAAGATGGTCAGGACACTCTAGTATTACCTTAGATGTTTGCAAATTACTAAATAACTATTTTGGATAGTAGAGATCCTCTTCCATGCCATGGTTTCCCTGGTAGTAAAATCAGTCATACCTTCTCTTGCCTTCAGTATTCATTTCCATAACATAGCCTGCCATAATATATTACACCTTTCACTGCTGCCATTTCACATATTTGTACAGTGGAATTGCAACCAGATTAGCAAGGGGAAAAGTGTAGGATAAAAAAGCAGGGGTTTTATCAGTTGTTTTTTTTAAAAAAAATTCTGATCAAGCCTACAAATACTTTGCAAAACTCTTGGAAATGTAGTGACTTGCCAAAGAGCCAGAGGGGAGCAAGGATGCACTAATCAAGAAAGAAAATACAAATGTTCATTTAAAGAAGCTCAGAAATATGTTGGAAGGGCAAATGAAATCTAGTCCCGGAAAGCAAGGGAGGCGAATTTATCTTAATTTCTTCGTGTCTAGATCCTACCACCCCCACCCCCCAAAAAAAAAAAGAAAAAGAAGAAGCACGGAGACATCATGCTATTTCATTGCCATATTTGCTATAAATCCTTAAGTGAGATTCATTTTACAAGAGGAAGGAAACAGGAGGTGTAATTTAAGAAAAGACAAGTTGGAAGATTAGATATAGTTTATATTTCAGCAGTGGAGGAAAAAGGATATTGGAGTAATGGTTCTGCAGAAATTCAAACGTATTTCAATTAAAAAAAATTAGTGATTTGAGTCAACATTGCTTGCTAATCTAACATGGAGAAAGAAAATCTAGATTGCTCTGAAATTCTGTAAAAGCTGAAATCCTACTTTATTCATATATATGTGTACTCTGCAAATGCCTGCTATGTACGGATGCAGTGTGTTCCATTCACCCAGAAGACAATTTTGCACTGGAAGTTGCTCGGTCAAGGAAGTAGACTTTATAGTACACAAAATCCTTTATCAAGCAAACCTATATCTTAAAAAAATAATTAAAATACAAGTGAGATTTTTCTTCAGGCAACTTTCCCCAACTGTCTTAGTCCTAGAGTCATAACAGGCATATTTTCTATGCCATATATCACTGACAGCTTAATTCAGAATGAGCTGTAATTCAGTATTGGCAGCAGTGGTAAATTGGCTACAGTCTACTGAAGCTTTCTATTTTTTGCCATATAACTTCTAGCTATCTTAGGGCACTGCTCTGTTGAAACCACAGTTAGGACTCAATGTTTATATTCAGCTTCTTCAGTTTCTAGGTTATTTCATATCAAATATCATTCTGAATGCATTCTAAAGACTGATATGCCTGAACATCGTGAATCTGAGTCCAGATTTAGATGTGATTATATACTATATGTCATTAGATTGGATTCACCTGGCTGAGGCAACTGCCAGACCAAACCAAAGGAAAATAACCTCCAAGTCATGCCTGCAACGCTGTACTGGCAGTGAAGAAAGAGGGATTGGTAGCAGTGGACGGTGACAGGAACTTCTGCTAAAGATGGCAAAGAATGTTGTCAGTCAGAGCTCACAGGACTCCATTTCTAAAGCTGTCAGTAAGATTTAGTTCCTTACTGTGGGCAGGGGTAACATGCCCACAAGAGCAGCAAGGATATACATTTTTCTACACCTGATTGAGGTGATTAAGGTGACCTGATTGGGCTTTAGGCTTTGGCAATGATCCAACAGGAGGAAACACCCAAACCAGTGCAATCCTGCCCTCCCTGCTGCCCTAATCAAGCCCTTGTCTCTCCAAGGTGCCACTTGGGTTTGCCTGGGGATGAAGTGAAGTCACTGGGGTTATTACCTTCAATGGTTGTCATCCTCTCTCCAAATTTCCTATCACGTGGCTCCTCTGCGGGGTTCTGAATGCTAGCGGTGCCCAGCAGTGAATTCAGGCCAGGAACTGAAAGGTTCAAGAGCAGTAAACTGCAAAGGAGCTTGTTTATCTTCTCCAAATTTACGGAGGCCTTAGCCATTCCTGCTGGGATTTGCATTTCAGTTCCTAAGAGTCTGGAGGAAAACTGTATCCCTGCTTCAACTCCATTTGTCTCTGGATAGCTAAAAACCTAGATGAATTTATCCCTAAATGTTTTGAACCTTTAGTTTAAAGCCATAAATGACCCCTCTAGCACACAGAATAGGTAGAAAACATACTCTGTTCTCCTTCATTTTCCTCCCACACTTCTGCTCTTCTCATCTCCATCTTTTCTTCAGTCTCATTTATTTTTTTCCATACTATTAAGCTGTAAGTAGTTGAAGGAATGACAATGATATAAGGCTGCTTCTTGCTGTATCCTCCATCCTTTACATGGGTGGATGGGTCCCTGTAATTGCAGCTAGTTTTAATCAATTTCTCTCAAATATATACTAGTTGTCCTTTTTTTCCCAAGTATTCTGAATTTTAAAAGTACCTATTACCTATTTAAAATTAATACAAGCTTCGAATGCACACAAGTCCATGTAACTTTTCATTTTTAATTTGAATCTATTCTCCCTAGAGGACTTTAGAATTCTTTATGAATTTATCAGTGTTGACTAAGAAAAAAAAACCCAACAAACAAATGCCCTTATATATCCTAGATTCTCCTCTAGGGAAAACTGTTGAGAGTTTACACTTGAAAAACAGTGTTACTCATTAAGTTAAGTTGTTTTGCATCGTAAGAAATGTTCCACCATTCAGTAAAGGTCTAATTTAATGCCCATTGAATACCAAAGAAATAATCTCATTTATTTCAGTTGGCACTAAAACAGGCTGCTCTTGCAAATCATTTTGATTCACATAGTAGCATTCCTCAAATCCAGAAAAGGGTTGAGCATCAGTATCCATGGAAGCAGGGTGAGGATGAGTTCTGTTGCACAGATGAAGCAGAAATCATCTTGTCATCATTAGGCAGACGTGACTTATGATTATTTGAAAGGACATTTCAGGTAACGGCAGCACAGTGAAACCAATGGGCAGACAGCTGATGTATAGGAGGGTCAGCAAATACAATAGAGAAGGTGGAGTTAGAATTTTCTTCTGTTTTATAGAAAAAAAATTAAACATTTTTCTGTGATGGGTAAGTTTGTTTCTCTCCCTGAGTGCCAGCAATTTTGCTAGAGAAGGATTTTTGCTGGTCAGTCAGGTACTGTGTGTTATAAGTTGTGCTGAAGTCTGCCAGCTGAATAAGTGAGGGAGATCTCTGATCACAGTTTTCAGTGATGAGACTAATTAGGAAAATAATTCTAACCAAGGCTAAAGCTCATAAGCCAACCAACCAATAACCAAAGAATAAGAGTTGGAAATTAGGGAGCATTTACCCATTTTTTAAAAGTAAAAAATTAAAAAAACAAAAAAAGCTACTCGCTGTTGTGACTGAAATAATGAAGTAAAGATACAGTAATTGAATACAGGCATCCTAAAGGAGGTGTTCTTCTTCACTGATCATGTGATTGAAGCTACTCTTTTGTGTGGCATCCTGCAGAAGTATTGAAAGAAATTATGATTTAGGGCTAGAGCTGGAGGCGAGGGTGAACTATGTGCTTTAAAGACAAAATACAGGAGGGGAGATTTGGACAGTTCAAGAAGTACAGACATTTGATGATCTGAAGGGCCCAAAGTGTAGATCACCAACAGATCTGTAACAGCATACACTTTTAGGACATGATGTCCAATGGTGGAAAACCATCATTCTGTTCTGGAGGAAGAGTGGGCAGAAATGGAGGTACAACATCAGCAAGCAGAAGCAGAGAGCTGCTTCAATAAAACTGTATGTTAAAATGGGCCTGCCACCCCAAGCGCTGCAGAGAAAAGATATGATATTGCCTATGTAACAGAAATTGAAAAGGAGTAAGAGGTGAAATATTGTGATTATCCTGCATCCTGGGATGACTGGATACAGCTTTGAATGACTTGTGGTACTTCCGTGGCATCGTACCACTTCAGTTTTGCATCTCTGAGAAATTACACCTGAGCTCTACAGAGAAGCTGACAAGGAAATTGACTGTGGATGGTCATTAGGAGTTGGATGAAAAGCCTCAGTGTGCACACACAACATTTTACATCCATTTCTACTGTCATGTGCATGAGAGAGATCCTTTCATGGTGCAGCAGATGAACTTACATTTCCTCCCCAGCACAGCTTTGGCAGCTCTCCTGCAGCAGGAATTCGTCACTTAAATCTCAGTCTTTATAATTCTCTTCTTCCTGCTGCTTTCATAAATGAAACTGGTATAGAAGTAGGGGTAGATAACAGGAAAGAAATGTGGTGCCAGCCTTCAAAAAGAGAAGGATTGTAGTAATTACTGTCAAGAAAGTCTAGCTTCAGTCCCTTTTAAAATGCTGGAATGAATAACAGTTTCTAGCCATTTGGAAGATAGCAGAGGCATCAGGAATAAGTGCAGTTTACAAAAACAAACTGTAGCTGTTACTTTTTGACAGAATTGCCAAATGAGAAGACTATGACAGATCCAAGGTAGGAATTTTCTGCCTGTAATAACTTCATGAGAAAAGTTATATTTACAATTAATTCTTAAAATAAAGTGTAATACCACAGAGTAAAGATGGAGATGACACAAGAGATAAATGTTTAGTGGGACTGGTGTTGGGCACCTGAGACATATTTATCGTGTTTTCTGAGAAGGAGAGCTTCAGTGTTTGAGAATGGCTTTATGCTAGGTAAAGCTCTACTCAGATTGAGCGTGGGGTCCTGGAGTAGCCTTTTGTTTAACCTGCTCAAAATGCATGTCTGAGGTTCTTCTTTCCCACTTGCACTACCAAGTAAATACCGGTACAAATGGTAGGTCTTTATTACCATTGCCCGCTTCCCTGTGTTCATGTCAGTTCCTCCTAGGAAGCCTGTCATTCTCATCCAGGGAGTCATATCATACCAATAAGGCAAACAGAAAGAATGTATGATATTTACCTTTCATTGCTGGCCCTGCCTTAGCAATGTTCTTCACAGGGAAAAAAAAAAAACACATGGAAACTTGTTTTTCTTCAGATAACGTTAATTTGGAAGGAGTAGCAATATAGATGATAGCAGAAAGATGGTGAAAAAATATTCTTAGAGGTATAAGAATAAAAAACTCATGAGAGAGGATCAAACATTGCCACCTAATAATTCATCTGGAGAGGAATGACAGCTATTGAGAAGAGTTATAGGGAGGCACTCAAGGGTTTAGAAACAGAAAAGATTAAATTAAAGAAGGACAAAATTTCAGCTGAATATCAGAAGAGTTTTCCTACCAGTAAGATTTAGAAGATGCTGCAAAGGAATGGTCTAAATTCACCACTTTTTAAGGTAAAAGCAGATCAAAATATTCTTTAGAGAATATAAGCAGATGGGGAGATTAGGCTGCATGTCTGCAATTTATGAGCTCTGATGCCCAAAAGAATAATTTGAAGAAATCTGAAGTTCATAACAACCTTCCCTTTCTCTCTACATCATACTGGAATAAGTACCCCCACACTGTTTTTGGTGTAACACACTTGAAGTGTTTTTGGAAAATAAATTGTTAACGGGTCTCCTTTACCTGTACAATTATTTATACTTTGTTTTACAGCAGCATCTTGCAGTTCTACTCTACATTAGATCCCACTGAGCTAAGTGCTGTCAAGAAATACAATAAAAGTTATTTCTTTATCCCAGAGCTCTAATAATCTAAATGTAATAGATAATTAAATTAGCAAGTTTTACAAATGGTTGGGTGTGGAAGCAAGGACAGAGTAGGTAATACCACCATGATTACAAAGTAACACAAGGTAACTATTTTTCAAGTTGTTAATTTTGTTTGTGCTATGAGCTCTTTAAAAATTGTATGACTACTTCTATGTTGAAAAAAAATTCGATATTCATCTGTCACTGGAAGTGTATATTACAGCTAGCATGTAACTGAGACCAAGTCAGATATATCTCATGTAAAGAATATGTGCAAGGAACAGCATCTGTGAGCTGTATCAAAAAACGTTTGAGCATCCTCATGTCATGAGTTGTGAATACAAAAATACAGGTGCCCTAATCAACCTTTTGCCTTTCCTGTTGAAATGCAGGGCAGCATGTAAAGAGTGTGATTGTGTTCCCTTCTGCACCTAGAAACTCGTGATGAACATTCATTTCTGTATAACCACACTTGCCTCTGAGGACAGGGTTGTGCTGCACAGATCACTAGTGTGAGGATGGGGTTCTACAACTCACCTTGCATCTGTAACTTCTGAAAGACGTTTTTCTCCTTTGTATTTTTTGTAGATGTTGCTTCCTTACAAGATCTTTTCAGATTCAAAATCAGAAGGAGTAGTGTTAATGTTTTTTCACTGCTTTTCTACTCATGTTCATACTCATATATACTGTAATCTGAGCCATGATGTTATCATAATTCTAGGGGATTTCCAAATAGTTTTTCAAAATTAACACTCGTGGTATTTCAGGTCAGATCTGGTTATGTGCATGTAGTTTTAAAGATCCTAAAGAAATCAATTACCCCACTTTTTCTGTCTTCAAATTCTACGTTCTGCACTTTGTTTTAACTGCAGTGATAGCGTATTTATATAAAGTTTCTCTTTTCCCAATACTCACCAATAATGTACCCTTCAGCACAAAGGCTTGTGAGTGGTGGGTTTTTCCTCTCCCTGAGAAGAAAAATAAACCCTCTGTTTCTGTATGCAAGAGGTAACACATGTTGGAACATGTGATAATGCAATATGAAGGTATTCCTTCAGGTTATTTTCCTTGATGCAGTTTGACACCATCCTGTAAGTGATATTCTCTTTGTTCATATTGTTCTCAGTATTCACTGGCAACAAAAAGGAGTATTTTTCAAGCTTGACAGAAAGGGACCTTAGGTCTGCACTCCTTTTGCACTTTTCCAGGACAGCGTCATTTGATATTTCCTCAAGACAGACTGCTAAAAAGGACCAGACTCAGCCTAGTGATAAAAAAAATACTGTTTATTCCTTATTCTTTTCAAAATCATGCAGAGATAATTGCAGTTCTTTACTTTGTGTCAGCCTGTTGCATTACTAGATTTCCGATACAATCCTTGTTTTCCTTCTGTTATCAATATAATGACACGTGGTCAGGAACAATCTGTCCATATATTGAAGTTTCAGGAGCCTAGGCATATCTACCTGTGAATGAGAACTGAGGAGATGTAGCTAGTGGCTATTCACATGAATGTCAATGGGAGAAAAGAGCCTAAGGATGCACAGCTACATGTACTCCCATCTGGATACTTCCTCCACTTCAAAGCATAGACAAAGCTGGAATCTCTAGCTGCAGGGTTTCCCTCTATCTTACTCTGAAGAAATTCATACAGCCTACAGTCTTTTAAGTGCATTGCTTTTAACCTGAGTAACTGAAACACGGAGAAAACAAAGTTAATGGTGATCTACTTTAAAATGTGGTTCTGCAAGGACCTACAAGAACAAAGGGACCCCATTTCTGTTGATGTCATCACAGGCTTCCACTCCAGACTGTGCAGGTCCATGCAGTGAGTGGTGCAGGCGAGGGTGGCTCCCCGGGGAAGCAGGAGCAGCGGGCTCTGGCAGGGGAGTGGGTGGCTGAGGGTCACACCGGGGAGGCAGGTGCAGCTCCTCACTAGCAAGGGTCACAGGCCCACAGGACTCCTGCAAGAAGAGCAGGGCAGACAAGGGGCCCGTGCAGCCAGCAGACCACAGATTGCTGTAAGATAAGTCTGTAGTGACGAGGGAGGAGTGAGATCAACCCAGAAGTGAAGGTAGTAAGGCAAGGCTGCCATAGGCAAGGCACAAAGCCAGGCACAGCATATCTACAAAATAGCTTGAGCAAAGGCTGCAGCTTCGGCGAAGCTCTCAGGCCACAGCATAGAGGATGCAGAAGTGGAGACTGTCAATGAGGGCTTCTCACAGCCCTTTGTCACAGCTTTGCTGTTTTCATGTCAGACTGGTCTGAGGTCATAATATAGCTGTGTAATACCTGTGAAGGGAAAGGAAGCGGTACAGAGAAAGATGATACAGGCTCACAGAGGCTCATAAGAGATGGATGATGCAGTCAGGACCCTGTAATGGTGTTTATAACATGTCCAGTTTATTTTTAGCTGGTGATTTTTAGTCAGTCTGACTAATGAGAGGTGAAATATGTCTGCATAACCATGAAAGCTAATTTCATGGTTATGTGGACATAAGCTGGAAAATGCTGTATGAAGACGCACACAATCCACATATTGGAAGAGTCTCTTGACTTGGGCACATTCTCCATGTACACAGGTACATCTAGTGCTTCACATCAAAATCCCCCTTATGGCTTCTCCAGAACCTTTAGCATGGAAACTTGCCAGAAGCTTTTTGAAAACTCCAATGCAGGATGCAGTGGATCACTTCTATCTATGTGCTGTTGACTCTGCCACAAAACTCTAACATGTCAGTGAGCCCAGACTCCCCTTTTCACAAGCCCTGGTGCCTCTTTTGCCCAAAAGACCTTGATCACTTCTGCAATAAGAGAATTCACTCCTCATTACAGACTCTCCCATCTCACCAGGAGTGGTCAGCCTAGCCAGCCTGCAGTTTCCAGGGTACCCTCCACAAACTTTGTGGCTAAAGGAGTGATGCTGGCTGTCAGCCAGGCCTCCATCACAGAGGGTGTTTGAAGCAGTTGGCATGCTTTGGTCAGCAGTTCTGCAATTTCACATATGAGTTCCCTAAGAGCTCCCAGGCGAACACCATCCGTCTGAGTGACTTATGAACACAGCTTCTCTGCTTGGTCTGATGCTTCCTGCATATTTACTTTAAAGTCACCTAGCTCATCTGACTTATTTACTACAAAGTAAGTGTAGACATATTTATGCCATGATTTACACTGAAATCACAAAACCTAGACGTTTTCTTCAGGCTCCACTGTAGAACCTCTCAGTGTCGTCCTATGAAAAGACACTTGGATTTTAAATCTAAAAATACAAATGAGCCATAGCATGGATAAACCTTTAACCTGGAATCTTTGGAGGAATTTAGAATGGGGTTTCCATGCCAGCTGAACTCTAAAGGGCTCTGAAAGCTAAGGAAGTTCCAACCTACTATAACGCTATTGATATCAGAATATACCAGGTAACTCCCCTGTCACAGATGAGATCAGAATCTGGCTCTTGTGTATAATTCAAAATTATCTTGTCTGGTAAAGAAAGAAAGAGCTAGCAATAGTGAGATCCCCAGGTTTTTGTTATCTAAAATGGTGGCCAAATATCTCTATAAGGCTGTGAATGATCTCAAAGGAAAAAGTACTTTGTAAGAAAATTACAAATATTGATTATTACATGGTAACAAAGCCATGAGACAGATGTTCTGCTAATCTAAATCAGAGGGACTGCTACAAAGACTAAAATAGAGACTTAGCAGAATTTGACATTTAGTGCCATACCTGTTATTTGGACTTTCTGAAGTCAGTAAATATATTTTCCATAGAAAATTTACACAAGAGTTTGTTTTACGTTCTATTTACTCTGAAATCTAACAAAACAGTGATTTCCACCACTGTCAGATCCTCATTCAAGTGTAAGTATTGAAACCTGGAAATGAGATTCAACATCCATTTTGATGCAGATATGAGAATGTACACTTGTCTCTCTTGCATAATCCATTCACCTATCATGTAAAAATCTTTCAGCAAAGTTTTGTTCTCAAAAGGCTATGAAAGTTCAGTGAAGGAATAGATCTGACATTTTGGAATGAATTATTACACAAATGACTCATTGTTTGGCCACTTCAGTTATTGTTTTGAAATAAAAAAAAAAAAAAAAGAGAAATCCGATTAAATCACACCTAGAACTCCTCAGAGGGAATAGGTCTGAATTACTGCTTACACGGCAGCTTGCCTCAAAACTTGAAGTTACAACCATCATAAATAAACACAAAATGTCAATAGCTATTTGAAGTTCTACTGCTATGCCAGCCTTTAATGTCTTTTCAAAATAAGGAGCTTCAGGGCTAATATAGTCCTCCTTTGGACAATGTACAGGACAGGAAGGAATAGGCTGGCTGTGGTCTTTTTTGTGGGCCTGCAGCTACTCTACCCCAAAATTTATGGTGACTGACTGTAGGATCTTAGTCCTCAGAGGTAACAAATTGATGCAAATCTATCTACAGCCTAGTAGAAATATGCCAGTTTAGTTTAGCAAAGGGCCCAAGCATAAAATTATGTATAATAAAAAATAGACTTGAGAGTTTCATGAAATATTCATAAATATAAACAAACTAAAACTTTTCTTGTTCAACTTTGAAGCATGAGGAAAACTGATATGTCTAGATGATCATAATGTCCAAAAGATGTATTTAGGAGGATGTTATAAAGGACCTGGCAAGCTCCCTTTTTGTGTCTAAAAAGTAAATGATTAAGGTTTCCTTGATGCTTTTGGTGCATCCAGAATCAAGGTTCATCTCTTTTTCAATTTAAAAGGCATTTATTGCCATTCCTCATAGGGAAAAGAGCCTTCAATTGCTAGACCTGAAAGCCTGTCAGTGTGATTTTTCCTAAAAATCATGACTTTTCAGAGTTACTCTCCTGAAAGGAGCCAACTTTTAAGGCATGCTATTTCATAGAACTGACACAAAAGGATAGATGCTTTTCACAACCTATTTCTAAGATCTGTAACTCAAGAGAAGTTCACCTAATTCACCTACAATTTTGACCAAAGGAAGTGTCTGTGCAAATCTCTACTTCCAAAATGTGAAGTATCTGCAACCTAGTAACAAGGAGTGAGGAAGAGGGAAGGCAAAGGCAGATGTATTGTGTTATTACAAAAGTTAGTGTTCAACTGCAACTGCAGAAAATGAGGTTTAAATTATATTTTTTCCAAGTATTTTGGGACAGTTACATTTTAAAAGGTTGACTTTCTATTTGTACTCCCTGTCAAATTTAATAGTGGCCATTCACAGCTCACATCCTCCTCTGAAACAACACAGGAAATCCCCGTCTTGGATCCCCGATGACTTCTACCAGTTAACATGACCAGCAAGCTCAAATATAGCTTCATGTGTTGACAGCATAGGAAACTGAGCTGCCTGCAGCACAGTCATATCACTTTCCAGATGTTGGACATAAATGTTCCAGAGGGTTTAGACTAATGGATCCCAGTCTGCCAATGTACGTCATGTGTAGCCCCAGCTGTTAAAGCCACTTTATAAGCTGACACAACAGAAGGAAGCAAAACTCTTCCTGAATGAGTATTCCTGCTCAGTTTGTACTGCTGTCACTTCAGTCATTGTGCCAGACTGACAACATCCAGGCTGTAAAGTGGAGAGGTTACAGCATATAGCATGTGAACAAGCTAACAACTCTGACACGTTGGGGTATGACAGACTTGGATAAGTCTCAGGAGTGCTGGTTGAGACAACTGACCCACATACCCGTGTTGTTCAGCATCCCTGCACCATACAAGTTTTTAATGTCTTTTGAAGTCAAATATCTGCTATAAATTTTTATTCTTTCCTTCCTTATGTGCAGAATATAAATAACCTAACTAGTAACCTATCAATAACCCATCCCTTAACTGGAATGTATTTATGTCTTCCCACAATAAAGTGGGCTGATGCATGTTTGGCAACTCCAGTAACCAAACTGAGGATGGAAATTTCACAGGTGACTCAAGTCAAACATCTCATGATCCTGCAAACAGTCCTAAGTGCGGCCCTTTGAGTTCTCCTGGAACACAGAGGGATGCACCAACACCTCCTTCTAAGCAGGAATCCTCTCAGACCTCACAAACTCTCAAGTTTATGATACTCGAAGGACCATCACCCAAAGCTGACAAGGCCTGGGCTGATATCCCTACTCCTCGAAGCTCAGCCCTCATCCACTGAGGTGCCAAGGCATTCCACATAAGCATTTCACTGACACTTGAGGGGGCTTTTTTACAACTATACCCTTGTGCATACTTCTTTTTGTCTATGTGCCTGTGTGTGTGAATTGATTTGAATGGCCCATAGCAAGTATAGCACAAATATTGCCATGTCAGACCTATAATTGTCACCATTTTAATTGTAGTAAATTCTATTGAATCACTTAAAAAAATGTTAAATTAGTTGATTGATTAAAAGCTGCTAAATCCTTTAGATATAAATTTTCAAGTCTGAGTCTGTTTGGCAAAGGGGTCCACTGCACCTCGCGACCCAACAGAAGGGTCTCTCTTATCCCTTTTCACCCTTACCCTTTTCCATCCTTACCATTTTCATTCCAACCTCCTGTAAAACATTCTAAATTGATTCTATTTTGATTTTGCTTTGTATATTTGTAGTGGGTTGACCCTGGCTTGAGGCCAGGTTCTCACCAAAACCACTCTACCACTCCCACCCACAACTGGACAGGGGAGAGAAAATATTATGAAGTTTTCGTGGGTTAAGCTGAGGTCTGAGAGAGAGATCAGTCACCAAACACCATCATGGGCATAACAGACTCATACTAGGATTTTAATTGAATTTATAACTAACAAATCAGAGCAGGATAATGAGAATAAAAATCTTAAAAACACCTTCCCCCCCATGACAGACTGGAAGGATTGTTGGCTCAAAACATTTTGGGCACATGTGTGGAGAAAGGGGGCAGTTTGGGCTCTTGCTTTGATGAGGCAATGCCCTGTTAGACACACCTCATCCCTCTTGGCCTGTATCCCAGCCCCACAGTGGTCACCATTCCCTGGAATACTGGAGGCAATGCTCCACACCCAACCCTGCAGCCCCAGTCTAGCCCCACAGTGACCAAACAAGCAGAAGCCGCACCTGGGGAAACGGCCCAGAATGCCAAAGGGTACTTAACCCAGTACAAAAGGCAAGCAGGTGTTGATCCTACCTCCTCTTGGAATTTCTGTCAGCTGGTCAGCATTGGAACCAGGAGTGATAACTATACTTGTTCTTCTTTATATCTTTTCTGTCTTTCTCTCTTTCTCTTTTTCCTCTAATTCCCTCTTCTTGGAGTTTTGAGTAACCTAAAATTGGATGGGCTTGTAGTTTGTGAAGCTGAATGGTCTAAGTTAATGTTTTGTGAAGTGTTTTGTGTTGATTTAATGCTGCTCTAAGCTTTTGCCAACATTCTCTGATTTTCTGAAGTTACCAGTAAAGTTTGGGTTTTTGTTTTGACCTCTTGAAGATATCTCGTTGCTATTTCTCCTGTGTATCTAACTCAGAATACGTTAAAAAGCCTTTAATACCTTTTAAGAGGCTTATTGAGCCAGTTTTTTAGTGCCTGACACCCCAACCCTCTCTTCTTTCCAGCTCTACCTCCTTCCCTTCAGTGGCATAGGGAGATGGGGAATGGGGGTTACAATTCATCACAAGTTATTTCTCCTGCTGCTCAGGCAGAGGAATTTTTCCCCTGCTCCAGCATGGGTTCCTTCTAACAGGAGGCAGTTCTCCTCAAACTTCTCCAAGGTGAATCCATCCCACAGTTTTCCACAAACTGCTTCCCCATGGGTCACTTGTCCAAAGGGTGCAACCCTTCAGGCACAGCCTGCTTCAGCGTGAGTCCCCCACATGTCACAAGCCCCACCAGGAAACCTGCTCCAGC
>VZRO01004512.1:19047-30407 GCA_013397915.1 Daphoenositta chrysoptera
AGCGTGGTGATGGAGCAGGCAGGGATGAGATGGGGAGAGGGGCTGCAGCAGACTCACGGCAGCGACTGTCCTCGTCAGAGCCGTCCCCGCAGTCGTCGGCCCCGTCACACACCCACAGCTTGGAGATGCAGCGGTGGTTGTTGCACTCGAACTGCACGGGGTAGCAGAACTTGTCTGGGAGAGGAGGAGAGGAGGAGATGGGGGTCAGAGCGAGGTGATAAAAGGAGGAGACACCAGCAGAGCACGGCCAGGCTGGGCCAGCAGAGTCCAGGAGGAGAGGGGGGTGTTGGGGTGATGCTCGTGGTGATGGGCAGCACAAGGCTGGTGTGGGACTCCCTGCTCCTGGAGCTGGGGGAGATTCCCAGCTTGTGAGAGCTGTTTGGGGCTTGTTCTGGGAGGTTAGAACTAAATATGGAGCTGAAGGGAGCCAAAAGTGGCCCCGTTCACAAGGGCCACGGACACCTCTGCATGTCCTGAGCAAACCAGCACACGAGGACATTTATACTGGTCACAGCTAAAAGCCGGAGAGCGTGGAGTAAAACCGCAGAGGGGGAGGAATTTGGGGTCTGGTCCTTGGCAAAGGGATGTCAGGGAGACAAAAGGGCCCTGCCCACCCTCCAGCACCGCCCTGTGCCCCGACCCAAATCCTGAGTGTCCCCACCCTGCCGCTCACTGCACTGGGTCTCATCTTCGCCGTTCTCGCAGTCGTCCTCCTTGTCACACGTCCAGGTCATGGGGATGCACCTCCCGCTCGGGCAGGCGAAGTAGTTGGACGGACATTTGGGCTTCCTCCCACCTACTTCGTGAAGGAAACACCAGTGAGGACGACAGCGCAGCCATATCCTGCCTCCTCCCAGCCCAGAACTGAAGGATTCCTCCCCAAAATCCCCCTGAGGGAGGTCCCGCATCCCCGATCGCTGCAGCGCCGTCCGTGCTGGAGCCACACGGGCAGAGGACAACAGTCCCAGCGGGCAAACAAAGCACCCACAGCCCAAGCAGACCCCAAAGGGGTTCCCCTGCCCCCGGAGCCCCCTCTGCCCTCCCGCTCTCACCGGGGCAGTTGCGCTCGTCCGAGTAATCGCCGCAGTCGTTGGCGCCGTCGCACACCCAGCTGGGCGCGTAGCACAGGGACGTGTGCTCGCACTTCTGGAACGTGGTGCCCTTCACCCCCAGCTTGAAGTAGCTGCTGCAGTCGGTGGCGGCTGCGAGGAACCACAGCAGGAGCCCCGGTGACACAGCAGGAACCACGGCAGAAACTCCCACCGCGCGGCACCGGCCCCCGCCCGGCTGCCGGAGCCCGTCGCACCCCACACACCCCCAGATGTGCCCCACGCGTGTCCCACACGCGCCCGGAGCTGCGGGGACCCACTGGGTGGTGGGTGTGCATGGCACAGGGGGCTGCAGGGGTGGGATGGAGCTGCCTCATCCGGCAGGTGCCCCAAAGCTGCGGGACAGGAGCGGGACCCTCCTCCCTCCCCGATCCGGCACGAATCCCAAAGACCAGATCCCTGCCGCCGGCACCGAGGGGCCAGGGGTGGCAGCCGGGCACTCACTGCAGTTCATCTCATCCGAGGCGTCCTCGCAGTCGATGAACTGGTTGCAGCGGCTGGAATTCCCGATGCAGCTCCCGTCCCGGCAGCGGAACTCGGTGGCGGCACAGCTGGTTTCTGCCAGCGGGAAGAAGCCCCCGCAGTGCATGAGGCAGGGTGGGGGTACCCCACGTGCACACCCACCCCATGGCACCCACGGGTGCTGCGGAGGGGCGTCCAAACCCCCCCCCAATGCCCACTCTGGGCTGCCCAGAGCGCTCCCAGACCCCATCCCCTTCTGGATGAGACCCGGTGCCTCCCGGCTCACGCCCTGCCTGGCAGCCTGAGCCCCTCTCCCTGGCACAGCCAGGCCTGGACAGGACTCTGAGAAGCTCCCGACCGCCCCTGTCAGTTTGGGGCCGAGCAGACTCATCCTGCAGCCCCCTAAGGGGGTGCTGCCTTTGGGGACGCTTGGGAGCCATGAGGAGCAGTGACACTGCGCCCCATGCCCCTCCTGGGTGTCAAACCACTCTCACTGGGAGGCTCATGGGTGCCCATGCCCCGGAGTTTTTCCTCTCAGCTGTCGCTCCGTGAGCTTTACAAGGCAGCACAAGCTTGACCTTGACTCTCCATTAAGCCCTGGCTCTGCTCTGCTCCTGTCAAGCTGACGGTAACTCCCTCCTGAAGCCGCTGTCCCTGTCCCAGGCAGCTGACGGAGCCCTGGCAGGGCTGGCCAGGTGCCAGGCGGACACTCACTGTTGCAGGGCACCTCGTCCGAGTTGTCCCCGCAGTCGTCCACGCCGTTGCACCAGTAGCGACTGGCGACGCAGCGCCCGTTCATGCAGTGCAGGTACCCCTTCTTGCACTTGCGGCTGCCTGCCGGGGGGAAGGAGGAGGAAGAGGAAGAGGAGGAGGTGAGTAGAGGAAGGGCAGGCACCCCCGAGGGTCTCAAATCCTCGGGGGACCCTTCAGCAGGGGAAGAAACCACAGAGCAGGATCGGGGAACCGCTCCCTGGTGCGGAGGGGTGAGGGCTGGTGGTGGAGGGTGCTGCAGACCCCACTGGCTGAACTCCGGGTTCTGCTCTCCAGCCCGTCCCCAACACTGGAAAAGGTCTGGAGACCTTAAAGCCTGGCTGGGCGCAGCTCTGGGAGGGCAGGAGGGACTGCGAGCACCTGAGGGATGCAAGGACACCCCGGAGTCCTGGTTCCCTTTGCTGAGCAACCCCGGCAGTGTCCAAGGCCAGGCTGGACAGGGCTTGGAGCAGCCTGGGCTAGTGGAAGGTGTCCCTGCCCATGGCAGGGGGTGGAATGGGATGAGTTTTAAGGTCCCTCTCAATCCAAACCGTTCCATGATTCCATTATCTCAAACACAGGGAAAAGGATAGATTTACTGGAGCGCTGCGAATCCTAAATTGTCATCTTCCATCCCCTTAAGGTTTTGCCTCCATCCTCTTCAAGCCTTAATGGCAAATTTGAATAGGTTCTAAGACTAATTAACGAGGGACAGACCTCGCAAGGCTGTGTGGAGGTACCTGCCTCGTGTGCCTCGAAGGGGAAGCCCCAGCTTTGGTCCCTTCCAACCCAAACCATTCCGTGACTCTCTGAGCGGAGCCGGCAGCCCAGGCAGGGTGTCTGGGGGTGCCGGGGTGCGTGTGTGGGTGAGCAAGGCAGCAAGAGGAGGAACCTTACTGCAGTAGGACTGCTTCTCGTCCGACTTGTCCTTGCAGTGCACGACGCCGTCGCAGGTGCGGCTGAAGTCGATGCAGTCGCCGTTGCCGCACTCGAACTCGTCGTGCACGTTGCAGGTGGAATTCACGGCTGGATGGAGCACGGCAATGTCAGCCCTGCCGGCCTGAGATCGGCCTCGCCGCCCTCCCTTCCTCAGTCCCTCCCGCCCCCCTCACCTTTGCAGGTCAAATCCTCCTGCAGCACCCGCTCCCCGCGGCAGGAGCAGTTGACGTGGCCCTTGGGCGTGAGCAGGCACAGGTCCTGGCAGCCGCCGTTGTTCACCCGGCACGGGGACAGCTCGCCTAGGACAGAGGGACAGCGGTCACACCAGGGGTGGACCCGGCAGCCCCTGCTCCTCGTCCTCCCTGCTGGGCCAAAAAGTAGGGATCCCTCCCCAGGCTCTTCCCACGGGGTTACGGAGGGGGTCGGGGGCCGGAGGCACCCGGTCTCCCCAGATTGTACAAGGAGGTGCCCTGGGAAGAGCAGGGACAGGGCAGATCCTTTCTTTCTTCAGCCTGCACAGGGTTTGGAGATGGACAGCTCTGCCCCCAGGGGGCAACGACAAGCTGGGAAGGATGGTGGGATGATTCCCAAAGGGCCAGGAAGGATGCAGAGATGGATTCTCAGAGGGCCAGGAAGGACAGTGGGATTGGCTACCAAAAGGCCAGGAAGAACAGTGGGATGGATTCCCAAAGAGCTATAAAAGGACAGTGGGATGGATTCCCAAAAGGCCAGGAAGGACAGAGAGAGAGATTCCCAACAGGCCAGGATGGACAGAGAGATGGATTGTCAAAGAGCCACAAACAGATGGTGGGATGGGCTCCCAAAGGGCCAGGACGAATGGTGGGATGGGTTCCCAAAGGGCCAGGAAGGACAGAGAAACGGACTTCCAAAATGCCAGGAAGGACAATTGGGATGGATTCCCAAAGTGCCATGAAGAACGGTGGGACAGATTCCTGAAGTGCCAGGAAGGATGGTGGGATGGGCTCCTGAAGTGCCAAGAAGGACAGTGGGATGGATTCCCAAAGGACCATGAGGGATGGCGGGATGGGTTCCCAAAGGACCATGAGGGATGGTGGGATGGATTCCCAAATGACCATGAGGGACAGTGGGATGGGCTCCCAAAGGACCATGAAGGACGGTGGGATGGATTCCCAAAGGGCCAGGACAGATGGTGGGATGGGCTCCCAAAGGACCATGAGGGACGGTGGGATGGATTCCCAAAGGGCAGAACAGATGGTGGGATGGGTTCCCAAAGGACCACGAGGGATGGTGGGATGGGCTCCCAAAGGCCCATGAGGGACAGTGGGATGGGCTCCCAAAGGACCATGAGGGATGGTGGGATGGGGTCCCAAAGGGCAGAACAGATGGTGGGATGGCTTCCCCTTGCCCAGACCTGCAGACAGGGTGAGGGGCAGAGGGCAGGGACGCTGCAGTGGCAGCGGAGGGTCCTTACAGCTGTCGGTGTCGTTGGCCACGGCGATGATGCCCATGGGCTGCTGGGGGATGTCCACGCGCAGCAGCTTCATGTCGGTGCCCACGTATTTGTTGGCGCGCTGCACGGCCCGGCGCACCCAGTCCGTCCAGAAGATGTAATCCCCGTACACGGCCAGGCCGAAGGGGTGCACGGGCTCCGACTTCAGGATCACCTGCCGGCCATGGAATCGTGGAATGGGTTGGGTTGGAAAGGATCTTAGAACTCATCGGGTTCCTGCATCCCTGCCGTGGGCAGGGAGACCTGCCAGGGTTGCTCCAAGCCCCGTCCAACCTGGCCTTGGACACTTCACAGAATCCTTGAGGTTGGAAAAGATCTCCAAGATCAAGTCCAACCTGTGACCGACCCCCTCCAGAGCACTCTGTGCCAGGTCCAGTTGTTCCTTGGACACCTCCAGGCATGGTGACTCCACCACCAGCCTGGGCAGCCCCTTCCAATGTTTAACAACCCTTCCCATTAAGAAATTCCTTCTCGTGCCCAACCTGAACCTCCTCTGGTGCAGCTTGAAGCTGTGTCCTCACTTGTCAGGGACACAGGCAAACTGGGAGCAGGAAGAACAGCCCCAAACACAGAGTGTCCACCCCAGTGGGATGCCTGACCTCTCCCCAGCCCCAGGAACAGCTCTGCTTCCCTCTGACCACGCTCCAGCCCCAGTCTGGACGCTCCTCCCCATCTCACTGGCCTCAGACTCACGTGGCGATGGGAGCCGTCGTATTCGCAGCGCTCGATCTTGTCCAGGGTGGCATCGGAGAAGTAAATCTTCTCAGCCTTGTGGTCGATGGCCAACCCGTTGGGCGTCCGTATGTCCTGGTCGATGATGATGAGGACGTTGGCACCCGAGAGGGTGGCTCGCATGATGCTGGGGTGCTGCTCGTTCCAGTTGGTCCAGAACATCAGGCTGGGAGGGGACAGACACACGACGCCTTTGGAGCCCCAGCTCAGCCACATCCAGGCCGGCTCAGCCCATCCCTCCATGGCTGGGGGGCTTCCAGAGGCCGGGGGATGGATGGGACATCATTCCCACGTGGAAAGAGTGGGAAGGGGGTGGATGAGGCTGCTGGGACATGTGGCACCCCGTGGGTGGGGATGGGACGGGGCGTCTGGAGCTGCTTTGGGGTGCTGAAGGATTTGTGGGGAGGGGGCTACAGGGTCTTTCCTCCCTGGGGGTCCAATCCTCTCTGTGCTGGGATCCAGAGCTTCCTCCCCAGTGGAGCGATGTCCACTGGGACCACACGGATCCCTGGTGGGGCTGACTGGACCCCCAGTGGTCACTCACTTCTGGCACTCGTCCAGCACGAAGGCGCGGGGGTGGTCGTCCCCGGACATGGTGATCACGGTCTCCCTCTCGAACGCCCCGAGCCGGCTCTGGTCCACGGTGTGCCGGGTGATGGTGGACGTGGTGTAGCTCGTCCAGTACAGCGTGTCCCAGCCGCGGTGGTACGCCAGCCCCTCCACCGAGCCCACGTCTGGGGGCACAGGGAGGGGTCACACCCAGCCCGGACCCCTGCGAGGCTGCGGCTCACCCCGCACGGCCAGAGCTGACCCTGATGCTGGGATGTTGAAGTTTTTGCTTTTAATTACAGCCCAAAAATCCCTTGGAGGCTTTGGCTGCCGGGTGGGGCTGGGGGCTGCGCTCGGGGGGGCACGGAGACCCCTGAGACTCGGGAATCTTGTGGGCAGAACGCTGCTGGAATGACCCTCCCTTGCAGGAAGGCTGAGGGAAGGACACCTACAATGCACCGAGGACTTGAATTTGGCTCTCAAGCACCAGCCAGACCTTGCTCTGGGTCCACAGCAGCAGCGCTGGGAAGGGGTGGGCTTCCCTTTACCAGGGGACAGCTGAGCCCCTGGGGCACAAAGCGACACCCTGGTGGGGACCAGGGAGCCCTTCCCAGCTGGGAACTCGAACCGTGCACCCATCCTCCTCCCCTCATTAACGCTCAGCAAAGGGTTTAATGAGGCGGCTGCGAGAGCTGGGCCGTGCTCTGCCCTCCCAGGGATAAAGCACCACGAGCGCCGCTGTGAATTCCCTCATTAGCAGCACGTCCAAGGCCCTGGCTCAGGGAGCTCCTGGAGCAGCAACCGCGGCTCTTTGAAGCTGCTGCAGGTGCCAATGAACCCAACCGAGTGCGAGGTGAGGGCTGGAGGTGAGGCCAGGGCCGGGCACCCCGAGGCTCAGGGCTCAGGGCGCTGCCTGGGGGGCGAGTGTGAGCACAGAGCCGATCCCAGCTTTGCTGCAGCGCCTGTTTCTAGAGCCATGCCTGCCCGAGCCTCGTGACACGCTCTCGTGCCAGAACGAGCTCTGCAGGCTGCTCCCAGCGCCTGTGTCCGCTTCCAGAGGCTCCTCAGAAACCTCACAGCTGAGCCTGTGCCTACCACCCCTCCACCAAAACACATCACCCACGGACCAAAACCCCTCGGGCAAGAACGGAGGGGTTGCAGGAGGTGGTGTGGGAGGACCGAGAGGGGTCCGAGGGTGGGCACAGAGGGGAGAACCCTGTGCCACTCACTCTCCACGATGGTCTTGCGCCCCGTGCCGTCGTCGTTGATCTGCTGGATGTTGCCGAAGTGGATGTCGCTGTAGAAGATGCGGTTGCTGCCCTTGGAGCCGTAGCGGTAATCGAAGGCCAGGGCGATGACGTTCTTCATGTGCTCCGCGTCCTCGAAGGGCTTGATGGGCGCGTTGAGGTTGTTCTCGTCCGAGAGGTGGATGCTCTTGAGGATGGTGCGCTCCGAGTAGAGCAGGTACCCGTCGTAGTCCCGGCAGCTCACGCCGTCGTCGGACAGCATCCCGTGGGCGCAGGCGCACGTCCTCTGCCCGCCGCCGCGGAACAGGCACAGCTGCTGGCAGTCCCCGTTGTTCTGGGCACAGATGTTGGTGCCTGGTGGGGGGACAGGGAGGATTGGGAGAGGCACTGGGCAGGATGCGCCCGCTCGGCCGCTTTCAGCTCTCGGCGCTCGCGGAGGAAGGAACGGGCTCGGACCACGGCGGGGACGCGGTGATCCGTTTGTTTCCATCGCCGTTCCCCCGCGAGGAGCTGCCCCCCACGCTTGGACCTACCCTTCTGCCGGGCCCGGTTGAAGACTTTGATGTCCTTGAGCTGCACGCCAATCCCGGTCCGCAGCGACACCGACTCGGTGGCGTTGTCCTTGTTGCCTCTTTTGATGGAGCCGTTGGCGTGAGTCCTGAAGGAGGACGGAGTCACCAAGTGACCGGCACGGGGCCCTTCCCCACCTCGCCACAGCACCCACCGGCTCCCCCCACCCTCCACACGGCCCCCAGCCTGCTTGGCACCGCACCTGTCGCTCCAGTAGATGTATTCCTCGAAGACCGACACGGAGAACATGTCCATGTTGTTGCTGGACAGGACGACCTCCCGGTTCTCGCCCGTCTCCAGGTCGATCCGTTCGATCTTGTCTGTCCGGGCGTCGCACCAGTACAGCTTCCCATCCTGTGGGGATGGGAGAACACCCCAGTTGGCGTGAGGGCAGCACCCTCTGCACCTCTGGCAGGATGTCCCGGGGTTCAAACCACCCTGGACAAGCCTCCTGGAGCCCCAAGGAGGGTGACCATGTCCCCAGCACCAACAGGACACGGCCACAGGGACCCTTGGGACTGGGACCAGATGCCAACTGTACCTCGTAGTCCACGGAGATCCCGTTGGGCCAGCTGATGCTGACGTTGACCAGCACCATCCGCTCGGTGCCGTCCAGGCGCGAGCGCTCGATGCGGGGGTACTGCCCCCACTCCGTCCAGAACAGGTACCTGTGGGGACAGCAGGGATGTCACCGCAGGGATGTCACCACAGGGATGTCACCAGGAGCAGCATCCCGGGCCCTTTGGCCATTGCAGTAAAGGACAGACACCACCCCATTCATCCCCCACATCGTGGGCTCAGTGCAGACCCTGCCCGCTCCCAGACCCGTCACATCCCCTGCACCTCCATCCCTCCCCACACCCAAACACTTCTCCTCCTCTCCCTGGGGCTCCGTCCAAAGCTGGAGCCACTCTGGGGAGGATCCACTTGGATTTTCTGAGGTGCTGGCACCCACCAGATCCCAAGGGGCTCCCAGGGAGTTGGCCCAGCAGTGAAAGGAGGGTTAAACCCAGGGTTTGGACTCCTGGGTGTGGCAGGAGACCTGCGAGTCCTTCCTGGCTGCCTGCACATCACGGCCCTGGCGGGAGCTGCGGGGGTCTCACCCTGCGCCCACCCCGCCGGTGATGCCCCTCTCTGGGGGGGTGTCTCACCCCTTCTCCGGGTGGACCGTGATGGCCCGTGGCTTGTCCAGCCCCTGCGAGATGACCACGTAGCGGAAGGACCCGTTCAGCCTGGCCACCTCGATGACATCGAAGCCCTGGTCCGTCCAGTAGATGTTTCCTGCAAGAGGGGACGATGAACCCCCCAAAGAAGCCCCGCTGCCCCCGCTGCCCCCGGCTCCAGAGCCCCATCCCACCAGCGATCCAGTCCACGGCGATGCCCTCCACGCGGCCAATGCCGTTGGTCACCCCGTCCTCGCGCCACGTCTGGTCCCGCTTGGCTCGACTGATGGTGCTCAGGCCCATGTCCACCCAGTAAATCGTGTCGTTCTCTGAGAGGGACGAGGAGGCAGGAGGGGACGAGTCAGAGACCACCTCTGGTCACTTCAGAATGGTAAAAAGCTGCACCCCGAAATCCTGCCGAGGGGGTGTTCCAGGGCAAAGTGCTGCCAAAGGGGGGTCTGGTGATGGCCCCCTTGTGCTCCCCGTCCCCCATCCTGTTCCCAGCCCCTCATCCTGTTCCCAGCCCCACATCACCTGCATGGAAGTCGATTCCCACGGCCAGGGAGGTCCCCGAGACCGGCACGAGAGCATCCGACTTGTCGTTGGGGTCCAGGGGAATGCCCCGGATCCCCTCGTGCACCGAGTACAGCAGGAAGGAGCCAACACCTGGACAGGTGCGGGGACAGTCAGACACACCCCAAAACCCACAGGCTGTCCCTCCACCATGGAAAATGTGACAGGGGAGGAGCACGGGCCCGGCAGGGTTCCGCAGGCCCAGCACGGACCTCCCTGGGGGCTGCAGCCCCCCGGCACAGCACGTTCCAGGGTCCTGCCCTGCTCCAGGGGGGCACGAGGGAGGCCCCTTCCCACCACCCACCACCCCCACCCCGCGCTGGCAGAGGCTCCACGGCGCATCTGGGTCAGGGCAGCACTTGTTATTCAGCCCCTGCCCTGACCCAGATGGTGCAGAGCTCTGCCAACCCCCCCCAAAACCGCCCGGAACACTCTGCACACAAACAGCCTTTGAGAGGCCCTGGCAGTGCCCGGGGGGACGGGGGATCTGCAGAGCCAGCGCCGTGCCTGGCCCCGCTCCCGGCGAGCCAAACCCGCTGCCCACAGCGAGGGTCCCGCCTCTCCCTGGGGGGGTCCCACTGTGCTGCCCCCCTCCCCTCCTCCCGTGACGCCCTCGGTGGCCGGGCAGTGCCCCCACGCTCATCGGGGACAGCCCATGCGAGGGTCTTGCTGCCACCTGAGCCCACAACCCCTCCGAGCCCCCCGGTGTCCCTCCGGTCCCCAGCGTTCCCCCACAGTGACGTGGGATGCAGAGCAGTGGGGAGGAGCAGCCAGAGCAAGGGGTCACCAGCCAGAGTGACCACAGGGTGACCGTGGGGTCTCTCTGCTCCGAGGGGTGGCTCAGGGAGGGGACAGGGACAGGCACACACCTTCACAGGACTGCTGCCCGCTCTTGAGGCTGTAGCCCGCCGTGCACATGCAGGAGCGGGAGGTCTCCGAGGTGGGGAGGCAGAGCTGAGAGCAGTCCCCGTTGTTCTGGCTGCAGGGGTTGGTCCCGGCTGCGGCAGAGAGAAGGGGGTGAGGGGATATGGGGGGCCAGGGTGCACCCACCGGGGCTGGGGCAGCCGGGGCAGCACCCACAGGAGGCGTGGGCGCCCTGCACCAGCCAGCACGGACCTGGCACGAGGACAAGGGCCAGGCTTGGGCCAGCTGTCAGGGATGGAGTGGCCGAGCCCCTGCCCTGCCCGGCAGGACCCCACACTGACCTTGCTGGATGCTCTCGTCGTACACCTTCATGTGCATCACCAGCGTGGTGCTGTTGCGCAGCACCGTCACCTCCGTCCCGTCCTTCTTGTTGCAGGTGCCCATCCTCTCGGAGGCCTGGTCAGCCCACCACAGCTTGTCCCCTGCGGGGAGAAGGCAGGAGCTGCTGGCAGCGCTCCCCATCCCCTCCCGCCCCGGCTGAGAGTTTGGGAAGGGCCAGGAGGCACGGAAAGGTGTCCCCGTGTGTCAGGGAAAGGTGTCCCCTTGTGCCAGGGAAAGGTGTCCCCGTGNCCCTTGTGCCAGGGAAAGGTGTCCCCCTATGTCAGGGAAAGTGTCCCCCTCCACCAGGGAAAGGTGTCCCCCTGACCCAGGGAAAGGTGTCCCCCTTCCTCAGGGAAAGGTGTTCCCCTGCAGCATGGAAAGGTGTCCCCCTGTGTCAGAGAAAGGTGTCCCTCTCTGTCAGGGAAAGGTGTCCCCCTGTGTCAGGGAAAGGTGTCCCCCTGTACCAGGGCAAGGGGTCCCCTTGTGCCAGGGCAAGGTGTCCCCCTGAGCCAGGGAAAGGTGTCCCCAT
>VZRO01004512.1:40356-57842 GCA_013397915.1 Daphoenositta chrysoptera
CGCCGCACAGCCCCCGCCGGCAGAGGGGACGTGGGGTGACAGCAGCCCCTCAGCGCTGGCGGCGGGACCCCCGCCATGGGCTGGAGACCCCCGGCCCTCCCTCCCCCCGCTCGCCACGGCACCAGCAGCGCACAGAGAAAATGAAACACAGAAACTGCATAGATCAGCCATGAACCTGGGGGTCTGCGGGCGCCTGGCGCCGCCGCGGGGGCTCCGCTCCGGGGGGAGCGGGGCTGGGGGATGGGCGCTCCTGTGGGGCTGCACCCACGGGGAGGGGGGCTGGGGTGGCCAATTGGGGGGTCAGATTGCCTGGAGGAAACCCCCGTGCCCGCTGGGGGCAGGGGAGGTTTGGTCTGAGGGTAGATGGACACTGGCAATGCGGCCCCTCCGCCCGCCCGGCGCGGGGGCCTGGCCTGGGGACCACCCCAGGGGATTTGCCTCCTGGAGCTTCAGGATGGGCACAAGGGTGATGGCACTGATGGCGTGATGGCACTGATGGGGACAGTGGCACTGGTGAGTATGATGGCACTGATGGGGACAGTGGCACTGATGGTGACAATGACACTGACAGGGACAATGGTAGTGATGGGCACAATGACACTGACAGGGATAACGGCACTGACAGGGACAATGGCACTGATGGGGACAATGACACTGACAAGAACCATGACACTGACAGGGACAATGGCACTGATGGTGATGATGGCACTGATAGGGACAATGGCACTGATAGGGACAATGACACTGACGAGAACCATGACACTGATAGGGACAATGGCACTGACAGCACGATGACACTGACAGGGATGACGGCANTGATGATGGCACTGATAGGGACAATGGCACTGACAGCACGATGACACTGACAGGGATGACGGCACTGACAGGGACAATGGCACTGATGGTGATGATGGCACTGATAGGGACGATGGCACTGATAGGGACAATGACACTGACAGGGACAATGGCACTGATAGTGATGATGGCACTGATAGGGACGATGGCACTGCCGGGGACAACAGCGCTGATGGAGACAGTGACACTGATGGCAGCGATGGCACTGATGGTGACAATGGCACTGGTGGAGACGTGGCACTGATGGTGACGATGGCACTGATGGTGACGATGGCACTGCCAGCTGCCACGTGGCCTCTCCACCAGCTCAGCTCCCGCTCCTGCAGCCCTTGACCTCTCCAGGCTCCCTCCAAGAGGAGCTTCCCAAGTGGCTCTGCTCGGTGAGCTTGGAGGAACAGCAGCTCCCTGGCACCTGGCACGTCCCTCCTGCTGCTGGAGAGCTGGGGGACATTGCCGGAGGCACAGGGGACATTGCCAGAGGCACAGGGGACATTGCTGGAGAGCTGGGGGACATTGCCGGAGGCACAGGGGACATTGCTGGAGGCACAAGGGACATTGCTGGAGAGGATGGGGGCATTGCTAGAGGCACAGAGCCACGGCTGGAGAGGGGGGCATCACCAAAGGCATCAGGGACATTGCTGGAGAGCTGGGGGACATTGCCAGAGGCACAGGGGACATTGCTGGAGAGCTGGGGGCATTGCCAGAGGCACAGGGGGCATGGCTGGAGAGGAGGAGGGCATCACCAGAGGCACCAGGGGCATTGCTGGAGGTACAGGGGACATTGCTGGAGAGCTGGGGGACATTGCCAGAGGCACAGGGCCATGGCTGGAGAGGATGGGGGCATTGCCAGAGGCACCAGGGGCATCACCAGAAGCACCAGGGACATCACCAGAGGCACCAGGGGCACTGCTGGAGGCACCAGGGGCATCACCAGAGGCACCAGGGGCATCACCAGAAGCACCAGGGACATCACCAGAGGCACCNGGTCGGGGGGCTCGGGGGGCCAGGTGGGGGGGTCTGGTGCATGTTGATCTATGCACTAACCGGTAGGCTTTGGACAGTTCTTTTCGTCAGAGCCATCCCCACAATCTTTTTCTGAAACACAGAACCACCAGACAGGAGCGTGGGCACGGTGACAAACACAACACGGCACGGTGACAAACACGGCACACGCACAGCGGGCGGCACAGAGACACCGGGACACGGACACGGACACGGACACGGACACGGACACGGACACGGACACGCAGAGGCACCGGGCAGCCCGGGAGGCGAGACCAGAAGCAGCACGGGGTGCTGGGGGAGCGGGGGGCAGCCGGGATGGGGGGACCCTCGCGGGGCCACCGCTCCTGCCCCGGGCACCTGGCGAGGCTCGGGGCTGCACCAGGGGCTCCACGCCACGGCCTGGCTGCCACGGCGGGCGATCCCAGGAGAAGGGACCAAGGGAGCTCAGGAAGATCCAGGGAGAGTCCCACAGCTCCACTCAGCGAGGCACCAGTGTCTGGCCTGCTCTGAAGCCACTAATTATTCCTAACAAGGCAGAGCAGCTCAAAGACTGAAATAAACTTGGAAAGGAAAGGAAAGAGGAAAGGAAAGGAAAGGAAAGGAAAGGAAAGGAAAGGAAAGGAAAGGAAAGGAAAGGAAAGGAAAGGAAAGGAAAGGAAAGGAAAGGAAAGGAAAGGAAAGGAAAGGAAAGGAAAGGAAAGGAAAGGAAAGGAAAGGAAAGGAAAGGAAAGGAAAGGAAAGGAAAGGAAAGGAAAGGAAAGGAAAGGAAAGGAAAGGAAAGGAAAGGAAAGGAAAGGAAAGGAAAGGAAAGGAAAGGAAAGGAAAGGAAAGGAAAGGAAAGGAAAGGAAAGGAAAGGAAAGGAAAGGAANAAGAGGAAGAGGAAGAGGAAGAGGAAGAGGAAGAGGAAGAGGAAGGGGAAGAGGAAGAGGAAGAGGAAGGGGAAGGGAACCTTGGGGCAAAGCCTCTGTCCCAGGCCTGGCTCTGGAAAGATCCAAGGGCAGATGGGAGCTGGCTGGGAGAGCCCTCCTGCCTTCCCTGGGGCTGCAGGACCTGGCCATGCCACGCTTTGGTTCCAGCACCAGGACAGAGTTTTGGAAACCTTTAGAAGGTCTGGAACAATCCCTGCCAGGTTATTCCTGCAGCTCTCCCTGCCCCAGCACAGCCAAGGGAAATACAGGGCTGGGGGCTGCAGGATGGGCTCAGCTTTGGCTCACGCCCACTCTGCCCTTCAGCACGTGCTGAGAACTGGCCCAAATGGCCAAAATGGGGTCCCTGCCAGGCTGCACCCCCGCCTCGGGTCTCGCCGTCCCCTGGGGGGCACAGCGGGGCCGGGTCCTCACCGTTGTCACAGCGCCAGTTGATGTTGATGCAGCGCCCGTTGTTGCAGGTGAACTGCGTCAGGGGGAAGCAGGTCGGGTAGGCTGCGGAGGAGGCAGAGGCACCGTCAGCACGGGGGACACCTCGTGTGCACCCCAACAGCCCTGTGGAGTGCCCCAGTGCCCCCAGTGCCCCCAGTGCTCCCAGTCCCGGCTCACCACACGAGGCAGACTCGTCGGAGCGGTCCCCGCAGTCATCGTCCAGGTCACACGTCCAGGAGATGGGGATGCAGCGGCCGCTGGCGCAGGAGAACTGGTTGGGGGAGCAGGTCCGGGCTGGCCAGGAGGGACAGATGGGAGCGTTAATGGCCCTTGTTTTGCCAGGGGAAGGTGGGGAACAACCCCCCGGGCTCCTGCGAGGCCCAGGTGCGGAGCCAAGGTGGGTGCAGGCACATGTGAGACCCCAAAACTTGGCTGCAGCCAAGGTGGGTGCAGGCACATGTGAGACCCCAAAACTTCAGGCTGCAGCCAAGGTGGGTGCAGGCACATGTGAGACCCCAAAACCTCAGGCTGCAGCCAAGGTGGGTGCAGGCACATGTGAGACCCCAAAACTTGGCTGCAGCCATGGTGGGTGCAGGCAAATGTGAGACCCCAAAACCTCAGGCTGTGGCTCCGCACGGGCTCTCCCACGGCTCCCTGAGGACGAGGCAGGGTCCTCACCTGAGCAGGTGGAGTTGGACTCGTCCTCGTTGTTCCCGCAGTCGTTGTCCCCGTCGCAGAGCCAGCGGTTGGGGATGCAGCGGTTGTTCTTGCACTTGAAGCGGTCCGAAGGGCAGGTGTGCTGGTCTGAGGGGGGAAAACCCACTCAGGACCTGCCCCTCATCCCACCCCATCCCTCCTCTACATCCAGCCACGAGAAAAACTGGGACAGAAAAGGGCTGGAGCCTCAAACTTGGGATCACAATCTCCATCAACATTTTCCTCCTATCCCCACTCCTCTCCTCGAGCTGCAGAGGGGACAGAGGGCTCCTGGCTGCCTGACCCTGCCCCAACCACTGCCCCCCACATCTGGGGGAGCCTCAGCCCCAACCCCACGGCGCAGGAGGGGTCACGCACGGCAGAGCTCGGGGGCTTCGTCGCTGTTGTCCAGGCAGTCGTTGTCGCCGTCGCACTTCCAGCGCTCCTGGATGCAGCGGTTGTTCTTGCAGGCGAACTCCCCGGGCTGGCACTGCGGCGGGGGGATGTACGACGGGTTGGCTGCCGAGGGGAAAGCACAGGCAGGGTTTTATCCAGGTGACCAAGCGCAGCTCTCCGTGGGGAAAGAGGGTCCCCAAGAGGGTCCCAGCCTACCCTGGCAGGTGACAGAGTCCGAGCCCAGGATCTGGTCCTCGGCACAGGCGCACTGGCGGCCCCGGGGGGTGGCCAGGCACAGGCTGCTGCAGCCCCCGTTGTTGACACGGCATTTGTTGGAGCCCACTGTGGAGGCAAAGGGGTGAGGAGGTGGCACCTCAGTGCCCAAGGACCCCTGCAGACCCTCGGGGGTACTGGGTGCTCCCGGCCCCTTGGACTCCCTCAACAGCAGCCACACTTGGAAGCCAGCTGGAGACCCCAGGGAAGGCCACGGGGACCCCTCAGGGGACACAGAGCCTGATGGAATCAGGGTGGGAAAAAGAGGGAAGTCTGGAAGGGCAGGGCACGAGCAACAGCGAAGCAAAACAAGGAGCACGGGGACGGCTGAAAGGAAGCAAAACCGGGTGGGGGGCTGCTTAGGCAGCTCAGACTCGGCGCCCAGCCCCACCCCTCCGAGGCCAGCCCCCCCTGCCCTCGCACCTTGCTGCTGCTGCGCGTCGTACATGCGGATCTCGAAGATGGGCGGGCGCTCGTTGCGGAGCAGGCTCACGGCCTTGGAGGCCTGGTCCAGCCGGTAGATGCTGCCACTGCGGTACTCGGTCCAGAAGAGGAAGCTGCTGTAGTGGCACAGCCCGAAGGCGTGGTTCAGCTCCGGGCCCTCGTACACGATCTGGGGAGGCGGAGAGGCTGCGTTAGCTGGGATGGGCGCTCGGGGACAGGGTGATGGAAGGGGAGAGGAGAGAGGCCGCGGGTCGGCTGCTGTGGGTGGTCAGTGTCCCGCGGCCACGGGAGCCCCACTCGCCTTCCGCTCGGTGCCGTTGAGATAAACCATCTCGATGCGGTCGTAGAAAGCATCCACCCAGTACAGGATCTTGGCCGGGATGTCCAGGCTCAGCCCGTTGGGCCACAGGACGGTCTTGGAGGTGATGAAGATGTTGCGGTTGGAACCGTCCATCCAGGCCCTCTCGATCTTGCCCCTCTTGCTGTCCTTGGGATCCTCCTCCCAGTCCGTCCAGTACATCCACCTGCCACGGACACTAAGCTGAGCACTGGTCTGGCCACCACGAAACCCAACCATGTCCCCGTGGCTGTGCCCCCACCAGCCAGCCCTGCCCACCCGGGCACCCGCACCCGTTCAGGGGGTCCACCACGATGGCGCGGGGGTGCGTCATCTTCCCCTCGATCAGCGTCTTCCTCGTCTGGGCGGCCTTCTCCAGCCGTGCCACGCTGATGGTCTTCTTGGGGCCATCATCTGTCCAGTACAGGTTGTTCCCCATCCAGTCCACGGCGATCCCTTCCACGTTGTGGATGCCTTCGGGGGAAAAGCAGAGCGGGTTCGTCACCACCAAGGAGGTGAAAAGTGGAAGCAACAGCCCCAAGCGGTGCCCGATCCCGACCCAAACCGATCGGGATGAAGGATGCCCAGCCCCACGGGCACGCACCGTCCTTCAGGATGGTCTCCCGCTCCGTGCCGTCGATCTTCTGGCGCCCGATGAGGTAGCTGGTGGTGTCGGCGAAGTAGATGAAGCCGGTCTCGGCGTGGAAGTCCAGCGCCCGGGGGTTCATGAGGTTCTCGATGGGGATCATGTGCTCGTCCGGCACCTTGGCGCCCATGTCCATCCCGCGGATGATGCCGGGACGCCCCTTCCCATACACCAGGAACAGCTCGTGCTCGGGCTCTGCGGAGACACGGGGACAGCCGTGGCCACCAGCCGGGCCGGGGCAGTGCCACGGGGGTGGCATGTGGCACTGGGGCTGTTGTGGGGTCAGAGAGCACAGAGCCCATGGCTCCAGCCCCTCGCCCCCCATACCCCCCCGGGAAGGTCAGCACTCACTTTTGCAGGACTTCCCATCGCTGCCCAGGCTGAACCCGGAGCGGCAGCGGCAGGTCCGGCTCTTGTGGCTGTTCCCGAGCAGGCAGATGTCGGAGCAGCCTCCCGGCTTCCCGAACTGATCCGGCTCGCAGGCGTGGCTCCGCACTGCAACACAGAGCGGGGCTGCAGCGCCCGGGGGCACCGAGGGGCACGGGGGGACAGGGACCCGCCAGGGCACCGGAGGGGCACGGGGAGCACAGGGGGTGGGACAGGGACATGGGGTTGCAGCGCCCAGGGGCACCAGAGTGGCACAGGGAGCACGGGGGGACAGGGACCCACCAGGGCACCCGAGCAGCACGGGGAGCACAGGGGGTGGGACAGGGACACGGGGTTGCAGCGCCCAGGGGCACCAGAGTGGCACAGGGAGCACGGGGGGACAGGAACAGGGGGCTGCAGCACCCGGGGGCACCAGAGTGGCACAGGGAGCACGGGGGACAGGGACACGGGGCTGCAACCTCCAGGGCACTGGAGTGGCACGGGGAGCACGGGGGACAGGGACACAGGGACACTGGGATGCTCTCATGGCTCCTCCCTGGGCTTTAGTGGGGTTCATTCCTCCCGGGAGCTCCCGGCCAGCCAGGGAAGGGCTGAGCACTGCACAGGACAGCGCAGAGATGGGAAAGGATTTCCCCATGGGGAGGATCCCTGGGGAGAAGCCAGCGTGTCCCAGCACAGCAGCACGGCCACAGGGCCACGCTGCCCCATCCTGCTGCAGCGGCGGGACAAGCCCCGGGGCGGGGACAGCCAGAGAGCCCCTTAATCACACTCCTTCCCCGCTCGGAAAGCTCCTGATTAATTTTATATTCTGGAAAATGCCGAGCAGGCCGCAGACACTAAGAGGATTTTAAAGGAGTAAATTGATTAACTGCAGGAAGGTGCTGGTGGGGGTGGAGCGGGCAGGCAGGGGTGGATGCAGGGAGGGGTCGGCGCAGCACCAGAGGCTTTCAACTCCCTGGAAATTCCCTCGGTGCTTGGGAGCACCGGGGTGAGCGTGCTGGCAGTGGGGACAGAGCGTAAGTGGGACCATTAATATTTTAAGATGCCACATCTGCTCCCACATCTCTGCGCTCTCCACGATCCGTCAGCCACGTGGCGCAGCTCTCACAGGAGGAGACGCAGCGAGAGCAGGATAGGGGGGCACCCCAGGGTGTTCAGCAGCCCCCAGTGGCATGGGGAGCAGGAATCCCAGAATCCTTGAGGTTGGAAAAGACCTCCAAGATCATCAAGTCCAACCTGTGACCAATCCCCACCTTGTCACCCAGACCACGGCACTGACCACCACATCCAGTCACTCCTTGGACACCCCCAGGGACGGTGCAGTGGGGACTCCACCACCTCCCTCGGCAGCCCCCTCCAACACCTGACCACCTTTCTCATGGCAAAATTCTTCCTGAAATCCCACCCGAGCCCCTGGCTGAGGGAGCAGGGAGCTGTTATTCCCAAATCAGGGTCTCACCTGTGGGCTGGCGCCGCTGGTGGTAGATGTGCAGCGCTCCTCCCTTGTCCACCCGCGTCACCACCTGGTACTCGGTGCTGTTGAAGCGGTTGACGCGGATGACGCTGGTTTTCTGCTGGGCGTTGGCGTTGTCCGAGTTGGTGGCGTACAGGTAGTTCTCAAAGACCGTCAGCCCGTACAGGTGTTCGATCTGGAAGGGCACCCACGAGGATTTAGGAGTTGTGAGAGCCACAAAACCTCTGATCCCACCCCACGGCTCTCGTCCGTCAGCGGGGTCTCGTCCATCACTGGTCGCCAGCGTGGTCTGGCACATCACTGGCACAAGACCACCCTCAGCAGGACCACGCTCAGTGCTCAGCACGTTCTGACCGGCCCACTAAAGCCACAACTGCAGACCAGCATCACCCTGGGCACCCAGCTCCGACACCAACCCTCTCCCGAAAACCCACCCTGCCCCAAACCCGCTCACCAGGATGCCCTGGATGATGGTGTGCCTGTTCTTGCCCTCGTAGTCCACCACCTCGATGTAGTCCAGGTAGGCATCAGCCCAGTACACCAGCCGGTTCACCAGGTCCAGGGTGATGCCGTGTGGGAAGACGATCTTGCTGTCCACCAGCTTGGTGCGGTTCTGCCCGTCCATGTCGCAGCGCTCCACCTTGGGGATCTGCCCGTAGTCGGTGAAGAACACCTTGCTGTGGGAGGAGAGCAGAGGAGCGAGCTCAGAGCCGGGATGGCACTTTCACCCCTGGCAGAGGGAGGATGTGGATGTGTGGATCCCCGCGGGGATGGCTGGGGGCCGGCACGGAGCACCCGGGAGCTTCAGATGTGTTGGTGTCACTGGAGGAGGCCCACGTGGGGTTGTAGATGCTAAAACACAACCTGAGGCAGCTGCCTGTGCATCCCAGAGCTCCCAGGATGGCACAGCAGAGCCAGGGATCAGCACCGCCACCACAGAGCCCAAGGGACTGAACTCAGTCACCTGTGGGGCTTGTCTGCACCAGCCCTGCTCAAGCCTGGAGCCTCTCTGCAATATTTGTTTGTTTATATGAAATACTCCCGATTTTCTGCTCAATAACACCAGCTTTTCCCATCCGAGCCAGCAGGGAAGTGCCCATCAGGAAAGCAGCTGGTGAGGGAGGAATTTTTCTCTTTACTGGTTCCTCTGCTCTGCCCACCGTGGCCTCGGCCACAGCAGCTCGCAGCTCCCGGCGCCTGGCAGCTGCCACGTGTGCCCTGAGCTGCTCCCGTGATTCAGCATCCTGGCATCCCCATCCTCGGGGCTGTGCAGGAGGCAGCGGCCGGACCCACGGGCACCAGGGAGCTGCTCCGGCCACGCACGGAGCCGACTGCTCCCGCTCCCAAAATCCGGAGCAAAGCCGCAACCGCGCTGCGTGGCACCGGCTGGAAGCAGCAGCTTATCCCGAGGTGTGTCCCTGCAGAGAGGGCTCACAGAGGCACAGGAAACCCCCCACGCCCCAGAGGGACAGGCCACCCTTGCCAGCTGTCCCCGAGGGCAGTGAATTCCCAGGACTCACCCCATGGCCGGGTCCAGCGCAATCCCCTTGGGGTTGTACAGCTCCAGGTCCAGCAGCGTGACGCAGGTGTCCCCGTTCTTGTTGCAGACGAAGATCCTGTCATCGATGTCATCCACGAAGTAGAAGTTGCCCGTGAGCCAGTCGATGGCCATCTGCTCCACGTCTGGGCCGGGAGAGGGAGGGAGGGGGTGAGGCAGGGAGGGACAGAGCCGGGAGCCCCCCGGGATCGCAAACACCAAGGCAGACGAGGAGCGAGGCCGCGGGAGCCACGAGGGCACCGGGACCTGCACCCGGACCAGGGATCTGCCCCCGGACCAGGGATCTGCCCTGGTCACCCTGCGTGGAGCCACAGGGCACCCACGGCTCCCACGGCACCCACGGCACCCACGGCTCCCACGGCACCCACGGCACCCATGGCACCCCATCCCCTGCTCCCCACACGGGACCTGCTGCCCCCAGACGAGCCAGAGACATCACACACAACCGGGAGAGCATCTGGTGTGAACACCTGCAGGAACACTGGGAATTATCCTGCAGGAACACTGGGAATTATCCTGCAGGAATATTGGGAATTCATCCCACAGGAATACTGGGAATTCATCCCATAGAAACACTGGGAATAATCCGACAGAGACACTGGGAATTCATCCTGCAGAAACACGGGGAATTATCCTGCAGAAACACTGGGAATTACCCTGCAGAAACACTGGGAATTATCCTGCAGAAACACTGGGAATTCATCCTGCAGGAATACTGGGAATTATCCTGCAGAACACTGGGAATTATCCTGCAGGAGCACTGGGAATTATCCTACAGAAACACTGGGAATTATCCTGCAGAGACTCTGGGAATTATCCTGTAGAAACTCTGTGAATTCATCCGGTAGAAACACTGGGAATTCATCCTGCAGGAACACCGGGACTCCATCCCGCAGAAACACCGGGAATTATCCCGCAGGAACACCGGGACTCCATCCCGCAGGAATACCCGCGGAGCAGGGGGAAGCTCTGCCAGGTGGGCGCCGGAGGAGGGAGCGGCAGCAGGGAAGGGGCACCGGGACGGGCCCAGATCCCGCCGGGCGAGGTGGGAGCTGAGCTAATCCGGAGCTGCGGGGACACCCCGGGGCCCGGGGCAGGTGAGAGACAGCACCTGGCACGCAGCGTGCGAGTATTTAATTAAAAATAAAGCCTGTTAAATCGGATAAACCCAGCGCACCCGAATTCCTGCCTCGCCACCGGCTCCGTGCCCAGCGCTGCCCAGCCCCTCCCGCTGAGGGGCTGCGGCTCCCGGCGATTCCAGGTGCTCTGGGGGGCTGTCCTTTGTGTCAGTGCCCCCCGAGACCCCGTGTCCCCAACACTGCGGCACCGCAGCCAGCAGGGACAGGGCGGAGCGGGGATGGGGCACAGCAGCCCTGGTCAGAAGGACCCAGAGGTCAGAGGGACCTGGACAGCCCTGGAGATGCAGGGATGGGGCACAGCAGCCCCCCAGTCCCAGCACCTCGAGGTCAGAGGGACCTGGACAGCCCTGGAGATGCAGGGATGGGGCACAGCAGCCCCCCAGTCCCAGCACCTCGAGGTCAGAGGGACCTGGACAGCCCTGGAGATGCAGGGATGGGGCACAGCAGCCCCCCAACCTCAGCAGGACCCAGAGACCCCCGGAGGAGCAGGGACAGGGGCACAGCAGCCCTGGTCAGAAGGACCCAGAGGTCAGAGGGACCCAGAGAGCCCTGGAGGAGCAGGGATAGGGCACAGCAGCCCCCCAGCTGAAGCACCCCGAGATCAGTGAGACCCAGACAACCCCAGAGGAGCAGGGGTGGGGCACAGCAGCCCCCCAGTCCCAGCACCTCGAGGTCAGAGGGACCTGGACAGCCCTGGAGATGCAGGGATGGGGCACAGCAGCCCCCCAACCTCAGCAGGACCCAGAGACCCCTGGAGGAGCAGGGACAGGGGCACAGCAGCCCTGGTCAGAAGGACCCAGAGGTCAGAGGGACCCAGAGAGCCCTGGAGGAGCAGGGATGGGGCACAGCAGCCCCCCAACCTCAGTATCCTGTGGTCAGCAGGACCCAGACAGCCCCAGGGGAGCAGGGATGGGGCACAGAAGCCCCCCAACCTCAGCGTCCTGTGGTCAGCAGGACCCAGAGAGCTCTGGAGGATCAGGGATGGGGCACAGCAGCCCCCAGCCCCAGCACCCCAAGGCCAGCGAGACCCAGACAGCCCCAGGGGAGCAGGGCCAGACACCACTGAATTATTAACCAACGCAGGGAGGGAAAACACGAACCCAGCCAGGAGGTTTTGCAATGCCCCCACCCCCTCCTGCTCCCCCCGGCCACGCCGGGTCCATCCGGGCTGGGGGGAGGCCACGGGATGAGCACGCAGAGAGTTGGGGGTGCACAAACCCCAACCCCCAGTCCCTGGGTTATCCGGGCCAGCTCGGCCAGCCCTGGGGACGGGGATGGGGACACGCAGCCGGCGGTGATGCCGACAGTGACCCCCCCTCCGGAAGGGCGAGGCCGCGGCGCCCGCAGCCACCACCCGGCGTGAGGCAGCTCGTAAAAACAAGTGGAAACAGCCCGAGCCAAGGAATGAGCATCAATCCCCAAACCCAGCGCTCCCACCGCGCCGTGCCGGGGCTGCCACAGGGCTCATGGGGCTCCTGCTCCAGCCAGGACCCCCCCATCCCAGCTCCCGGGGCGAGAGAGGGGGTTGTGATGAGCAAAAACCGCCTCAAAATGTGCCCAGGGGTGCCAAGGGGCACGCTGTGCCCCCGAGCCGGAGCGCTGCTGTCACAACCAGCACCCACCGCCCTCCCCTGCTCCCCACCAGCATCCCCAAACCCCCCTCTGACGCGGGGAGGGGGCGGCAGGGCCCTGCCGGGGCGAGAAACGCTTGGGCGAAGGGATGTGCAAGAATTCCCCAAAAAAAGCAGGTCTTGGCTGGCGCCTGCGTGGCTGAGTCAGAGTCACAGGACCGGGGGAGCGATCCAAGCAGGGGCGGGTGGGGAGCGTTGGCAGGACGGGCTCAGGGGCCCTCGCCCCCCACCCACGGCCGCAGACCCCCGGGTTCTCCCCCTCGAGGGGCTCCAATCTCTGCCCCATGGCCAGCGCCCCTTTCCCGCGGCTCTCCCGCATCCCTCCCAGCCGGAGCTGAGCCCAGCCCGGCTCTCCAAGGAGGAATCCAAAGGGAAAACGGCCAAAAACCGCAGACTTCCAGCCCCACACTCCCCTCACACCCATCCTGCCACGGCCGCCTCTTCCCAGGGGAGCAGAGGGTCCTGGTCCAGCCGGGGGTCTCCGGACGGGCCCCAGCTCCGGGCAGGAACGGGGGGCTGGGGGTGACGCAAGCACTTGCTCCTCTCCCGGGCTGTATTTTTGCAGCTGGAAAGCATTACCCTCCTCAAAGGCTTTTGTTTTCCAGCTTTGCTCCTTCTCTCCCTGCTCACCATGCTCCCCTCTCCTTCGCAGGAATCACTTTTTGTTTTTTTTATCATCATCATCATCGTTGTTATTATTATTATTATTTTCAGCTTTCTTGTAGCCTCAGCTAAACCTGGATTTCCTCTTGAACTTTTGGTGGAAGCTAATTTAGAAAACATCTATTTTTAACCCCTGGCGCTGGCCTGCAGAAACCTTACGCCCCCTCCTTCCAAATCTTTGGAGAGTGGGGGGAGCAGGGGGCGCAGAGTCTCCCCCTGCATCCCCCCACCCAAAATGGGTGCCCGGGCACGGTGCCACAGTGAAGACGCACCCGGGACCCATCTGAGGGGATGAACCTGTCCTGCCACGATTCCACGGGAGAATCCAGGGGGCAGAGACCACCCCCCACCTCCCGCAGCCCCCCGCGGGTGCCTCTCCCCACCGATTCCCATCCTGGAATCAATCCTCCTCCTTGCTCAACCTCGGCTGGGCGTTGCGGGCGATTGCGACACGAGCCGAGCTCGTTTCCCAAGATTTATTTATTTGAGAGCGTTTGGAAAGGGAGCTGGTGGGGGCAGAGAGCGGGGAATGTCGGCTTCCCAAGGCTCTTCCTGGGAGAGGCGGCCAAAAAACCTCACGGGGACGGGGTCCAGGCCGGCAGCCCCACTCGGGGGGGAGAGAGGGGATGGAGGGAGGACAGAGGACGAGGGAGCACCGAGAACTTCATCGGAATTGCTCAACACGGGCGGGTTGGCAACTTCAGCAAAGCCCAGAACCCACCCGTGCAGATGTTTCCTGGTTTCACACCCGCCACGGCCCGAGGGATCCCAGCTGAGCTGTTCCTGAGGTCCCCGCCACAAAATCCTGTGTGTCACCCTGCGCCTGGATTTTCCCTTTTCACGGAATCCCGGAATGGTTTGGGTCAGAAGGGATCTTAAAGTTCATCCAGTGCCACCTCCTGCCGTGGGCAGGGACATCTTCCACCACCCCAGGCTGCTCCAAGCCCCGTCCAGCCTGGCCTTGGGCACTGCCAGGGATCCAGGGGCAGCCCCAGCTGCTCTGGGAAATCCATCCCAGGGCCTCAACACCCTCACAGGCAGGAATTCCTTCCCAAAACCCCACCTAACCCTGTGCTGTGTCAGTGGGAAGCCATTCCCTGTGTCCTGTCCCTCCATCCCTTGACCCCAGTCCCTCTCCAGCTCTCCTGGAGCCCCTTCAGGCCCTGCAAGGGGCTCTGAGCTCTCCCTGGATCCTTCTCCTCTCCAGGTGAGCACCCCCAGCTCTCCCAGCCTGGCTCCAGAGGAGCTCCAGCCCTGGAGCATCTCCGTGGCCTCCTCTCCTCCACGGTCCTTCTGCAGGGATCCCAGAGCTCCAGGTGGGACAGTGCCACTCAAAGAACCTCTTGGCACAAGTGTGTCACCGACCCCACACTTCCCACCAGCCCGAGGTTCTCCCTCCCTTAAACCCGAGCCCGCCCGATTTGCCCCGCTCCCAGCGAGGCACTGCAGGGCTGTGGGTTTTTTGGGGAAGGAGCTTTGCTGACCCAGCACATAACTTCGCTCTGCATGAATCAGTCGCTGTGCAGTCTGCAAACACATCAATTGTGGCCTGACAGGAGGAGGAAGGAAACGCACAATCTTCCCTCGGATTTCAACCAGGGATTTCGACAGTCCCCAAACAGCTGCCAGGGGGACGCAGCCACTCAGCAGCTCCTCCAGACTCCTGCAGAGTTGAGTGAGGAAGAGGAGAAACCCCCTCTATTCACAGAGGTCCAACAGGCTCAGCAAAAAATCCCTGAATTCCAGAATCCTTGAGGATGGAAAAACCCTCCAGGATCATCGAGTCCAGCCTGTGGCCGATCCCTGCCGGAGCCCTGAGTGCCACGTCCAGTCCTTCCTTGGATACCTCCAGGGATGGGCACTCCACCACCTCCCTGGGCAGCCCCTTCCGATGCCTGGCCACCCTTTCCATGGAGAAATTCCTCCTGGAACGTGTGGACGTGGCACTTGGGGACAAGCTTCAGTGATGTCCTGGTTGGACTCGAGGGTCTCAGAGGGCTTTTCCAACCTTAATAATTCCATGATTCCAAGTCTGGGAGAAACTCCATTTCCCAGCTACCCCTCAAGAGAGCACTCCCAGGAGAGCAGGACAGGGATGGTGGCCAGGAGAGGTCCCAGCTCTGCTTGAAGCAGCTGGAGACGTCACCAGGCACAGAGCTCTGACACCAAATCCTTGTTCCTGTTCTGCTGAGGAGCACTTTCCCCCTTGCCCCATCACATGGGACGGACAACAGAGATGGAGCAACCTCCACCACCACTGTCTGGCTTGAAGTAAAGAATAATAAAGAAATAAAGAAGAAATAAAGAATATTTATGTCCCATAAACGCGCATCTACGGCAAGAGCCAGTTCTTGCTTCCCCACGACCAACCAGCCCTGACACGAACCCCAGGTGCCTCAGGAGGCCTCAAGGGCTCCGTGGTCCAAGCGACACCACACCAGAGCTGCCCCTCCACGCCACATCCCACGGAGAGCAGCGGGCACCGCGTCCCCCGCTCGGGGCAAGGAGGGGCCGTGGCCACCTCGCCACCCAGCGAGACGCCTGGGCAGCCTCCCCACGAGCCCCGGAGCCGCCGGCACGCGGCCTGGGCGGAAAACCAGCTTGGAAAAGTTGCCGAATGCTTCGGCTCAGAAACGCCGGCAGCGCAGGAACGGAGGCTCGTCAGGAATGCGCTCCCCGGGGCCGCTCGAACGCATCGGTTTCCCACTTTCCTTTTTATAGGGAATGATCCGTTTGATACATTTACATAATGCCATAATCTGGAGGAATTTCTGTCTCTTCCCTCCACAGACATCCTCTCCCCGGGAGAACAAGCCCGTCTCTGTGACGGCACCGCGCTCCGTGGATAAACACTGCTCCTGGGGACAATTTTCCTTAATTAGAAGTATGTTAACAGCACGGGCACAAAGACAAACTCCCGCCCCGAAGGGCGCCGGACGGCCGGACAGACACCCCGTGCCCCCTGAGGGTCCAGCACGGCCCCCCTGCTCCCAGGAACAGCCAACTCCTTGTGTCCGAGCCGGGTGGCCGAGGGGACGGCCACCACCGCGCACGGCCACCGCCGTCACGTCAGCCTCGTTCCCTCAACAAACCAGGCTGGAAAATAAATAAATTCACCCCCCTCTCTGCTAAGATGTTTCGCTGCGAGGAGGAACCGCTGGGTGGAAGCCGGTGGCCCGCGGCCAGGATGTCTGACTCGGCACTGGGACGGATCCCTGGGGCTCTGCGCACACTCACGCCCGCCCTGGACGAAGCCAAACGTTCCTCGGGGGTAGCACGGCCCCCCCCGGGCTCTGCAGCCCCCACGGAGGGACATCCCAGCCCGGTGAGTGGCAGATGCTGGAGCACTGCCCTTCTCCAGGGAGCTCTGGGACCCCCATGTGGTCCCTGTGCCTCGGGCCCCTGGTGCAGCATCCAAAGGGGAACCGTGTCCAAGCGGTCACTGGCACCTCTCCAGCCCCTCACTGACACCATCTCCAGCTGCCCAGGGTGGGGACACCCCAAACTTTCACTCCTCCCCATGTCCTGGCTCAACCCCGCAGCATCCCTGCGGAGCCCGGCTGAGGCACCGGAGGTGGGAAGAGCGGGAACAGGGATGGAACGAGCTCCCGGCTGCGTGGAGGGCAGCCAAGGGACTGCTAATTACTCGGCCTTAATGAGACCGTTCCATGGGCACAAATATTCCGCGGAGGCCGAGGGAGGGACGGGGCGCTTGGCTTCCTTCTGGGTGAGAGGAGAGAGACACAGGCTCGACGGGAACCCGGGGAGCGTCACTGGGGGCAGCCGGGGGGAGGGGGATGAGAAGGCAGAAACGGGGCCAGCGTGGGCAGGAGGGGTCCGGCGGGGCTCCCGCAGTGAGGCTGGCACGAGGCAGCGCAGGACGGACAGACAGAGGTGTGCAGGGACAGACAGAGGTGTGCAGGGACAGACAGACGTGTCCTGGGACAGACAGACGTGTGCAGGGACANAGATGTGTGCTGGGACAGACAGACATGTGCTGGGACAGACAGACGTGTGCAAGGACAAACAGACATGTGAAGGGACAGACAGACATGTGCAGGGACAGACACGCTCCTGTCCCTGTGAAACCAAGCCCACCCCTGGGCACGAGCGTCCTGATGACTCAGGACATTAATGTCACCCTTTTGTCCCCAGACACGCGGGAATGCAGCTCACCGCTGCCACCACAGCCGGGGGAGGGTCTCGGTCCCCTTGGGGGATTTATTTCTGTCCCCCGTGAGGACAAACACCAGGTAATGGGAGTCAGAGGGGCTGGGCAGAGCCGCAGCGGGGTCCTGAGTGTCAGATCTTCGTTAACGGGCTGATTAAAATCATCACTCCCACACAATGAGCTGGTGTGAGTGCACGGCTCCAGACATGGCCCCAGTCCCTGTTCCCCATCCCCTGTTCCCCCATCCCTGTTCCCCATCCCCTGTTCTCCCATTCCCTGCTTCCCTCCATGCCCTATTCCCATTTATCCCCTGGTCCCACTTATCCCCTGCTCTCCCACCAGGTCCCTGTTTCCCCCCAGCTCCTGCTTTCCCCCATCCTCTGCTCTATCCAACCCCTGCTCCCACTGATCCTGGTCCCTGCTCTCCCCTATCCCCCAGTCCCATTTATCCC
>VZRO01004513.1:1521-14132 GCA_013397915.1 Daphoenositta chrysoptera
AGTTTTTAGGTTTACCAGATAATGAAGGAACACCAAGAGAGATATCGACACTGAAACAAGTTCCCTATTTCAAAGAGGAAAGTTTGGAGAAGAAAAACACTTTCTGCAGTATTTGTTGAGAGGACAAAAAATAGGAAGCATTAAATACCTGTGGTTCACTAATTGTTAGAAAACTTATGCAGGCCTTTAGTTGTTTTGAAAATTTTATGCTTTTTAATAAATATTTTTAGCAAATCTTCTAAAAGAAAGAAACAAAAAACCAGCATAACAACAACCTGAAAGAGTCTATGACTGAGCAAAGGAGCCTTTGAGTCAAACAGGTATAGTGGACGGGGTGTATAAGCTTTTGCTGTCAAAAGTGGGGTATTTAACATGCCTCTACAAGCAATATCTGCTGAGAGGTGGCTCCTTAGGCTGATTTTCATCTGTGAAGCACAAGCCTCCAAAATTAACTTTGCTTTGTCCCACACTAAATTATGTAACAATATTTTTAAAGTGATGGCTTTTATACCATGGTATGTGTTTCAACTTTTCACTCTCTATTCTTTTTTTTTTTTTTTTAATAAAAGATGACATTGACTAAATCATAGGTAGGAAGAAATCTTTAAAATTATAAACCTTGAAATCATAGTTCTAATAAGGAACAAATGAATGTGAAGATGATGGTTGTTGTTGAAGACAACAATTTGTCTCTAACAAGTGGTTTTTGAAGAGGATAATGCTAAGTTCCTGGAAGAAAATGAATGCTGTAAATTTAAATATGACATATGTGCTTTTAGAGTTGGGTTGGGGTTTTTTTATCATCTGTCAAGCAAGTGTGCCTGGAGCTGAGTGGTTTATTTGAACTGCTCAGCTGCATGAAGTCCCATCTATATCATAAGTAGAAAAAAATTTGTATTCCAGCAGTGATCGAACATTCAGATAGTAACATCTGCAATTTTATGTTTTTAACTGTATGTGTGTTCATAATGAGCTTCCTCCAGGACTGAGTCACCTATCCAAAAAGAACACTCTGTACGGATAAAGCATCCCTACGACAGTGCTTTTGTGCAAAAAAATTGATGTGCACTTCTCACTGTACTGCTGGGAACTCTCCTTCTGGGAAGTGTAGTACTGGAAACATGATGTTTGTTTCTGAGTGCCATTAGTGTAGTCAGGGCCTTTTTCCATCGAATCGTAGAGTGCACTGTGAGACTATTGGAAGGGAATGCAAGAGAAAAGAAACAAGGACGCAGGCGTCACTGAAATGTAGATGCATAATGGTAAAGATGCTGTAGAGAAAAACAGTCAGAGTGGACAGAGAGGGTGATCTTGAGTGCTTTGCTGTGAACACACCACCCCAGGATGCAGCAACTCTGATCAAGTTTTAGACAGGACTGAACCAATTCCAGTCCACCACAGACAGAGAAAAAACCTAAATATTTATAAAAGCTATATACAATCTATATGCAGAATGTACGCATAGACACTGTTTTTTGCTGCCATTAGAATTTTGATTTTGGTGATGAGACAGTTAAGGGCCGTTTTAAATCACCTTTAAAGAATGGAAATCATGTAGTAAGCCAGTACTCTGTTTTGAGTCAAAGGAGATTTTTGAGCTGTGGTTCAGCTATCAATATGTATAGTGCAAAGCAATTGAACATGTTATGTATAGAAGTGTAAAATAAAATATCCGAAAAAGAAACATTTTTATTAACTTTATTGTGTAGCTTTAAAATCCTCATGTGAAAAGATTTATTATACGAAGAAATTTTGGCACTGTTCTTATTCTTTCTCTAACCCTTTTGAATGCCTGACTCCAGAGCTTATAATTGAGCTCCTTTCTTCACTTAATCTCATGTCTGTGCAAGTTTTCTGAAGCAATTTCATGGCTTCATATGCAAGTTTCTAGCTTTTATATCTGTTTTTAATTTTGTGACAAAGAGAAAAGGAATAATTTCTCTACTAGGTTATTGATTTTTACTTCTTTATAATGCTAACATTAAGGCTGGGAATTAAATTTTAATTAAAAGTATTCAGAAATCATTTTAAATACCAGCCATTACATACTTTAAATGCAATTAAATTAATCAATGTACAATAAGTGATAAGAATAAGAAAACAGTGTCATTTTGGTTTAGAGTCATAGTCCAGCAGCAGTGTACCTCAACAAGGAGGAAATTGGGCAAAAATGACAGGAGGCCTCCATGGGTGGCAAAGGAGTTGCTGAGCAAACTCAGAGCAAAGCAAGAAGCTTTCAGGAAGTAGAAAGGACTGGTGCCCTGGGCAGAATACAAGGGGATTGCAAAGGAAGATAGGGACAAGGTTAAGGAAGCCAAGGCCCACTTAGAATTGAATGTGGCCAAGGACACTGAGGATAAAAGAGAGGGCTTGTATAGGGATGTTGCAAAGAAAAGAAAGTCTAGGGATAATGTGGGTCCTCTGCAGCAGGAAACAGGAGACCTGACTCCCCTGGACAAAGAGAAGGGTGAGGTTCTCAATGATTTCTGCACCTCAGTCTTCAACAGGAAGTGCCCCAGCCACACTGCCACACAGCTGAGAACAAACTCCAGTTCAGGAACTGGGGGAATGAAGACCCTAAGCCCAGTATGGGAGAGGATCAGGTTTGAGACCACCTACGGAACCTGAATAGGTACAAGTCCATGGGAGGACCTGATGGGATTCATCTGAGGGTCCCAAGGGAGCTGTCATAGCTGCTAAGCCATTTTCCCTCAATTTTGAAAAATTGTGGCAGGCAGGTGAAGTCCTCAATGACTCGGAAAAGCAAAATATAACCCCCATTTGTAAAAGGGAAAAGCAGAAAACCCAGGGAATTACTGACCAGTCAGTCTCACCTTAGTGCCAGGCAAGTCGATGGAACAGATTCTCCTGGAAACCATGCTAAGGTACATGAAATCAAAGAGGTGATTGGTAACAGCCAAGATGGCTTTACAAAGGGGAAATCGTGCCTGATAAATTTGGTGACCTTCTGACTACCTGGACTTATGCAAAGCAATTGACACTGTCCCCGATAATTTTACTTTACTATTCCTCTGGTGTATGTAAACAAACAAACTGATTCAAAAATAATGTAATCAAATTAAAGAAAAGTATAATGAATTAACAAATTATAATTATTTAGAAAAATCACATTATCCAGAAACTTAATTTAAAAAATATTTTCTCTCATCAGGAAAGAATCTTAGCTGTAAAAGTCAAGTACTCTTTTAGAAAACTTCTGTATAGTTCTAATTTAGCACATCTAATCTTTTGTCCTGCAAAAAAATCAAATAGAATTGTTTCTTTATCATGTGAGATCTACCACTAAGTTAACTTTTAGTTAACATGGAAATCTCAGTCTCATCAGATGAATTTATTGTTACTATTTTAAGTAATTTTAGCAGATGTAGAAAGCATCCATGAAAATCAGGAACAAAAAAAGACTATTTTGCTTTAGAGAAACCCAGAAGTTCTGGTCACTGTCTGAGGAAATTGTGAATGGGCTCTGGACAACATTTTCTATGATATTCCCAATGGAATTCAGGACTGTCAATATAGGGATCTTTTCCTATTAAATGAAATCAATTATCTATATAGTGATAACATCTGGTAGCAGATGTTACCTGTTGATAGCTGCTCCCCTTCTATTTGTTTTGTCCCACTGTAATGAACAGAAATCAGATAAAGCTAATTACAAGTGTTTTTCTTCTTGTTGTTGATGGTTAAAACCTTTTTTAAGAGCACAGAAAATGACCATGAAGTTTAATCTGTTTGTTTCTGAGCCTGATTTTATGATTTACCTGCTTAGATACTTTAATGACCCTAAACTTGGGTTGTGCACGATTTAAAAAACTGTCTGGTCCCAAGTTTTATTCTATTTGGTTTCCCCAGTAGAAATTTAGAAAGAAATTTAGAAGAAAGTTGTTCTTGTTTTACAGAGCCTCAGCTAAGACTTGACACATCCCACATGTACTTTGACCGGTGTTCAGAAATTAATATGCTGATTTCTTGTTAATTGTAAAAAGTTAAGACCTAGTTAATTAATAAACAAATTTTTTTTTCGTCTTGTCAAAATACAAATGAATTTTTAAATTTCTCTTCTCTGGCTGCAAAATATTTTTCTGTAAAGAGGAATAAATAGATTTGAAATGTGCTTTATGTTTAAATTCTCATGTTTGCCTATCAACATGGTGTTGGAGCAGAGGCAGTCTCCCACCCTCTCTGCCTCTCCAGAGGGTGAGAATTGGAAGGACTGCTGTATTCATCTGTGAATAACTAGAAGAAATGACACGGTGAACAGACGAGTGACACTAGCTGTCATGTTTCCACAACAGAGTTCTGTGTGGTGTGTGTTCCACTCCTGGAAATGGCATGGATCAGCTCTGGATTGAAATGTCAGTGACAAAGAGACACTTCAGAAAAATAATTGTAAAATGTAACCCTTTAGGGGGAAACTTAAAACTATTAATCTTTCCTGCACTTAAGTATATCTCCATTAAAGTAGTTTCAGCTGGTAATGAAACTACTATCCCTGGTGAGACTTTACATTCAGAACCTGACAGAAAATATTTCCCCACTTTGCAGTACCTACTATTTTTTCTTAATTTTACTCTACCATTTTTTCTTTTCTCCGCTTTTTTTTTTTTTTTTAATCTGTGTCTAATAATGATGTTTTTTACTTCATTGGCTAATTTTTGGAAACATGTCCCTTAGTATATTTTATATATATTTATCTTCCTATCAGTGATGAACAATTATGTTATGGTAACTGATTATTTGATTTTTTTTTTTTTTTTAAGAGGATTTGTTCATTTGGTACTCTTTTTCTTTTTTTAAACCTATTAACTGGTTAGTTTAAGACCAATGGCAGCACTAGGAATAGAAGCAGGCAAAGAGGGGCCCGGCCCGTCAGTGAGGGCGCGGCGCAGCAGCTGCGGGCAGTTCCCGGGGCAGGGTGAGCGGCCAGGGCGCACCCACGCTCCTGCTGCTGCGTTGTCTTTCGGCTGCTTGAGGGGTGCTTTTTCTTTTCCCCCGAGCAATGGTTTACAAATGGTCAAAAGCCGTTGCTGCTGCTGCCAGCAAAAGTGTGCTAACCCAAAGAGAGCCCCCCAAGGGCACGGCTGCCCAGAGCCCCGGCTGCAGGGAGGGTCTGAGCCTGGGGGCAACAGCGGGGGACAGCGCAAAAGACACCCGTGTGTGGTGTGAGCAGGTGAGTGACCTGCTCTGTCTGGGGGCAGGGCCTAAGGAATAAGTGGAAAGGCTGAGGATTGCGAGGGAGAGTGGAAGAGAAACAGGTTTGTGGAGTTACAGCCTTGCAACCCTGAGAGAAGCTCAGCAGGAGGAGCCCTGTCCCTCTTACCATCAGGCAGAAGGAGGAGACCTAGCAGATGGGNCATGAGCCAGCAGTGTGCCCAGGTGGCCAAGAAGGCAAAGGGCATCCTGGCCTGTGTCAGGAAGAGTGTGGCCAGCAGGACCAGGAAGTCACTCTTCCCCTGCAGCTGGCACTGGTGAGGCTGTACCGTGAGTGCTGTGCCCGGCTCTGGGCCCCTCAGTTTAGGAGGGATGTTGAGGTGCTGGAGCATGTCCAGAGAAGGGCAGTGGAGCTGGGGAAGGGTCTGGAGCACAAGTCCTAAGAGGAACAGCTGAGGGAGCTGGGGGTGTTTAGCCTGGAGAAAAGGAGGCTCAGGGGAGACCTTATCACTCTCCACAGCTGCCTGAAAGGAGGCTGTAGCCAGGTGGGGGTCGGTCTCTTCTGGGCAACAGCAACAGGACAAGAGGACACAGCCTTAAGCTGCACCAGGGCAGGTTTAGGCTGGACATTAGGAAAAATTTCTTCACAGAAGGAGTGATGGGGTACTGGAATGGGCTGCCCAGGGAAGCGACGGAGTCACTGCCCCTGGAGGTGTTTAAGAAAAGACTGAATGTGGCACTTACTGCCATGGTCAAATTGACAAGGTGGTGTTAGATCACAGATTGTTTTTTATGATCTCAAAGGTCTTTTCCAATGTAGTTAATTCTGTGATTCTCCAATTCTTTCATTTAATCTTGTGACAGAAATCTCACATAATAAATAATAGCAGTTGTTCTTAATAATATGTCCTCTATATAGCCCTATCCTGGTCATCTTTCTCTCTGCTCACATTAAAACATATTTTTTACTATTCTAGACCCTTCCTGCTTCATGTGGGATGCTCTAAGATGAATAAATTACCAAATACTTCTTTTTTTTAGGGTAGAAAAATAGATAAATTATTAAATTGTTACTTGGTTACAATATGAAACTAATACTGAACCTCAGATTGCTAATACATGAGAAAGCATAACCTCCTGGTTTCATTCAGCACAGCTAAATCTATTGCCTTCTCCTTACTTATCAAGTTCCTACTGTTGACTCCATTTTATTTCCACCAGCCATTTTATTTCTCTGTTTCTGCATTTCACCATCCCTTCTGCAAAAGACATATATGCAGCTTTGGCAGTATGAATAATTTTTAATTCATTGAAACACACAAAACTTAAACCAATAATTTGAAACTGTCTACAGGAACTTGGCAGTTACACCTATCCCATCCCATTGACATGTGAGGACATTAGTAGCATATTCTGCAAGTCAAACAAGTCCTCCATAGGACAGACAGAGCATTCTTGGTAAAACTGCTTTTTTGAGTGCCTCAAGAGGTAGCATACATCAGTTCTAAATTACTGGCCTCTTGTTGTGCTCTTACTGCATTTTTTTGCTGATTTTTAGTACGTCTCAGTCCTTTTAATTATCTTTGATTCCCCCTTCTAGATACTTAGCTTCACCAAATGAAGTTCTTTTTTTTTTTTTTTTCTGTATTCTTTGGTACTTACATACTAGTATAAAAATAAATTATTATGTATACCACTTATTATACATTATTGTGTGTACCATACCATTTGACCACAACCACAGCATTACATGCCCGATACGCATTTCGTTCCCCATTTTTCTCCTGCTAGCATGATCCTATTGTACAAAAGGCTATGGACAGGTCACAGACAAGTTCCAAAAAGAATATTTCATAGTCTTCTGTGTGAAGTTCTGCCTCTGGAGTCCTTAAAAATTGATGGCTTTTCTCCACTGACTATAAAAGAAATTAGCTGCATGCTTTAGAATACTTTGCTGCATATTTAAATCTTAGATCCAAGCGAAGTTCTCAAATTAGAGATCACACATCATCTATGTCTAAAATAATTTTATAGACATAAATTTTCAGACCGTTTTCCAATTTTCTGCTGTAGAGTCCTCTGAGTTTGGAAAAGAAAATTTATTTAAACACCAGAATAAATCTAGCTGTAGTAGTATCCAAATCTATAAAGTAAGCATTATATTTTGCCTTAGATATATTAATAGAGTTATTCTGTAAAAAAGATTTTATTTGGCTAATGATACAAAAATCAGTTTCATGAGTGTAAACAAGGCCCAACACATATACAGGAAAAAATAATTCAAAATTCATAGTTATTATATTAGCTGTGCAATGCAAACATGGAGGAAGTGGAAGAGAAAGAGAAGAGATTTGTCCTCTTAAATGACTTTATGTGGTAACTTTACGCTCCAAATTTGAATTTATGGATATGACTAAAATATCGAACTTTGATATTTAAACTGTAGGTAGCTTTTTAGATGGAAAACATGGTCTTGGTGGGGAATAGAGTGTTCTACATATCTGTAAAGTATCTCCCAGAAGCCAGATTTTTATCTAGATTCCTATATTGCACCTTTAATTAAAATTACACCTACAATTCCAATGATTAGTGTGAAAAGCCAGGCATAAGCATGTTTTTATCAAACATTGTGACTGTTGCATCACAAAAGTTGTGGTTGGAAGAGAGGGTCCCGTGGAGGTGGAGCAGTGCTGTGCCGAACAAACTTTCTTTTCCACCTTGAGGCTTGTGCTCTGTTGACAGCCTCAACATGATCATTGTCATTCCTGACTCACTCGCTGGAGGAGTGCTCAAAGGGCTGGCCGTGCGTCTGCGAATGACACGGCACAAAAAGCATGTTTTACATAAGGGGCTGCACGAGGTTAACTGTAAAAGGAAGCGGATCAGGCCCCCTTTTTTTTTTTTCCTCTATTCCTCTCTTGCTTTCTTCCTCGCTACCTCAGCCCAGGACCACCCAGGCTGCAGGACCGATGTGGGGTCCAAGGACTTGTGAACTTCTTACTTTTCTCTCTGTCTTTTTTCTGCCTTTATTCCTGTCTTCCCTTGCTTTGCCTGGGCTAAGCATGGTTGTTGTATTCTACCCCATACTCTGTACTGAACTGTGGTTTGGGAGTGGGGATCTTGTGGCTTTGTGTTTTGGCTTGTTAACCAGCAAAGTTGAGCAGTTTGTTGGGGGAGTTGAAATCTTATTAAAGTGTACTGTAAGAAAGTGTTTGTTAGCCACCACTTCTGAGGGAGTGTATTTTAAGATTTAAGGACTTGTTAGACAATGGCTTTTGAGTGTAAATGATGGGCTAGTTGACAGAATTAAATATAGTAAAATATAGTATATGGTAAAAGCACAAGAGTTACCCAGTATGTGGTCTGGAGTCTTTGTTCAGCCTGACAAGAATTTTCAACAAACATCATGCCCTGTACTGATGTGTCATGACAATTAGAAGTAGTTCAGCAGGTGTTTCAAAAAAGTCAAAATAAAAAAAAAATCACTGTCATGCAAATCTTGCAAATCATGAAAATAATATGGCTAAATTCATCATGATGCAGAATAACAGAAGAACTCATATATAAGCACTTTATATGCCACACCAGTTATAAACATAGGTACAATTTGATGATTAATTAAACTTACATTAAATATCATCTATCAGTGAAAGAAAACAAACTATCATTATTGAAAGAAAGTTACGGAATTAGTTCTTTAAAAATAGTTGTTTTTTTTTTTTTTGCTTTAAAGTGTCATTTTAATGACCTTAATAAGTAATATACTAGAAGATAAAGAGAGTGAAATAGGATATATTTAAGACCAAAGTATATTTTAAAATGCATTTTGTAGTACAAAGAGGCCAACTGAAAGTAACTATGTTTGATTTACTGCAATATAAATTACTGAGAGGCTATTTTTAATAGCCTTTTTGATGTAAAATCATGCTTTATCATGGAGGCACGAGTTCTTTTGTTTAAAAATAGACATTGATATTATATTAAAAACTGGCAGCTAATATTTTAAAAAATATGATGCCAAGATGATAGTGACTAAATTTATTAAATTTATCTTTCTGTGTAAAACTAAAAGTGACTGTAGTGCCTTCTTAACGTTGTGTAGTTGTTGTAATTGCATAAATTAGTAATGAGGAATATACTGGAAAGAAAAGATTAAAATAAAGCTCATATCAAATGTTCACAAATTAATTACACTTCCCTGACAACAGACTCTTGCATTTTCCAACAATTAGTGTTAAAATGGGCTCATCCTTTTCACTTCATAATTTCTTTACATCCTAAGTCATCAAACAAAATATTCCTAACTTTCTAAAGATTGAATCTGCACATAATCATTCAAAGAGAAATGTTAACAGTAACACTGCGGTCTCTTTTCATGGAAAATTCTGCCAGGCAGTTTCTGTGGATTGGCATAACTTTATTGCCTTCTTCTTTATGATATATTTCAAAATCTGAAACACACAATATCATATATCTGCAAATCCAAAATTTCTGTTGAAGATATTTCTCTTTTAAATGGCGATAGGTTAATATCATATTCAGAAGAGTTCAGGGTTAAATCCCAGAATCACAGAATGGGTCAGTCTGGAGGGGACCACTGTGTGTCATCTGGTCCAACCTCCGTGCTCAAGCAGGGTCATCCCAGAGCACATGGCACAGGATTGTGTCCAGATGGTTCCTGAATATCTCCAGTGAGGGAAACTCCACAACCTCTCTGGACAATCTATTCCAGTCACCTGCACGGTAAAAAATTATTTGGCATGTTCAGGTGGAACTTCCTCTTCTTCTGCCCATTGCCACTTGTCCAGCGAGAGGAGCCTGGTCCATCCTGTTGGCACCCTCCCTTCAGGTACTTGCAGACATTGATGAGATCCCTTCTCAGTCAACTCTTCTTGAGGCTGAACAGGCCCAGCTCCCTCAGCCTTTCTGCATAAAGAGGTGCTCCACATCATCTTCGTACCCCTCCCCAGGGAGACTCCAGGAGCTCGACATCTCTCCTGTCCTGAGGAGCCCAGAGCTGGACACAGCACTCCAGATGTGCCTCACCAGGGCTGAGTAGAGGGGCAGGATCACCTCCCTCGACCTGCTGGCACTGCTCTTCCTGATGCACCCCAGGGTGCCATCGGCCTTCTTGGCCACGAGGACACTGCTGGCTCATGGACAGCTTCTTGTCCACCTGGACCCCCAGGTCCGTCTCCACAGAGCTGCTCTCCAGCAGGTCACCCCTGCTGTTCCTGGTGCACAGGGTTATTCCTCCCCACGTGCAGGACCTTGCATTCTTAACAAGAGAAAAGGTACATTCTATATTTTGAAAAGCTGACAGCTTTCAGCTTTGCAGATACTTCAGCAGGTACACAGGCTTAACAAAAATATGAAATTCAAAGTTTTTATTTTTGGAGAAGGAAATTCAGCAGAAGCTACCATTAAGTACAGGTAAATTGCAGATTTGAAATAATAGCTGAATTTGCAGGTATTATCTCCTTCATTTTTATTAGGTGAAAACCTGCAGCACTATTCAGGCACCTCAGAAAGGTTGATCCACAGCCAGTAACACATTTGTAAGAATTTTCAGCCACCCTTACTTCTAAAGATGTTGCTGATGGGACACAATATCCATTTATTAATAAACAATTTGCTTGAATCTTTTTCCACTGTGTAACTTTGAAATGCATGACAGAAACATTCCTGTTCCCACATAAAATTGCCCCCTAAAAGAAATACTATATACGTTTGATTTTTCTCCTTTTTTTGAAAGAGTTAACCAAAATTGCTTTTCACTTCCATCACAATATCTTGCTTATCAAAAACATATGCAGCATGTGATGTATTAGTATATGACAGTCCAGTAAAAAACCCCACAAAACTTAAATAGCATTCCATTACAGAATTAAGTTTTTTAAAACATAAACAAATCTTCCTGGAACCTTCTTTTCTCTAATTGTGTGGTTTTTATATTAATATTTCTTAATTAATATACTATCAAGCAACAGATAAAATGATACAACTATATAGCATTTAAGAACTGTGATCAAGTTTATCCAGAGAGAAATAAGTTGTTAACAGCAAATAATTGTATAAATATGAATAGATTATGTATGTATACACAATTCTTTATATTAACAGTTTATCGTACCCATGCTAGTCTGTATTTCTTTTTGCAAGCTCTGACTATTAATTGCATAAGAGTGACAATGTGTTATTCCTGATTCTGTTTTCTTCAGCATATGTATTCAACTCTGTGAGGTGAGACCCATGCTTAGCCTTCACCTCCACTAAGTGTACAACTAACTGTAGCAAAGACATTTTAATTGAGACAAATAACTAGCCAAACAAAATTTTATTTAATCTCCATCGCTAACTGATTACAGATATGACTTGTCAAATTAAATTGCTTCTACATAGCTGACTAAAGAATTCTAAAGTTTTAGAAGGGTAACCTTCTAAATGCACAATTCTTCTTCTTACGATGGCAAGGTCTCTCAACCTTCAGGAGTTCCTCTGGGTGGTCTTCCAACGCAGTAGGAGAGTTCCCAACTGCAGACCCACTGCTGAGAAGAGGACTGATCCAAGTCCCTCTGGTGGGACTCCCCCTAGTCAAAAGTCATCAGTACAGTCACATCATTGCCCAGCGGGGGTCTGACTTTCTGCCCTGCTGCAACCCCCCTGCAGATGTGAGGAGGTCAGTCTGCACACGGGCTGGTCAGTGCTGCATGAATGAGGCCAGCATTACATGGTCAGTCATGGTTCATTAGCTGGAGGGCCTCTAACCCTACTACAACAGTGTGATGGATGCCGTCGACCCTCTTAACAAAATAGCAATAGTTTGATATGTTCTCCAAAGGAGATTAAGTCTTGAACCATAGCTGGGACAAGATCTCCCTCAGGAAACCCACAAAATGGCAGAGGGACCAAGTGAGCATCAATACATGTGAGCTTGGAGCAGTCATCATACTATGTATTTTGTGCTTCTTCTGAGGTTCATTTGCCAAGGAACAAAGAAAGTTGTGATTACAAGGAGTCTCATGCATACCTTTCCCACTGTATGCATTTTGGTTATGAGCCAACCAGTTTATCCCAAAAAAATGACAGCCTTAGTGAGTATTTTTTGAGTTTTCCCTGCAAGGTAACATGGCTGCATGTCAGTTGAGCTGGGACAACTCTTAATGTTGCTCCTCAAGGCTGGCAGAGTTTCTACTATATCAGATCTATGGGTAAGTCCAATTCGAGCTCTCTCTAAAGCTGCAACTGGACAGCATTCCAGTGACTCTCCCTGTAAGCTGGCACGCCTCTCAGAGTTTGAGATTCCTTACCTTTATGTGTCTTTAGTCTCATTCTAGCTCAATTCTGACTCGATTTTCATTGTATGTTTCATCCATGTAATAAGTAATAGAGTGAGCCTTGCCATTGAACTTTTTTTAAGTTGCATTTTTATAAATTCATAT
>VZRO01004513.1:14153-50319 GCA_013397915.1 Daphoenositta chrysoptera
GTCTATTAATAAATAATTCATTTCATAATAGACTAAATTAGCTATCATTAAAGAACTTGTGGATAGAGTAGATTTTTGGGGTGCTGGTCACTTCAATACACCTCCTGCCTGCTGCCATAGGCCTGGGCAAAGACAGGAGCTGAACTTATATCAAAATCCATTCGTGACACATATCAAAACCATTTTTTGCTAATATCTTTGATGGTGATTCTTTGCGTGACCATAAATGGCTCATTCGAGACAGGCATGTATACATGCCACACCAACATACCATTTGACATAAATAATTCTAGACAAGCAAGCCATATTAAACTTTCCTTCACAGAAGAAATGAAAATACAGACTAATGTATTTCCTTGTTTAGTTTGCTCATTTTTCCCCTCTATATTTATAAGAATGTTGACTTTCAAAAATCCCCAGTCTAAATGCTGAGTAAGTCAATTTACATTCACAGGGCATATACAAAAGCAAGGCAAACCAAAAGAGCTACAAAGACTCATGGATCCTTTGCAGCAATAGGGCTGTGAACAGCATATGTGAACTGAAGTCAGTGTGCCAAGAGACCCTGGAGGCAGGTAAGTTACCTAAATTATAACACCTGAATGGTCCCTCAGTCTGAACAGTCAGGTAGAGTCCCATCTGTCTGAAGACATATCTTAACCTCTTGAAACTCAGCTTGGGGTGATTTTTAAAACTGGACGCCAGCAAAATTTGTACCTTTATGGCAGAAATGAGTCTAAAAAACACCAACAAACCCTACTTTTCAAACCACAGAGAAAATATCAACGTGTGCTTGATGCCTGATTAAACCATGGCCTATTTCTGTCTCACTCTGCAATCCAGCTTTAGTAATACTCACTTGCAGAAAGGCTTTGTCTCCCTCCTATGCCGGGGGATTTGTACTTCCTTGGAAATGAATGGATAGCGTTCACTTCACATTTGAACCACTTGAGTCTGAAACTAAGCATGCTCACCCAGTGTCTGTATTCATGTATTCCACTAAACACCAAAACCTTTTCTTTCTAAAAGGAAACAAAAATAACACATGAGGCCGCTTGATGGAAAAATATGCCAAGGATGACATATTTTAATCCACCAGCAAAAGATGCTGTCCAGGCTGCTCAGTTTGAGGACAGCCATTAAAAATGTGATGATTCCCTTGGGCCTGAAGTACAACTATCATAACTTGTATTTAAAGCCATTTAGATTGCTACTGACAACCAAGAGACTCTCCTCAGTAGAACCAGTCTGTTTAGCAAATTTATGTTCTTTGCAGAAAGAGCCTGTTCCTTTCTACTTTGAACACCTCATCAGCTTTCTTTTATGCAGATGTTCATATATGCAGAAGAGTCTTCCAGGAAAAAACACTGCTGAATCAATGGGGACAAACTTCAATCAGAATGCAGAAAGATCAGATGTTTGCTATGAGAAGTAGTTAATTTGCGCACACCATTTTACTCTGACTTGCTACCAACAATGTTTGCACCCTGAATAAATACAGTTTTGAAATGAGAGATGTTTTCATATAAAATTTATATTTATATTTACCATGGCTTTCCCACTTCATACTGCAGCAAGTGCCCTTTAAAGAACAGAAAGGCTGACAAAAGACCAGTAGCCTCACCCAGGTAAGTCTTGGCCAATCATAAGCACTAATAAATAATTGAACAACAACCAAGCAATTAAATTCTCGAGTGGTGAGTACAGCTTTTCACTCTGGTAGCAGTTCCCCATTGCAGCAGTAGGCATGGCTGGCTGAAGCCTCTGACTTCCAGCCTCTTGCCTACCAACCTTCCCATGCTTTCCACGAAGCAGGTTACAACTCAGTCCAGAGGTGCTTTTAAGGTCTTATTTTACTTCTTGTTATCCTGCTCTGATTTTGTTATCAATATATTCAATTGGTATCTCTAATCTGAATCTGTTTTGCCCATGATGATATTTGATGAGTGATCTCTCCCAGTCCTTATCTCCACCCATGAGCCCTCCATTGCATTTTCTCTCCCCTGTTGCAGAAGGGAGTGAGAGAACTGCTTTGGTGGATGCCTGGCATCCCAGCAGGGGCAATCCACTATAGTGAATTGAAGATTATATATTCAACATGCACCATGACATCCACTTCCTTCCAAAATTTTTGTGTGATGAACTTTGAATGCGGTGGTTTTTTACACATTTTAGTGTTTCATTCTTTAATATAGAAACATTATCTTAGTGTGAAAAAAGGTTTTTATCACACAGCCCAGTTCACACAAGGGGCTGCACATGAAAAAAGATAGAAATAAATGCTGCAGAGAGTGAATTGCTGCATCTATCAATGCAAAGCAAGGCACTAATATGGCAGAATTAAGAGCTGACAGTTAATTAAGACATTCTTAAATGTCACAGTGTTTCTACTGAAAGCTGCCCTGGTTGCCTGGGTGAAAGCTGTATTTCCAGGTGTACTGGAGAATCAAATCCTACCATGACCCTTCCGGATATTATGTCAGGTCATGATAAGTTTAAATTCATGCCTAGGAAAGATATGAGGGGCTTTGCCCTCGCCACTCACAAGAAGCCTGATGACAATTGCAACTGGACAGCTTCAGGGGAGATGAACAGAGCTGCATCGCAGTATGTAAATAATTCCTGGCACAATCTTTGGCCAGTGCTAAAGGCAATAACAAGCAGGAGTTACAGTGATGCCTTAGGATTTCAGCTTTTATATTTTTCATATATTTTTAATTCTGCAATTCTTTAGTATATAATTCCAAACTCCACATAGAGAGTGTTAGCTGCTTTCTGCCATTTTGGTCAGACAAAACAAATCCTCTCTCAGACTGAAACTCAAGGATACCTTACTGCCTCAGGCCCCAAGAAATGTAAACAAAAGTGAGTTGGGGCGGGAAGCAAACTTGGGGTGATTACTTCATTACCTGAAGCTATAATTGGAAGATTAACTCCTGATATGCAAATGGACTAAACTTATAAAAGTGTGAAAAACCTGTGACACCGTTGTCCATTTTGGTTGTAGCCCCTGGGTGGGCTTCGTCTCCCCAAAGTATACCTGAAGGCCCTTCAATAAATATAACCACTTTTATTCTCTTAATTTTATCTTGCCTCTGTTTTTGGGTAGTCCCAACAAGGCATCAACAGAAGCATTATGAATTTCTCTATCTGCAAGAACAAGTTTTGCCACAGAACAAGTCATTCCCTGTATCTCACTGTTCCAACAGCAAAAAAGCTGGCATCCTCTGGCTATGATTTGACAATGAAGGTGTGGCTATGAACATCAAATATTATTTAAAGGCTTTTCATACTAGGCCATTTCATTCCCACTTTGGACACATAGACTGGTAATTCAAGGGAGCCCAAGCAAGTATTGCTGTGACATGCTTTCAATGGATACTGTTTCTGAAAATTAGGCTTTCCTCAGGTGTCTGATCAGGGAATGAGAAATGAAAGATCATTTTCAAAGCAAGCATTTCAGACTAAAGAGAATATGGAGGTTATGCAGGTGTTTCCTGAAAATGGACCTATATTATTAACTTTTGCTGGAAAAATTATTTTGCAGTATTTTACAAATAAGATGACAGTTCAGAAAAAAACAGAGGGAGTATTCTGAAATACATTCTGTACTTTTCCAGGTAGCAATATTAGCAGTAATGAAAGAACAATATCTTTATTAATTCCTTATGTATTTCCTAGTCCATGGAACCCACTTTCATGCAGTAAAGTTTCCATAAATACAGAAATCAATTTTAGAAAATCGAAATTAATTTTGTTAGAAAGATATATTTTATCTATCTGAAAACAACAAAAAATAAGGAGATTGCTCAAACTAAGAATATATTACAGATTTAAAAATAACTCTGTATGTGGATATGCACGTGATCTCGAGTGGAGTGAACAAGCAGAGAACAGAATATTGCTATGGTCTTCCTAGATGTTCCTAACACAAGGATACATAAAAGTTACGTTTTAAAGCTCCTAATCCTTTGTTTTCTTGTTTTTCTTTGTCATTGGTGTTGTAATCTCTCTTTAAAGAACTGTATGATTATGTTGGGGTTTTTTTGGTTGGATGTTTGATTTGTTTGGCTTTGGGGTTTTTGGTTTTTTTGTTTGACTTTTCTGTGGGTTTGTGGAGTCTTTAATTTAGTTTTATTTTATTTCATTTCATTTTTTACTGATAAATTTAGAGATCTTTAATATCGATCTTTACAAGTGGAAATCTATTTCCAAGTAAAAGAGTCTCCCATACAACTTCAGGGAAACACCTGGTTTCGTGAATATTGTTCAGGTTCTGCACAACATTGAAAGAAAGTCTTGTTAAATGTTTGTTTTTTCCACAGTTGGGAGAGTGAAACTGTATCAAAATGACTGTAGCAGATACAGTCTCTAAGGGAGAGCAACGTAAAATTAGTGGATCGTTGAACATCCTAGGGATGCATAAGCAGCCCAAACATAACTTTGAACGCTCTACAGTCACCTGTGGCTCTCTGTGTAATTGAACAATCTCTACCAGAAAGTCTGCTACAAGACATTTGAAAATAGGAACAATAAAGGGAAAAAAAACCCAGACTGATGTGGTGCCCTTGAAACAGGTCAATAGCAGGCAGAGGAGAGGAGAGGTGTAGCCAGCATTTGGGTCATAGTTTTCTGTAATAGTGACTATATTTGATTGATGATTTTGATACATTCATTCTGCTCAAAAAATACCCCTCCTGTTGGCTAATTGCTATGCAAATGACCAATAAACTACAGATGCCTATTTAATGTAATTTTTGCCATTGTAATAATAGAATTATAGAATGGTTTGTGTTGGAAGAGACCTTAAAGATCACCTCATTCCAAATCCTGTGCCTGCTGCTGTCATGGACAGGGACACCTCTCGCTAGAGCAGCTTGTTCAAACCCCTGTTCAACCCAGCCATGAACACTTCCAGGGGCAGGGCATCCAAAACTCTGTGCCAGTGCCTCACCACCCTCCCAGTAATCTGCTTCAAAATGCTCTGCACAGACACAGAACAAGGAATAAATCTCTGAATAAATGCATTTGGATTTTTTTTATCTTATGTAATTTTAGCATATATGTAAATAGATTCATTGTCTCTGTTTAGGAAAAAAAAATCCCATGTGCCTAAGACGCATCACTTTTTTTGAAGACCACAAGGAGGTGCAATTGATCTTTTTTTTTCTCTTCTTTTCTTTCTTTTTTTTTTTTTTTCTTTTTCTTTTGTTTTTAATTTGAACTTAATAATATTAATAACAATTAATGTCCTATGAGCTTTGGTATTCTTTTTTTGAATTTTGGACTTGGCTTTAAATGAAAAGAGTATATATCCAATATTCCTGTTCTTTTGCTCTTACCTAAAGTATGACCTGTTCTTTGGATAGAATAATTACAGTGTTTCTATTTCCTTGCTGAACTCACATCCTGTGTCCTGCTTGTGATGATGTAGGAAGAAAAATAGACCATGAGACAACCCCAAACTACTGTCAGGATACTGAGATGTTTTTGGCTTGTAGAAGCTGTGAAAGTTCCATTATGTTGGATTAGTAAATTTTAAGGACAAAGTTCATGAGATATTCCTGCACTATGTGGAGACAGTGGTAGTTCAGTGTGAAGAGCATATCTGGCTGTTGGTTCTGTTGAAATTATTAGTAAAAATATTCAATACATATTTTAGATCAAGCATCAGCCATCTTTCTTTTTGTTAAAAAAGAAAAAAAAATAATAAAAGAATCTTTTCACTTGACCTTGGTAGTGTTAATCATCTACATTATGCAATCAACTACTAGTCTGATTTAGCACATTTGAACAGTACTGATATTTAAAAATCTTGTTTTAGCCTCCCAAACAAAATCAGTCATGTCAACTCCCTTGCCATTTCTTCTCTCTGAAAAAGTAGTATTGCCTCTTTTCAACCTGAACAGTTACCTAATCCTCATGTTTCAGCAATTATTTGTTATTTTGCTCATGTTTTTCTGTTGATTGGAAACCTGAAGACAGAAAGAAGCAGGACTCCTGCAAAAACATTCCTTAAGTATATCTACAAAAGCTGCATGGAGGAGCTGGTCCCCTTAGAATTTAACTAATTGTCCTTGTGCTAAAAGTCCCTTCCTGCTTTTAGTGAGCACTTTATCCTGAATCTCTTTCTTAGCTCTTCATTTAAATTACATATTAACAAGACTAATCTGACTGAGGTGGTGATATGTTTGCCCCAAAGCTCCCTTAAACAGTGCCTTAGCTATTGCTTTTTTTTGTATCAGCCTTTGGGTCACACCACTCAGTTTCCCCTCACATCTCTCTGCATGTTTGGAGTGTGTTGCTTCGATTGTTTCATCTATCTGTTTCCCCAACTAAGCTTTATTTTTTTCCTTCTGTTTACTCTGTGTGAAAAGGCATGATTGTATTAACCTGTGATTTTCACTCAGCCTTTCTATACAATAAAGCTATATTTTGTTTTGTTCTTTTCATTTGTCATAATTTGCTTATTCATATCCTTCTGGATGTTAATAGACTCTACTAATATCTCCTCCCATGATGGGAAGATATTTATAGCATCCTGCAGTTTTCAAATTTTATCTGTTGGTTAATAAAAGAAATATGTAAAGCTGGTTACATTTTTCATTTTCTTATCCTTAAAAGACAAAAATGTATTTTGAAGAAACATGAGTTCTTAATTACATTTTTAAGCAGTATGTTGCTATACTGAATGTAAAAAAAAAAAAATTCATCATTTGTATGGTAAAGATGGGACAAGAATTGAACTATTTCCATCTTGGTGTAACATTTTGCTCCCTGTCCCTCCATGAGAAGTGTCACTCCAAAGACTTTTCTTATGGATACCATTTATTTATTCATTCTATTTCTAGCTAGTAATGCTGGATCCATCCCTATCACCTGCACGTGTATGAGAAGTTGATTTGATTAATCTGTCTTAAAAATCAGTGCAAACCTAAGCTACTTCCTAACAGTGACAAATTCTATTAAGCATTGTAGTGATCGCTTTTTCCTGCAAAGAGAGGACATCTCACCAGGTCTGTCTGCATTAATTTACTACTCCAGAAATGAAAATAGCAAGTTTTCCAGGAGCTGAAGATTAATTTATGCTTTTACCCAGTATCTCAGCAATTGGATCATCCAAACAGAGCATTTCCTACTTTCTTTCAGGAATTTTCTTGCAGCTCCCCCACTCAAAAGTGAACAACAAAAGCGTCGCCTTCAGTGAGATATATAGCACAAGTTTTTTCAAGTGTTGTGGGATTTTGGGGAACGCACATTCCAAATTACAGTCTGATTGTAAGCCCTTTCCGTCAAGTGACCTGGATGAAGAATGATTTCAAATGGGGCCCTGAGCAGTGACAAACCTTTGAGCATATCAAACAGGAGATAGTTCATGCTGTAGCCCTCTGGCCAGTCCGAACAGGGCAGGATGTAAAAAATGTGCTTTATACTGCAGCTGAGGATAATGGCCCTACCTGGAGGCTATGTCAGACAGCCAGGGAACACTCAAGGTTGACTTCTAGGTTTTTGGAGTCAGGTGTACAGAGGATCTGAATTCCTCTATAGTCCAACTGAAAAGGAGATACTAGCAGCTTATGAAAATGTCTGAGCCCCTTCAGAGGTGATTGTTACTGAAGTACAACTCCTCCTGGCACCTGGTTACCCGTGTTGGATTGGATGTTCAAAGGGAGGATCTCCTCTACACATCATGCAACAGATGCTACATGGAAGAAGTAGGTCACATTGATCACACAATGAGCTTGGACAGGAAACTCCAGTTCTCCAGGAATCTCCAATCTTATCATGGACTGGCCAGAAAGCAAAGATTTTGGAATGTCACCAGAGAAGGTGGTGAAGGGGCCCCACTAAATAATAAATTACCAGAAAGTGAGAAGCGGTATGCCTTGTTTACTTATGGATCCTGCTGTCTTGCGGGAAAGCATTGGAGATGGAAAGCAGCTGTGTGTAGGAATCCCCTATGACAAGTCAAGAAACTGCTGAAGGAGAAGGTGAATTGAGTCAGGTTGCAGAGGTGAAAGCCATCCAGTTGGCCTTAGACATTGCTAAATGAGAGAAAGAGNTTGGATTGGATGTTCAAAGGGAGGATCTCCTCTACACATCATGCAACAGATGCTACATGGAAGAAGTAGGTCACATTGATCACACAATGAGCTTGGACAGGAAACTCCAGTTCTCCAGGAATCTCCAATCTTATCATGGACTGGCCAGAAAGCAAAGATTTTGGAATGTCACCAGAGAAGGTGGTGAAGGGGCCCCACTCAATAATAAATTACCAGAAAGGGAGAAGCGGTATGCCTTGTTTACTTATGGATCCTGCTGTCTTGCGGGAAAGCATTGGAGATGGAAAGCAGCTGTGTGTAGGAATCCCCTATGACAAGTCAAGAAACTGCTGAAGGAGAAGGTGAATTGAGTCAGGTTGCAGAGGTGAAAGCCATCCAGTTGGCCTTAGACATTGCTAAATGAGAGAAAGAGCTGGTACTTTATACTGATTCATGGATGGTGGCAAACACCTGTGGGGGTGGTTGCAGCAAAGGAAGCAGAATAGCTGTTAGCATAGGGGTGAATCTGTCTGGGCTGCTGCATTGTGGCAAGACATCGCCACAATGCCCGGGCAAGGAACCTGGCTGTGAAGGTACTTTGCAAAGATGCTCATGTAATCAAGAGTCAGGCCACTGAAGAACATTGGAACAACCAGCAGGTCGATTGGGATGCTAGGAGTGAAGTGACTCAGCTGGATTTGGACGGACAAATAAGCATGAGTTACTCCTAGCTTGGTGGGCCCATGACACCTTGGGAGATCAAGGAAGAGATGCAAGATACAAATGGGGTCGTGTTCAAGGGTTAGACCTAACCACGGACGCTATCTCCCAGTTATGCATGATCATGAAACATGCTGCAGTCAAGCAGGGCCAAGTGGGTAAAGCCTCTTCGGTATGGAGGGCGATGGCTGAAATGTAACTATGAGGAGTCCTGGCAGACCGACTGTGTCACACACCCCCAAAACCATGATGGCAAGAGCTATGTGCTTATGGTGGTGGAACCAAGCACCAGATGGCTAGAAACATATTCTGTGCCCCATGCCACCACCCAGAGCAGTATCCTAGGCCTTGAGAAGCAAGTCTTGTGGCAACGTGGTACTCCAGAAGGAATTGAATCAGACAATGAAACTCGCTTCTGAAACCACCTCATAGACATTTGGGCCAAAGAATGTGGCATTGAGTAATGTACCACATTTCCTATCATGCACCAGCATCTGGCAAGATCACATGTGTTAAAGGACTGTGAAAGTCTACACTGAGAGCAATGGGTGGTGGGACATTCAAATGCTGGCATACACATTTAGCAAAGGCCACCTGGTTTGTTAACACCAGAGGATCTGCCAATCACGCTGGCCATGCCCAATCAAAAATTTTACATACTGTGGAAGGGGATAAAATTCTTGTAGTACACATTAAAAACATGCTGGAGAAAACTGTCTGCATTATTCCTGCCCCAGGCAAACGCAGACCCATCTGTGAGATGGTGCTTTTGCTCAAGCACGTGGGTACAGCTTTGTGGGTAATACAGGACAATGGGGAAGTCCAGGGTGTGCCCCAAGGGGATTTGATTTTGGGCGAGAATAGTCAAAGAATTAAATTGCATTATGTTAATAACTACAACACCGTATATTACCACTTCTGTGATGGCTACACATGTATCACCTCACTGAGGACTTCATGGTATTGCTCTTAACCACAAGACTTCTGGGGATCTGAGCCTGACTTCCCTTTGATCACACCAATGAAGAATTTTTTGATCTGTTTTGTTGGGGTTTTTTTTTTGTGTGGACATTTTATGAACATTTGACAGAGGTGTTCCATAGACTAAGAGAATGATATGTTTATCTATTAAAACAGATAAGTAGGGAAGGTGATGGGATATTGAGGAGAGTGAAACTTGGCATGGCATATATGGTATGGAATAAGGGGTGGCTCCCATCACTGCTGTCCTGGTTTCAGGTGGGGTAGTGTTAATTTCTTCTTAGTAGCTGTTACAGTGCTGTGTTTTAGATTCAGAATGAGAATGGTGTGGATAACACACTGATGTCTTGGCTTTTTGCTAAGCTGTGTTTATCCTAACTACTCAAGGACTTTTTTCCTTATCTACCAGTAGGAGGTACACAAAAGAAACTGGGAAGGAGCATAGCTGGAAAAGGTGGCCCAAACTCACCAAAGGGATATTCCACACCACAGAACATCATGCCCAGTATATAAACTGGAGGAGTTACCTAAAGGATAAGCTGATCTGGGTTTAGGAAAGGAGGTCTGGCATTGGTCAGTGGGTGGTGAGCAATTGCATTGTGCAGCACTTGCAGTTTTTCCCTTTTTAGTAGTAGTAGTAGTAGTAGAAGTAGTGGCAGTAGTAGTAGTAGTAGTAGTAGTGGTGGTAGTAGCAGCAGCAGTAGCATTTTGTTATTATTATTATTATTATTATTATTTACAATTATTATTGTATTTTACTTTACTTTCAATTATTAAACTGTTCTTAACTCAACATACAAGTTTTACTTTTATTCTTCTCCCTATTCCACTGGAGTGGGGAGGGAAGAGAGGAGGGTTTGAGCAAGTGACTGCATGGTTTTTCACCTCTAGTTCGGTTTAAGATCACAACAATTACTTATGCAGGCACATTCTCAAGAAAGGGTTGGGGAAAAAAGTGTTACTTCTATCTCTTGCATTTGCCATTTGATCATTTTTCAGCTGGTTCAAATAGATATTAATTTTTGCTTCTAATTTAAAATCCAATGTGTGAGTGGCAGTCAGTTTTTTCATAGACAACCAAAAACTAGAAAGATTACCAGATCATGAAAAGTCCAGCCCTCAAGGTAAAATCACTCTGAGGCATGAGTTTAATGTTTTGAAATAAGTCCTTTTGTGTCATATGAAAAAAAAAGGGATGAAAAATATGGGCTGAATTAGGACATACGAAGTTCATATTAAACCAAATTTAGGAATATCAGTGGTTCAGAAAGAAGGACAACAAGCTGTCCATGAGCCATCAGTGTGCCTTTGTGGCCGAGAAGGCCAATGGTATCCTTGGGTGCATCAGGAAGAGCAGTGCCAGCAGGTCGAGGGAGGTGATCCTGCCCCTCTACTCAGCCCTGGTGAGGCACATCTGGAGTGCTGTGTCCAGCTCTGGGCTCCTCAGGACAACACAGACATGGAGCTCCTGGAGCAAGTGGATCCAGGGGAGGGGTACAAAGATGATTAAGGGACAGGAGCATCTCCCTTACAAGCACAGGCTGAGGGAGCTGGGCCCATTCAGCCTCAGGAAGACACAACTGAGAGGGGATCTCATCAGTGTCTGCAAGTACCTGCAGGGAGGGTGCCAAGAGGATGGACCAGGCTCTGCTCAGTGGTGCTGAGCAATCGGACAAGGGGCAATGGGCAGACACTGATGGACAGGAAGTTCCACAAGAACATAAAGGAATAACTTGTGTAGGGGACCATGCACTGCCACAGATTGTCCAGAGAGGGTGTGGAGTCTCCCTCACTGGAGATATTCAGGAACCATCTGGACACAATCCTGTGCCATGTGCTCTGGGATGACCCTGGTTGAGCAGGGAGGTAAGACTAGAAAGTGGTCCCTTCCAGACTGACCCATTCTGTGATTCTGTCAAACTCTTCGGGCACAACTACAGCCAATGATCTCTCATTTACTGGGAAATGCCAGGCCAGTGTACTTGTTAAGTTTGTTTTCAGTGTCTCTTCTGAAGCAAATTATTGAGCTGCTTCTGACAAAAAAAATCCATTTTGAATGAATAAATTTTTGAATGGGAACACATCTTCAGGGGAAAACCTTGTAGACTTTCAAGAAACTGTGCTTTCTGCAAAATTCTAGCTGGCTTCACTCCTTCTCAGTAATTATCAGTGTTGCAGATACTCTAGAAGAGGAAAAATTCATCACATTTCAAGAGTTTGGATTGAAAAGGTTTGCATAGAAAATGTCACCTTAAGGGCATGGAGTAACCAACCACAGGGCATCTCACACACCTCTACTCTTTAAAGACTAATCTTAAACAGTGTGGTCATAACCCACTCTGTATCATTCAATCCCAGGGACCAAGGTTTCTCTGGAATAGATGAATTAGGATGTCATGACATAGCATGGTGCTTAGGAAAAAGAGGGTTGACTTTTTATGGATTGTATAATTCAGAAATATAGTGTGAATTACCCCATTCTGTCTCCAGCCAGAAAAAACTATGGACTACAAATGGTAGACAGTGGGAAAAGTAGAGGAAGGAGTAGGAATCCTTCAAATTCCCTAAAAAACCTATTAGTTAAATAGACATAGTTGCCTCCTGACTGAAGTTTTGGACTGAAGTCACAAGAACCAGAGTTTTCAGATTTTTAACAACCTTATATACTTTTTCAGCTTTTACAGGGGTTTTGGAGATTGAATCCATGGAGAAATTCCAATATTCCAGCAAACTAACATTCAGGACTCCAGTCAGGGTTGTCTTTTTCTTTTGCCTTCTAAAACGACATTTTGATTTACATTCCTTCTTTAAAAAAAAAAAAAAAAAAAATCCTTTTTTAGGCCAGTGTAGTGCTTTGGGAAGAACTCTCTAGCAGGAATTTCACCTTAGGCTGAATTCCACTCCCTGAACTAGAAATGCAACTCTAATACTTCCAAGGTCTGGGCATACTTCTTCCTGAGTATTCAAACATCCCCCTGTCAACTGTGACTCCTTTAGTCCTTACTCTACATCTTTAAATATTACTATACTAATGTGAATGATTTCTACCTAATTCTGCAGCCATCTTGGTAAAAGGGGCCCAGTATGCTCTGTCACCTGGCCTTCACTGAGATCTGCTCTAACACCTCCTCTGTGAATGCCAAGGTGTTCTTACCCTCTAACTAGTTCAAGTTTGTCTAGTCATACTGCAATTTTTCCCCACCTCAGTGCAGTATAGATCACTGAAATGAAGTTTTTCTTGCTCTTACATTCTGCTTACACTGAGCCACTATGCAAGAAAGCATAAAAATTCTTTATAGCCCTCTTAGCATCATTCCTGGAGAGAATAAACAATCCAGCTGTCATATTTTTCCCACTGAAATCAGCCATTCAAAGTAATCAAAGTCACTCCATTCTGGCAATATTCACAGAACAGACCTCAAGGTTGCATGGCTGCATGTTAAATAGTAGTAGATATTTAACTTTGCCTTTTAAGTACAGATTGTTTGAAATCTCTGGCAATGTCTTCAAAAAGACTGTGTTGCAGGAGTCTTAGTTTTTATTGACTTCTATGTATCTCATTATCTTAGTTTCTTATTTACTTTGCTCTGCCACGGATCTCATCTAAGGTTTCGATTCTCTACAGTGTTACACTATTTTTTTACTGAATCCACCACAAAAATGCTGATTGCTATTGGTGATGCTATTGGTTTATAATTATTTTCAATTTTATATTAGTGAATAACATTATTATCAAGTCATTTAACACAAATAAAACATAAACACACAGACAAGCTTTATCCTGAGTTTGAGTCTGGAAATGCAACACCTTGTGAGCTGAAATTATTGCAAAACGTTATAGCTGCTACCTGTATAACACAAAGCAGATACAGAACACAGTCCAGCAAGGTGATTAAATCACTAACAATCTGTGAACTTGAAATTGCTTTATGAGAAGAGTAAGGAACTTCCAGACATCGATGAAATAAAACACCAATACAATTTTACTCTTAGCAGATAAAGAACAAAGTTAATTCTTATTTGTATTTCACCTGAGCTTAATTTGCAGTTAAATTCATCACACAACCACAACATCAGCATCACCTCACTGATCTATTGTTTATGTAAAGGTCTGCCTGACAGCATGATTCCCAGATATCACTGCTAAATATAGGCAGTGTTTAAGCTAAATGTCAACACACAGAAGTAGCTTTTATAGTTTGTGATGTGGTTGTATAGTCTTGAATAGGGCTCTAGACACTTCTTATACAGATGTAATAAAGATAAGACCAGTAAGCAGCTATGAATAAACAACAACAAAAAAATGTTCAGATGAAGTCTCAAGGTAAAACTGACAGTAAAACTGACACTTTTACAGAAAAGATAGAAAGTATTTTCAGTAGCTCCCACCTGGTTCATCTCCGTTCTGAACTTCTAGAAAAGTGTGTTCCAACAGCCCAGAAGTACATTAATATTCCTAAGAGGGTTGAGCAAATTGAAGCTTATGAAAATGCCACAATCAAGCTTCTTTTTCTGCAGCATGATTGATGTGGTGCCCATGAATTCAGAATACAGACTGAACTTTTCCTTGATTCTCTCTTCATTGCCTCCTTCATGCTTTCTCCTGCCATGACTCCTTACAAAGGTAAGGATCTCATAATAATGAAAACCTGGCAGTTTTAAATAAAATTAAAAGCATAGGCACAAATATGAGAGGTATGCTGCTCTGATGTGTAGGAACTTTTATCAAAGATAGGACAGTCCCCTTTCCTTCCTCTCTCAGTGAATTCTAGGAGCCGACAAAAATCAGAAACATTGCTGCAAGCAGTAGAGAAAGGCATGGTAGGAACACTTTTGACTGGGAAAATAGTAAATAGCACAAACAAGCCGTAACTTGAAATCCCCAAATTATCCTTTATTTTTATCATGTTTGATTGTAGATATTAATTTTCTCATTTAACTCTATTATTCCATGTTGAGTAGAGAATGATTGTAAAAAACCTAAACAATAACCTTCTAAATCAATGGCAACAAAATATATGGCAATTTTACTTCAGATGATCTTCAGAACTTTATGAACTATCCTTCTTAAGCAGTATATGTTTACATTTCAGGAAGGAAATTGTGAAGAGAGACACCTGCGTACAGCAGAGATGTCAGGTTTCTTTACCCCAGAATTAAGGATTTCAGTATCCATAAGCTGAGGGTTGGGAGGAACAAGACACCCATTCAAAAGTGTCACTCCAGGGACTCTAGGATTATTGAGTTAGAAAAACTGAGGATATCTTATTCTTCAAGTTATAGCAATGGCTGGGAGGGTAGAAATGGGAATTAGGAAACAGGTCCTTGTCTTTTCTAATGCTGTATGTCCCTGTCTCCCTGCCTTTGGCATGAGAGCCTATCTATTTACATATGTCCAGAAAACCTGGACTTTCAGGCTAAATTAGTTTTGCCCTTGCTTTTTAATGAGATGGAAAGTCCATCAGTTATAGTGTATCACATGCCTTAGGAAGCTCTAAAAACATGAAATGGTTAAACAGGAAGCAGTGTGCCTTAAAACTTCATATGGATATGCAAGTTTCATAGAATGAAATAAACATTTTAACAAAAAAATTCTTATTATAAATACAAAAAATAGACCCAAATGTGAATAAGAAGAAATTACAAATAAAAGCACAAGACATTCCAATAACTAATTGTGAAAATAAAAGTACTCTCTCTGATAAAGCAATTACATTTTAATTGCTGGTAATATGCGAGGAGTACATTGGGAAGAAAGAAAAGAACAGAACTCTGGTAGTGCAACCAACTCATTAAAGAGATAAATAGTTTTAGGATACATTGGAACTTGAAGAGAAACCCTAACTTCTGCTGAATAGTTTGAGCAGCAAAACAAGCAAGCAAAGTCAGTTAAAATAGGTGGTTTGTTAATGTTTTTGCTACGTTTTGAAATAAGATTTAGTTTTGTGGTTAAACACTGTCCAGCTTTTACCAAAAGTACCTCAATGTTTTACTAGTTAAGAAAGATATGAGAAAGCCTTTCTTAAGCGTTATTTATAGTACAGAAACTGGAATAGCTCAATTTTTAAGTACAATATTAAACCTCACAGTAAGTCAAGCATTCTTAGTCTTTCTGTGATAGGTCTTATTCTAAATTATGTTCTACACAAGAGTAAACTGACCTCTAGGTCCCGGTATTGGATGTAAAAAAGAACTTCTTTCAGGTTGTGTACATGCAACTGATTTGCTATAATATAATTAATTTCTAATTTGGCATGGGTTTATTTTATACTAAAAATTCTAAAACAGCTATAGGATTTATCCTCCTGTGCTACTTTGCTTTTCTTTTTTCAATGCCTAGCCACAATTTGAAAACTCCTTGATCAGCCTCTTGATATTAGAGGTGCACACACAGCTCTTGCTTTGCCTGTAACAGCATGAACAGCACATTTAGGTCTCCCCCAGTTTGACACTGTCACTATTTTCACACTGGTGTTTTACAGTTGGTTAAGATCCAGGTAAAAACTAATGAAATGACAGTAAAAGGATTGAAAACACTACGCACTCCTCTTGCTCCTATAAAAAATAATGGTTCTAACTGCCTTTTTTTGTTGTTGTTTTGTTAGGTTTGGTTTTTTTGTTTTGTTTTGTTAGGGTTTTTTTTGTTTTGAGTTGTTTTCATTTTTTTTGTTGGGGCAGCAAAAGTTAACCGTGAATTATCACTGAGCTTTCTTTTGTTGACCTACAGTTAGAATATCTGGACTGGTAATGAAAGTGAAAATATCTGATGTAAGGAAAATGGAATGATTTTAGGAAAGACAGATGTAACCTCAGAAGAAATACTGTTGCTACTATGGAGCAATAAAACAAATAATCGTTGTTTTGGTTTGAGAAGTCACCTCAGACACCTACTGAAAAACGCTACTGATAACTTTTGAACAGAAAACTGAACTGCAAGAAGTTTCTCAGATAACAATAGAAAACCCCCACAATAACTGATTTTTAACACTTGGGAATCTGACTACAACAGTTTTGATAATGTAGCATAAAAGATGCAATCACATCTCCTTTCCTTACCACAAAACCTAAAAACTTAATCTTGATTACACATGCTATAAATTTAAATGATTTCCTTGTTAGTTGGGATTTGCTAAGTATGGGTGTAAATTAAATTAGAACTGAGACCTAAATTGCTATGTTTTCTGTTATTCCAAAAGAGATTGTTTACAAATAATGCCTTAAGAAATCCTAAGCACATACACAGTATTCAAAATGTTGAAAGTACATTAAGAACAGTAATGAATTGGCAGCATAAGACTATTTGCCACTGCAGCCTTTTCAGCAACTTGAGTTACCTCAGGTTTAAGGGGTTTCAGCTGTGAAAGTTAGGTTTTGAAATCAACAAATTCTTATCAATGGGAATAGTGTATGCGTAAGAAAGAAAAGACTTGTACTTTTATTAAAGGTTTTGCAATAATCTGTAGGTAGTGTTTCTAGTAGACACCATATTAATTTATCAGGTTTTCAGGAATAAAAGTATATCTGTAAAAGATAGACTGCAAGATAATTCACTTTAAAAATTCATTCACCTATATTGCAGTTTATTAATATCATTTGAAAGAAAACATGATGCAAGAAGTGCTGAGGATTAAGCCTGTATACACCATCATTCTTCTGAATTAATATCAAGGAACCTCTATAGTACTTTTGAGACTATTTAATTATGAAGAAAAACATGTTAAAATTTTGATCATAGAGCAATCATGTCAGCTGAGTACACAGTGTTAAAATATCTTTGGGACTCAGCCAACATTAAATCAGCACACCAGTTCCCCAGGAGCAGCAAAATTTCTCTGAATAAAAAAGTTCTTTTAATATAGAAAATAGGTGACTTGAGTAGTTACATTCAAGTAACACTTTACTGAGAAAGCAGCTGTCTTTGAAAAAAATATAAAACCCGGTAAAACATGAGAGTTCATAAAGGTAATAAAACTCCACCTAAAAGAATGGCCAAAGAATCCGCTCAATTAATTCTCTTTGATCAGAAAATCTCTTCTTCAAATTTATTGCAGGTGGTCATCCACAGAAGGAAACAGCAACAGAAGATATTTTTTTTTTTTTATTTAGACATATGCTGTCGTCAAAGAAAAAAAAAGAACTAAAAAGGCAGCCCTTGGAAAAAAAATAATAAAAAAAGTAGGGGTGCTTGTTTCAATGAAGAAATGGTACATAAAGCTTCATGTGACAGGCTCTTTACACAGCTTGGTCAGCTCCAATTCAACCAAACTTACCATGACAAGGTGCAAATCTATCTCCTCAGAGTTAACTACTCACATCTTACAATAAAAAATCAGAAACAACAAACTCCAAGATTTTAAGATTACTTTGAAACTGTAATTAACACAAACCCTTCCAGGCTGGAGGACAGACAGATACCATCTCTCCTGAGCAATTCTGATTGTCCCATTCTGGAAACCCTCTTTCATTGCTTGTTGAAGAGCCAACATGTTGGCTCACACACTACCACAGTCTGAGCAGTGCTGGGCTCTGGGGACTTTGTCCTCTCTTCCTTCAATATGTGACACTTCACAAAGCTCCAGCATTTTCCTGACAGTTCTGGTACTGTCCTTTACAACTGCAAGGCCGCAAGTTGTAAAAAGCAACACAATGACTGAAGCATTTCCCATAAAATTTTCTGTTGTGCTAATTTTCCAACAGCTGTCAAAGGCTCATCCATTGCATTTGTTTTGGGGGACAGTCCTCTAACTGAATTTTTATATAGAAACATGACCATGAGTTTTGGAGCTAGAAGTTTGTTGCTTGGTAACAAATTTAAAAGCATTGTGTCTCGAATTCTCCTAGACAACTGCTTCTCAGAGCCAGATATGCAAGGTTTCTATAACAAATTGAACATTTAAACATTTTTGTGTTTCCATGAAAATCTGAATTACAGTTAACATGGAGCATGTGCTTAACATCTATACTGTTTCTGAGCATGCTGAATACGGTCTTTAGGGTGGCAGACATTTGCTGCTTACCTTAATTTCCAATAGTTTTCAAGTTAAACTAAAATATACTTTTAATGCTCCGTTAATGTGACACACTGAGGTGTATCAGACATGTAGTTCGCTTCAAGAGGCTGTTTTTTCCTCAAAAAAGTTCAGTAAAGATAGTATACTGTATTATACAATTGTTGCATTTCCTCCAAACTAGCATACATCGTTTTTCTCTGATGGACATAAAAATGCCTGAACTTAACCCATAATAAGTGATGCAGTTGAAGATTCAGTCATGCCAGACATTATTTAGAGAATGGACTTGTCTGAATTCCCTAAGCTCCTGTTAGCTTGACTTGGCGACTGTTAGTACAATCTATAGCAGAACAAAGACAAAATCTGCTAGACGAGAGCCAAAAATCCCTTCTCCTCCATTGATCTCCAACTGATTGAATGAAAAAATTATGAGTAACTTGGTAATTGCTCCATAAGTCAACATATAACTTCCCTTCTGAAGAGTGCATTACTATCTACTGGGAGATATTCAGCTTTTGTGAGCACAATGTTACACCACATATATGGTTTTTTAGACACAATAGGTGTAATATTTGCCAACTCTGGAAACACATCCCAATGGTAAAAAACACAACTGAAATGTCAGTCACCTCTGGTTATATAGATCTGACCTTGTTTCACTGCTGGAGTAGTTTAACAGTAGTGGGACTAAACTCAGGGAGTTGTGCAGATGTAAATTTGGTGTGAGAGTAGCATATGTCTACACTGAGTGCTGATAATTATTTTAGAGCTTTCAGTGCTCCAAGGCTAGAAAAAGAAAGATGTGGAAAAGATTTACATGAAATGAACAGACTTTAAACGTGGGTATGAGTTGTCAAATGCTGCGTCATTCAGGTAATACATGCATGTCTGAGTGGGTAGGATAGTCACAGTCCTGTCAGGTGCTGACAGAATTTATGCAGGATGTACAGAATTGCTAAGAGACTGACTGTTCTCATGTGTTCACATCTTTCTGGGCACTAATGCTTGTGCTTGACAACCTCATGTCACAAATTAATTGTTAGGCTGCTTAAAGGAATTGTCATCAAAGCTGTTGGCAAAAAAGCAGGTTTTAATATAAATTTTTGAAAGTGCAATTTTAACAGAGATCAATGGCAAGGTTCACTCTATCACTTACAGATGAAGCACACATAAGAAAGTAAGGTCAGAGTCAATGCAGAGTGATTTACGTAGAGACTGTAAAAGGGTTAGAGTCCAAAAGACGTGGATACAAAAAGTTCAGGGTTCAAAAGGGTATAGAAGCAATTAATCATTGACTAATTTAACAACTATACAGTTATTCAAAAAGATATTCTACAATTATAACAGTGACTTAATTATTGGTTCAGGATAAGAACATTCCTGCCATAACCTACTCTCACACATGTGCACAGGCAAAGAGTTGTATACATCTACATCTGTGTGGTTAAAGGAACCCATCAGGAATAATTCCCCTTGGGTTCAGTCAAATGCTCACATCAAATCCCCTAGCATCTTTTACTGGGGGTTTAAAAATAGATTTCCAGATAAACTTTTAACGCAGTTAGAATATTTATTGTCATTTAAAAACAAGATGTATTTCTGAATTTACTTCCCCAAGAAGTCTATGATGATTATTATGCAGAAAATATTAATGGCTTGATTTTACACTTGTCTTCCCAAAACAAATGTTGATTCAATAACTTGAAGATAATTACAGAAACTAAAAAATAATACTTTGATACGAATGAGAGGAAGGAGAAATTCTGTATTATTCAGTGGAAGTCAATATTTATAGAAGGACTGCCACAGATAAGTGTGATACAAAGTTTTAAACTGGTGTAACTTCATTGATTCCAACACATATCAGTAACCCAAATACAGTTTTTCATTTTTACACTGTGTGATATAAATATTTCCCTTTTTGTTCTACTTTAGTATTAAAACAGAAGTCCACTTTTTTTTCACTCTTTGGGTGTTGGGTGTTATTTTGTGTAAGTTGATATTTGGGGCTTGCACCTACGTTTTAGAAAACCTTTAGTTCTCCCGGTAGCTGATTTTAATTTTTCTGCATTCATTCCCATTACTGCCTCAAATTGGAAAACGAAAGACTAATCTAACACTCCTTTTAGCAAGCAGACTGGCCAAAGGTGCAAGCCGGAGCTTATATTCCATATCCCTTCCTTATAGTCTCAATCCATTTTCAGCCTTCCTGAGAGCAAGACAGGTCAAATACTTGGTGCCTAATCCTATAGCAATCTAGTTTCCAAAGTCTCACAGCAGTTGAAAAACTCAGTATCTGGCAGCTTTTTGTGCAAGGATATCCATGTTAAAGCAGACTGTTACGGCTTCACTTAGGCAAAGGAGAGTTATACACCGGAGTAGTCTGGTGAGACAGGACTTTCTGCATAAGCTTTGTGTAAATATGTAGTGTAATGTGTGTATGTAACAGGTTTAATATCAGTTCTCTACAGAGCTTTGCCTATTTGCTCTGGGACTTCAGCCAAATTGTCATCACTTTTCTCTTTTCTCCTGCTTTTTCATGAATGTAATTTTTCAGCTGTCATAAAACATTCATCTGGATTTATGAATGGTGCAAAAGTCTCTTTGATAAGGGGAAAAAAGTGATTGTACACTGTAGAAAACTCATTTCAGAAAGATAAGTTAATTTACAACTTTGTAAATCTGATGTTTCTCATTTACCTCTGTGTGCACACAGGTGCAACACAGAAGGATCTGCCAGTCAAAACTGGCAAAAACACAGACCAATTATTTTGGGTTCTTTTTGTGTGTTCTTAATAATTTTTAACCTGTGTATTTTCTGGTAAAAAGAGACAGGATGGTGTCATGTATGCAGAAACATTATGTTCTAAATAATAATGTCTAAAAATGGTAAAACAGTTGCCTCTTTGGCATCCTGCACCCAGCTGACTGATTTTGACTACAATCAGCACTGTACGTAAACCATGACATGGCATCTGTAAAATCCTTATCCCAAGTGTGAGATTGCATGATGAAATGCAGCAGCCTAAACCTACCCACTGTTACAGTTTATTCTTGTACTTTTGAAATGTCATTGTGAGATGAAAGTCACAGAATCACACAAAAGAAGGGATTCCATTGAGTTGGAAGGGACCTACAAGGGTCAAGTCCAACTCCCTGCCCTGCACAGGACATCCCAAGAGCAACACCATGAGCCTGAGAGCATCGTCGAAATGATTCTAGATCTCTGTCAGGCTTGGTGTTGTGACCACTTACCTGGGGAGCCTGTTCCATGCCTAATAGCCCCCGGGGTGAAGAATCTTTTATTTAAGATCCAGCCTAAACTTCCCTGATGGGATTTCATGCCATTTCTTCAGGTCCTGTCACTGGTCACCAAACAGAAGAGATCATGAGATGTGGCTGACCCTCCTCGTTTCTAGGGCACTGCTGACTCACATTCAAGTTCCCCCTGATCAGGACACCAAAGCACTGCTCTCCAGCATCTCATTCCCCAGTTTATTAAAGGCAACCAGGGTTGCTCCATCCCAAGTGCAGAATTCGGCATTTTCCCCTGTTGAACTTCATATGGTTGGTGATTGCCCAGCTCTCTAATTTTTGAGTTCTCTCTGCAGGGCCTCCCTGCCTTTGAGGAGATCAACAGCTCTTCTGAGTTTTGCATTATCTGGGAACTTGCTTAGTATCGCTTCCAGTCTTGCATCCAAGTCATCCATGAAGATATTGAAGAGCACAGGGAGAAGGATGGAGCCCTGGAGAGCCCCACTGGTGACAGGTCCCCAGTCTGATGTCACCCCATTCACTATAACCCTTTCTGCCCCACCCATGAGCCAGTTGCTCACCCATCCCATGAGTGTTTATCCAGCTGTGTGCTGCACATTTTGTCCAGAAGGATACTGGGAGAGAAACCATTGAAAGCTTTACTGAAGTCCAAAGAGATAACACAAAATGGCTTTCCTTGATCAGCTGAGTGGTTTACCTTGTCATAAAAGGTTTGATGAGCAGGACTTCCCTCTAATGAAGAGGGAATGAATGAAGAACTGGCTGCAACAAATGACTGTGTTGTCCTTTAGGTGTTTTTCAATAACTTCCAGAATAATCTTCTACATAACGTTACTTGGCACTGTTAGTGACACTAACAGGCCTGTAGCTTCCTGGGTCATCCTTTTTGACATTTTTGAAATTAGGACAAAGTTAGCCAGCTTCCAGTCAACTGAGACCTCTCCTCTCTCTTAGGGTCAAATCTGCCTTACTCAGAACAAAAGTATAATCTACTGGCTTTGCATTACTAAGACAAATAAACTGTAGTAAATATGCTTTTTTTCTCTTCAGTAATCATTCACAGAATAGTCTGAGTTGGAAGGGACTCACAAGGATCATCTTGGCATTATTAATACCATGCTCTAACTGAGTTAATCTGTTCTCTCATTATTTCCTTTTTTTTTTTAGGAATTATGATAGCAGGGAATGAAAAACACAATTGTTCTATACCTACACATGTATCCCTTCACATCTCTGTTGCCTAGCTTTTAAGCCTTGTAGCAGTACATATGTAGTTCCCATGGGAGGAACCGTTTAAAGGTAACCAGAATTTTCCCTCCATTACTTTTGATTTTAATACTACAATTCACACTCTACTTTTTTATTTGCTTTCTCAAACAGCTACTGTTAGATGCAGGTTAAAATAGAATAGCTGTCAGCATACCATGACAGCTTCTCCTAAAAGTTTTCAAGTGGGATGTATTTGTAGGTAAGTAAATTCTCTGGCCCATGTGGACCTGGGCATTTGCACAGATCTGCAAAAAGAATGGTCCCACAACTGCACTGTCTACAACACGTTTTATTACAATTATTGTGGCCATACCTGTTTGCCATTGCAGAATGTTTATTTCTGTGCATGTCCAAAGTCACTTAGTGACTGCAAAGACACAGTTGCTTATATATCTAGGGCACGGAAATCAGGCTGTTTTGTCATTAGTCTGTGTTGCAGAAGATATTTCAAAAGCTAGTTTTTGTAACTCTCTTATACAGGACACACCCTGCACCCAAGAAAAACACAAACTAAAAAAAAAAAACAAAAACAAAAAAAAAACCAAAAAAACAAAAACCCAAGCCAATTTTTTTCCTCTGTTGTTAATGAGATGAAGATGTTGGAATTTTTAAAGTTATTTTTCCCTATGTGAAAAAAATGTGCCAAAAATTTCCTTGGAAAAAAGAAAAAAAGAATCTAAGAAAACCTTGGTGCAAAGTCCTGTCCTCCATTGGCTGAATTTGTAATTAAATTTGCATTTTTGTTCGGTCTGAAACAAGGTGTTGTAGGGCCCCCTCTCCCGTCCTCCCCACCCATCTCCTTCTCCCCGAGCCCAGGCTGTGTCCCAGCACCCTGCGCTCAGGCCGTCGCTCCCCTCGCTGTCCTGAGGATGTCCAGGGTGGTTAGGATTCGTCAGGTCACACCTCAGCCTGTCAGGACTTTGCGGCGCGTCCTTTGCCCTGCTGCAGCCCATTGCTTCTTTTCATCTGCACAGAGCCTGCCAACAACCTGGCCTTGTTAGATGCAAATAACCACAGCCGGCCAAAACGAGCTGGCTATTTCCTTCCTGCTTACCTGTCACATCCCCATGGCTTTTGCTAAAAAAATTCAGTGCTGTTATTTACCCCAGTCTGGGCCATGGTAGAGAAGCAAGCACGACACACATGCTTGTGCACATGTGTGTGCAGGCACATGCAGGTACAGAGCCCAAAAAGGGCTCCTGGTTCTGGGCTGAGTGCTGGGGGCTAGGCTACATCCCCAGCCACTGCCTCTCCCACCTCTCTCCTTTCCCCTCTTCCCACAGCACACTGCCTGCTAAAACTCCTCCTCACCCATCTCCTCACTGTTTTCAGCCTCTTTTACTGCTGTCCCCGTGTTTCCCTCATTTTCCTAATGTGAAAGTTTTACTCATTTCATCTTTCCCACTACCTTGGTCTGACAACCTATTTTCTTCATGGCAGTTCCTTCTGTCAACCTGATCCCCAGTGACTTCCCCGGCCAGCCTGCCCACCTCCCTGTCATGATCTGCTCTCCCCTTCTACCTCTACTTCTCACGTTGCTTTCTGCCCCTCTTTTCTCTGGCCCAGCCTGAAATGAATGGAGCAGGGACATCCACAGAAGAGGTGAGGTCCCACTCCAGGCAGTCCTACAGCCTCAGCTGCAACCACAGCAAGCACACTCCTGATGTCCTCTCTGCCTCCTCAGGCCCCCATCCTCATCTTGGCACCTGGAGAAGGGAGACTTCAGGCACAGAAAAGTGGGAGCTTTGGCCAGAGTCTTTCTCTGGGCCTGGGGCATAAAGGTACCCTTCTAAGCATGACATTTCACACAGTATGTGCACATCTGAAAATTGACTTTTACTTGCTTTATCTCAGCAAAAAAACCTGGTTTAATTACAGGCTGTGAGATCAAGCCAAACAAATAACTTACTGGTAATAATGAGAGCAGAACCAGGACAGCAGTGGGTGCTGAAGTAGTTTCTGAAAAGAAGTAGGAATCTAGCATCAGTGCAATATTGGATTGCTTATGTTCCTTTGGTGTTTTTGCAAGACATCTTTGCCTTTTGTTGGAAATAAAAGGCAAATCTGTTCTCAGGCGGTTCTCTCCCCTGCTTTTCATCCTTGATGGTATTTGCATGTCCTCCCCCTTCTTCCTTTTTCTTTTCCTTTCTCCATCCCCTTTAAGTTGTAATTCAATCTCTTCCAACTCATGATCTCTTTTCTTTTTTTGGCACTCCCTCCACCCGCTCTCTCATTAGTTTGAGTTAATTAGGAATAGTAGGCAGCCCTCAATCTGTTATGTGTTAAAACAGAACAATCCAAAACAGAGGCACAGACACAACTACGTGATTTCATTGTTTAAGGGAGACAGAAAACCAGTGGGGATTCTCTTATCTAGACTAACATCTTCCCAATGGTTAATCTAACTGGCTTTAAAATGTTCCGCAAATGCAGACCTGGGATAACAATCTTTCCCTGTTTTCTTTCCTTTTTTTCTTTTTTTTTTTTTTTTTCATTTCATCATTGGCAAGAATGAGTGAATTGGATTGACATGGAGGTGATAGAGGAAGAGAAATAGTCTACATGTCAAAATGACAATGTATATTACATGGTTAACAGAATGAGTGGTACGTGCAATGGCTGCGGGTATTTTCATCTGCTGTGTTGTACAATAAGGTCCTTTTTTTTCCCAAGTGTATCATCAAGATCACTCTCAATTCAATGGAGATTGTTTGCTTGAAGGATCTCTTTCTAAGAGTAATATCATTTGATAAATGTCGAACTGAAACAAGAATCTAAATATTCACTTGTTTCTATTACTGAACTGTGCATATATAGAGGTCATGCCTGGTATTTTGTCTGTAGTGCTGATCACAGACCTTAGGGCAGAGTGTGCTGTGGAAGTGAAATATAACACATCTAAGAAATCAAGCCCTGATTCTGAAGGTAAGGCCTTGCATTTTTTGACTGACTACACACTGTGCTCTTTTGATGAAATGCATGCTTAGGAAAGACAGGTATAGCTGTGCAATTAATGCAAAAATACATGCCTACATTAAACCTATATGTGAATGCTTTTGTGTGTGTATGAGGCTGTTTATATATGTATATGTAAATGCATAAATATATAAAGTTTGAATCTTCAAAGATTGTTGTGTAAGATTAATGAATTATCAACAGCCACATTTATAATTATTGTTACATTAAATTGCTAATTTGGTATGTATGTGCCTGCATGCGTAAGAAGTTGTGTGGCAGTAATTTGTGTTAATAATTTATCCATTAATTAGCAATGCTAATGCAACAAAGCTTTAAAGTTAAACAACTTTCTATGGTCTTTTTTGAAATCTGATATCCAGGGTATAGAATGAAAAATCTATTGGAAAACAGGAAACAGAGACATTGAAAATACTGCCATCAAAATGTCATTACACATGTTAAGAAAAATTAATTTCCTTTCTGCCAGAAACATCTCTTTATGACAGAGAAGACAGCAGACTAATGAGATACAAAAGGAATGCTTAATGAATGACAAAGTATAAGCTTGATTATCAGAACATACCAGAGTGCCATAGCACTGGAGAAGATAATATCCCCTCAAAAAGACATCCTTGGAGGTTTTTTTGGGGGGTAGGGGAGTAAGCAGTTTCTAGCTGGACATAGACAACATGAGGTCAAACATCTCCATAAGGAGATGTTGCAAGAAGTTAAGAAGTTTTTTACAATTTATTTTGAATATACTATTTATTTCCCCAGCTATCGATACAGTTCTGTGCAAACTGCATTAAGTCCAGTGAGGAGACAGATTTGGCCCTTATAATGTTCCTCTGTTTGATCTTTTATTTCTATAGTAACACAAAAGTGTAGTCATTGTTGTGGGTCTACATTACAACACAGATGAAAAGTTATTCTTTTTTCACCCATGGAATTTACAGTAACACCTCTGTTTCAGTACTGATAATTAAGACTGTTTAATTTACACAATATTTCTCTTTCTACATGTGTTTTAGATCATAATGTAAGAGTGGTATAGGAAAAAGTAATGAACATGTACTTTAATAAAAACCCAGGACTTTAAAAATCTCTCTATTAAATGTCATTAATAATTTCATGAAGTGATGACATTAAGAATTTTATGAAGTTTTGACATCCGAGACTATATCACTTCCAGTGTTACGTGGAAGCCATAAAACTTGTATGAACTCACATAAATCCCTTATTTGGTCAGAAAATAAAGTATTAGGGGAAAATAGTAAAACTAAATTAATCTAAAATCTATCCAAAAAGTGTCTAGAAAGTAAAAACTTTCAGAAACAGACTGGTGATTCTTCAAGAGTAAAGATATTTATCCCTTCACATGCTCAGATTAGAACCACGGTTTCTATCATATCTTGTAGCTTTTCTAATGTCAAATTGCTATGCCAGCCCCTGAAATTGTTCAGTGCATAAAACTGCACAATTTTCTGTGCAATGCACACAAAACCCGTCTTCCATCAACATATAAACTGATTTGGCAAGAGAAGGAGAAAAATAGTACTGTGGTCTAAGAAGTTTACATTTTAGCATGTAGTAAACCAGGGCAAGCATTTGTCACAAGCTGAGAGGAATGACTAGAAGATTGTTATGTAATGCAAAGCAGAATCTACGGTCCTCAGTGTTCTCAATTCACTGCTGTCTCTGAAGTTCAGTTCAGACACAGTTTCGACAGCAAGCTCAGTTTGAGCCACACTCAGTATGCCACTTGGTGAAAGCTTCAGAATGCAGCATAAGATAATAAACAGCTCCAGACAAGAGAAATGTAACTTTTACAGTGCACAGGTAATGCAAATGTGTCTGTGTCCTGTAGGTGTTAGTGGCACATGGCAATTAATACACATGCTTGTCTAACCTGAGATATTACAAAAGCATAAAGCCAATTGTTTTATAAATTATCCTTTAAGAGGCACTGTTTCTAGAGGATTAAGAACTTTGATACTAAAAACCTGTCTAAATCAGTTTGTCATGATGATAATTTATCATGTGCTGCTAATGCTTATGCTTGCATTGCAGTTGATTTTGACTTATTCTTGAGACATATAGAGATAGATTCACAGAAATAAATATGCTTGTAGGATGAAACAATGGTATTTTGACACTTGAAACAACGGTATTTTTGGAGTTGATGTAGTACTTAAATTAACCTCAGAATTAAAACTTAGACTAAGAATTATTTTAAAATTCATTGCTTATGTGTTTAGACAAAATGCTAAAAAGTATGTAAAAGCAAATACTGCTAGATAAACAAAACAAAAATCGAGAAAAAACAGAAAATAGGTAATGAAAGCATAAAAGCAACGAACCTCGCAATGTTGGAGCTGTAGCAATAAAATTTGTGAACTCAAATAATTTGTTTAGGCTAAATATAGAAAAATACTAACTATGATCAACCAGAATCATCTTGTGCACAGGAACATTCAGAATATTAATTGGATTGCTAATTTCTTCAGAAGCCAAATGCTCAGTAGGAAAATTTGATGTTTAATAAACCTTAATCTGATAACAGGGATGCTGGAAAAAGATTTAGATAGTGAGTACAGCTTGCTGTATACAGAAATTTTTGCATCTTCATATAGCACCATAAAAATCTATACAAAAACTTCTTTCATCTTTTATCAAGAGATATTTGAATGCTTTTCTATTTCAATCATGGAGAGAGATAACTGAAATTATTAGGACAAAAGTAGGCATATTCTTACTGTAATGGAGTTAACCACCCAAATATCCTTTCTGTTTTTGAACCCTGACCATCCTTTTTACAAACACTTCCTTTTCAATCCACTGTATGGCATTACACAGACTCCAGGCTTCTGCAAATGCTCGCCATCAGGCAAAGTACTTTCTATCATTAATATCCATGTTGAATTTTCCGTATTGGCTGTACAGCTACAGGCACAAACCTGTTTTAAAAAATGTCATAATACTCAGGTTAGTATCTTTTCTTGGTTGCTAGAGTATTGCTTAAGCCTTAATTTGAGTCAATGAACTTAATTGGTCTTTTTTTTTAACTTCCATTAACATTAATGTTTATTCTAAAATTAGTTTAGAAAATTTAGAGCCCTGAGAAGGAATATGTTTTCAGTGCAAAGGAAGCAGCTTTTCTGATTTTGTGGTCAGGTCTGTGGAAAAATTATACAAGAACTCAGAGAACTTTTATCTGCTGCTATGACATTCTTGTTCGAAATTTGAAAACTTTTTCTAAAACAAATTGCCATGACTAATTTTAAGAACCATTCTTTGTGGTATTTGTATAAACTGAACAATGGAATATTCTACAAAAGTACATAGTCTTCAGAATATGTTGTCAATGTATCTTTTTTAACTAATTCTATACTTCAGTTCATGATGGAATTAGGGATTGGATAGGACAAAAGGGGATGGATTTGAAATGCCTTATTGAAACTTCACCCTAATTCACTCTTGCAGTTGCCACAGAAATAGCATGGCAAGATAGCTATTTCTCTACCTTCATAAGAAACAGTTAGTGGATTCGATGTTGTCTTGTACTGAAATGCTTTATTTTTACCACTGTAGCTACACTAAAACAAGAGAAGAGTTAATAGTGCAATAGGAAAAAAAAAATCATATTGTTTTGCTTTACATGTTATCATAAAGAGAAGAAATTGGAAAATAAATCATGAGAAAAATACTGTCAAAGCAATTTTTGCACTTTGTCTTTCAGAGCTTCCTAAACTGATTGTCCTTCCATCCAAAATCTGCTGCCTATGATTAAACAGTTGTGATTGTATTAAGTGAACTGAAAATGCAATTCCTCAAGCACTGAACATTTCTGAACTGTGAGTACTAAAAGTATTGATGAATTTACTTCCATCCTGTGACAATTTAATAGTATTCTTTGACTTTATATGAACTTACTTGACTTTTCTAGCCGGATAAACTTGCTCTAATTTTAAAATTTTTCTTCCTCTTCATTGCAAAATGCAGCACTTGAATCTCATGTAATTTCTCCTCAGTGAACAGCCATTCTGTAGTTTTTCTCAGAACACTCTTGAGTAGTGTTTTGAGAAAAAATACTGAGTAGAAATTTTCTTCTCTTTTCGCAGAAGTATGTATTTTCTGTCATTATTTCCAGTATTATTTTCCATCGTTAAGTGTCCTTGACAATCAAGGATACTTTGCAAAGGAATATTTAGAGAGGTTTGAGTTTCTAAGAACTTATAATGCTGGAAAATATCACAGAGGTATCACACAGGTACTACCTAATTATTGCAAGTACAGTTTAATTTGTTTTTTTTTATTTTATTTCTCACAAGAAATCAGCTATGTGGATTTTGCTGAAAGGGTTATTATTGATGAAAGAATAAACATGGAAATTTAATCTTGTGAAAAACAGGCAAGAAATTGTAAGGATTCATAAACAGTAGACTCCAAACTGGTACTGCCATTTCATCAGTGCAACAGTTCCCCAAGAGAGAAGAACAAAATAGAACATATTCTAGTGTACCAAGTACCTAGCTGTCAGCTTTACCACTTCTAGTGTACTGCAGTGATTTAAAAAAAGACACAGAGAAAGCAGATTTATCAAGGAACGGTGAATGAAAAAGTGAGCAGTTTCAGTGTTAGAAAAGAGACTGAGTGCCCCTGTATGCCCCCAGCTACTGTGATTAAGTGATGACTAGAGTACAATGGAAGAAAAGTTGTTCTGCCCAGAAAAAAACCCTCGTTTCTGCACAGAAAAGTGGAACTGCAGTTCGGGCTCCAGCTTCCAGCAGTTAAAAAATTGTTCAGTTGCTTAGGGAACATTTATCTTCAAAAGGCAGATCACAGAGGTATGGATGTTTATCCACTGCAGGCAAACATAATTTGTGTGCTTGTGCTCTCACTGAGGTGGCAAAAGGAGAATTTAACCATCATTAAGCTAGAATGGGAAAATTGATCAGAGTCCATACTACAAAACCAAAGTTTCCTATTGAGATCTTCCCTAATAAGTTTACTTACATTCACTCAGCATGTTTAAGTAGATCTATATGCACAATTCTCTTTTATTCTAATTCATGTCTTAGCCCACAGTAGCTAAATCTTCACCTCATCAAAAATTTTTTTTATTTTCATTAGTGTTCTAAGTTTTAGCTTGTATGTAGTTTGGCAATCCCTCCTTCCTCTGCTGCTTCTCCCTTCAATCTCTGCTTTTTTTTACCTTCTGGTTAGGTAAAAGTTTTCATACTTGCCTATGCAAAATTAACACAAAATTTCAGGGGAAATTTTGACAAAACACCAGAATTTTACTTAGTTTTGAGATGAAATTTTGAATCTTTCTTGACAATGATAGTAAAGGAGTAGTTATATGTAAACCTTACCCTGAGCAAAACAACTGTGAATTTATGTTGGTTATGAAAGATTAAATACTGTCTTCCACTGGCTGCAAAGCTTCTATCTCAGTGGAGTCTGAAAAACTAACCAAACAGGAAAGAGAATTAATAGTTTAATTTTTCAAGCCAGATTTATAACTTAAGCTATATGCCACTTGTTCTTCATTGAAAAATTATAAGGAATAAATAGTAACTCTGCTTTTGACCACTGTCTCCTGCCTTTGATTTATTTTTCCCTCTGATTTCTCCAGCATGATGTGCTGATCATCCAAGTAAATTTCAGTTTATTTCTAGCATTATCACTTCAGAATACAAATATCATCCAGGCAATGTATAATTCAAAGATTTTTTTAATTCATTCAAAGAATGACNTTATCCACATACTTTCTTTTCTCAAGAATAAGAAACTTTGATGTTCTGAGCTGTCATAGCTTTTTCTTATGCAAATTAAAAGAAACAAGGAGGTTTTTAATTATTCTACTGCCTTGTAATAGGTGCTGTTAAATCAAAATAGATATAATTTAATTCAGGTTTTCAAAAATATCTAAAACTCCTCAGAGATTTACTTTAAAGGTCTGAACTTAAGTCTTTTCTTGGGACACTTCGGCAGCAGATGATGTTACACAAAAATAATTTTAAAAAGAGGTTTACTTACATTCTTAAATACATGGATTACCAGGGCTGCGTCCACAGATGAACAGAACATTAACATAATGTTGCAAAATATGGAACTAGAGGAAAAGTGCCCTGAGACTGTAAGGTTTAATGTGTTTACGGAAAGAGAAGGAGAACAAACCCCACACTTCTTGGACAAAAAAAAAAAAGATACTCCTGTTTTCTTAGAAATTCTATACAGTCAGAAAATATTTGCAGGCATATTTTTCCCCTCATAATTACCATAAGTTGGTTAAGTACTGTAACACTTTATTGGACTGCAATGTTCCCACTTCAAACATTCTTCCTCCTTTGAGAAAGAATTTACCTTCTTTTTCTAATTTTCTTCTTAGAAAAGAAGTGAAATATATTTGTTAAATCAGTCCCAAAAAGTGAATCTAGTTCTATCTATATCTGCAATAAAAAACAAATACATACACAGGTAGCACATTCACAAAACATACTTTTATTTTTAGATGAAAAGTGAATAATGCCACACACCACATACAGGGATGTGGTTTTCACCGTGACTTTGGCTCCTTCTGAGATTTACTGTTGCTGCGTTTGCAATTGTAATTCTGGTGGCTAACACGTTTCTGCAGCAAAGCAGAATCTTAGTTCCCAAAGTGTATGTTGTTGTACGAGATTTTTATCATCTGTTTTCCATCCTGAAATGTGTTCAAGGGATCCTACAGAAACTACCAATATACTTCAAATTTGTCACAACTCATATTCTCTTTTAAATGCAATTATTTAATTAGATGATTACCAGGACTTAAAACTACTCCTTCCGAAGATTCGCAAGACAATGGGAAAGCTCTTGACAGCATTCAGTGGATGCTAGACTGATCACATCATCTTTTTAAAAATCCTAGTCAACTGCTTTAAGCTGTTAATTCTCATTCACCAGTGATGCTAATGAGTAGCATACACACAGTAGTGCAAGATTTCTACCAACAACACATGACAATTGGATTAAAACCATTTGGACTTTAGGAAGAATTTCTTCACAGAAAGGGCAATTGGGCGTTGGACAGGGCTGTCCAGGGAGGTGGTGGAGTCACCGTCACTGGAGGTGTTTAAGAAAAGCCTAGATGTAGCCATGGTCTGGTTGACAAGGTGTTGTTGGGTCACAGTGTGGGCTTGATGATCTCAAAGGTCTTTTCCAACCCAGCAGATCCTGTGATTCTGTAACCATGACAAAGTAGAGAAAAATGGGAGTAACAAATGAGAAGCTAATGTGGCCAAATCGCTACATCTAAACTTGAAATTAAGATTTTAACTACAGAACAGGGAATAACATAAATCTTACTAATTAAAAAAGGAGAGCAGATTTTTTCAACTGAAAAACAGATTCTTCGTAATGTGCTGCAAAAGTTTTATTCTGTATTGGAATTCGAATTCTGAGTCCTAGCCCTCCAGACCAGGGATGCACAGATTTACAATCTGGTTAAAGTTCACTTTTAATTACAAACAGCAATCTCTGACAGTATCCACAGAAACCTCCCTGAAATTTGCAAACAAAGGCAGGTCTTGCTTCATATAATTTGTTTGTTTGTTTAAGTTAAACTAAAATGTTGGGAAACAGAGGAGTTGGAAATCCATCGAAATCCTCCATTGACATTACAATACAAGGAAAGTACTTAAGTGTCACAGTCAATCTGGAAATGCTGTGTGATTAATCACTGTGCCAAGTTTTTTTATTCCTAATAAGTCACTTTCTGGAAATATGGTTCTTTCTTAGCATTTCTCATTATACTTCAAGTAATGAAGTTACAAAGGGAAGTTTTGACCTCAAGATTGTTTATCTGATGCATGGTTACTAACCAGCTCTGTAGGAACTTCCTGGAAATAATAGTATAAATAATAAGTAGCAAGTTAGAATGGGGAGTGGGGGGACAGGATGACAAAAATGAATAATCATGGACTTCAATTAGTTTTACATCAGTTCAGTTGCAACTTCAGTAGACATTCTTTTGATGCCTTCTATTGATTGCAAGTTTCAAATTCTGTTCTAGCAGTTAACTACCATGATGTATGAAAAAGGCACTCAACTCTAGTAAAAAGATTTGGATTTCTTTAACTGCAGAGAACTCACGACCCAATATATCCTATATCAAAACACACAAAAATAAACCTTTCAAAACCACTGTAGTTATGATGATGTTGATAATTAATACAAGATAACATCAAGATAATTAAAACTGATGCAAAGAAATTAAAAAATATTCATTCAGAGAATTTTTTCTAAATATCAAAGAAAGGAAGGTGTTAAATATACCTCTAACATTTTTTCATTTTAGCTGTACAGAAACTTTTTTTAGATGCTCTTCAAAACTTTAAAATTAGAAAGAGGGTTATTTTCACTTGTGAGCCTTTCATAGCTGAAGAACACAATTACTACACAGAGGCTTAAAAAGCACACATAGCAATTATGTAAAATCAGTTGAGGCTGTCTAAAACTTGGCTTTGAAACAAAGGTTCATGGAGGAAATGCTGAAAATTACTTGGCAGTAATTGTTGCTAACAATGTAGGTTAATAACTAGTGTTGGGTCTGATTCTGATCTAACCCTGACCAGTTTTGCCTTTGCACTCTATTGATTTGCATCAAATTATTCATGAAGTTCACTGATAAGAGCTTTATCTGTGAGCTGTGTCATAAAATCTTTCTCCTTATTCGTAATCAATTATTTGAGAAGACTTCAAACTATTGCATTACTTATTACTTGCTCCCTCATTTGAACTGTGTAGGAAAAAAAAAGTTTACAAAAATTAGTTTAATTTTTAACAGGAAAAACAGGAATACATTCTTTTCTGGTTCACAAAAAGATACTCTAAATATAAGTAATTCTATTTTGCCAAGACTGAAATTATAGTCTATAATAAAACTGTATTCATTTATTAACTAATATGTTGTTGTAACAGTACTGTTCTATTAAGCGATCTCATTTTCTCAGCCCAGATATTCTGTCCAGTATTGCAAAAGAGATATAAATGTTGACTAACTTTTATCATAAAGTTAGAAAAGCAATTGATATTTATGAATTAAATATTGTCCTGTTGACATGAAAACTAATTTAGCCTAATTGAAAAACCTGTACTTTTGTTATATGAAATCTTATTAATTGACCCTTTCCATGACCTTACGGCAAATATTTGATGTCAGGATTGAATAATAACTAGGAATTAGGAGAGTACAAAAAATTCCATTGATATGCATAAAATAGAATTGCTTATATTCCATATTTTAGGGCAAATGTAGAAACAGACCTTTACAAGCCAGTTATGCTTTTTTACAAGTCTTATCCCAGTTTTGTGAGAATTTCCTCCTTTCTCTAGAAATATTTGTATTTACATTTTTGTTGCATCAGACTATACTGATTTCTTTTAATTTGGTTTTGGCTTGATTGCCTTTTTCACAGAAACTGTTATAACTTTTACTTTTTTATGATTAATTTGTTATGATAAACTGAAGAAAATAAACAAAGCAATTGCAATTCATTTCAATTTAAGGAAGGAAAATATACTACACTCTACCAAATATTCCTGCAACTGTTAAGAAATGCTGCAATGATGAAAGAGATAGCCTTCTAATTTATAGTATGAAGAATATTATTTCCTGTAACTGAAATGGGTTCTGCAGATAAAAGTTTTTTAGAATGGTGTAATAATTCCTGAACCACTACTCATTCTCTCATTGTCTCATAATATATCCAGTTCCTTTTATTTTATTTTGATGATTTTATGATCACATTTTCGTCATTATTTCACAAGTAAATTGTCCAATATAAATATATATATATATTAATATATATAAAAATAAAATGTCTGTTTCAAAAAATGAATATACATTATAATTCATGCTAC